>SNQJ01S0000068.1:449625-516620 GCA_010110895.2 Picea sitchensis | reverse complement strand
TTAATTATATAATTTTTATTAAAATTATAATTTTAAAAATTTGATTATATAATTTTTATTAAAATTATAATTTTAGATTGGGAAAATTATTTTTTTAAATTAAAAAATTAATATCATTATATATTTTTATGTTTTTTTTAAATTTAAATTTTATAAATTCATTTATTTGATTATATAATTTTTATTTTAGATTGGAAAAATCAATTTTTTTAATATTAAAAAATTAATATCATTATATCTTTTAGTTAAAGATTCTAAGAAATGATGATTTTTTTTTCGAGGATATTTGTTCAAATCTGCTAGAAATTGTTAGATTTGTAGATTTGAGTGAGAAGTTTTTCAACATGCTAAATCCATTTCTGTATTTAAAAATAGATTTTGAATAACAAAAAATAATTATAAAACCATTTCTTAGAACAACAACAACTAGACAAGATCATTTTTATATAATTTAATTATATAATTTTTATTAAAATTATAAATTTAAATTGAGAAAATCATTTTTTTAATATCAAAAAATTAATATCATTATATATTTTTATGGCTTATTAAAATTTAAATTTTGTAAATCCATCCATTACTGAATTTCAGATTAAAATCTCTTCACAACATTATTTTCTTACCCAAAACAAACTCCTAAAATGTTTAAACTATAAAATGTTTAAATGTTTAAATTATTAGGCCGAAAGACGTATAGTTATTGGAGATGGGCACAATTAATCACTTTTTAATCTAAAATTCTAATTCGATGGTTAACAATTGAAGATGCTGGCATATTTTTAGTGGTCCTCTCAAATCAATGAATGAAATCTAATATTGATAACTTCCTTGCATTTATAAATGCTTACGTTTACTTGTTTACTTTTTCACATTTACTTAATATGATTAATAATTTACTGCTATAATCAATGATTGCCAAATTTACCTAATTAACCAGGATTAATATATATAAAATAAATCATTCTATATAACATTCAATATAAATTAACAAGTATTATATTGTTGTACTTATTTTATTTTGGAGATATATTTATGAATATGAAGCGACCAACTCTTGAAGTCATATTGTTGCACGTACATGTTTTATTTATTTATTTTAGAGATATATTTACCACTCTTGAATCTGAAACGGTCTATCTGCGTTCATCAGCAACAACCAACAACTAAAGTGGCTGTGCTAGTTTAAAAACATATGAAAATAAAATCAGTGGTTGATACGGAGATAGCTACGTTACAGATCTCCCATTGATCACTGAGTACAAACTATTTTATTTTTCTATTTTTTAAATTATTTTTTCCAACAGACCACCGTGTAGAATTCATGGGCGTCAGCACATATCTGGCCCATCGGTGAAAGAACTCGATAGAATTTCTCTGACAACAAGAGGGCTCAATTATTACTACAAGACAATGCAATGCATGAAAAATGCAATCCCTAAAACCTAAATGCACAGCCGTACTAATTCGAACAATAGCCAACGAACAATATTTACATCAAAACGCTCGCTAAAATTACTCCCACAATGAGGCTACCAGTGGACTGCGCAAAAACTGCAGAAACGGAAACTCCGCTGTTAGTGCTTGGCCGACTACTCCCCACATTGGAGCTGCTACCGCCGGACGGCGTAGATACCGTAAACCCAGGTCCGGACGGAACGCCTACTGTAGGTGGAAGGGGCGCTGTACCTGGAATCTCCCCGGTTGTGGATGGCCCGGGAGAAGGAAGAACTGTAGGAGCAGAAGCTATGGGCACGGGACTCGAACCTGAAACATCAGAGGAAATGAAATTGAATACTGCAGCAATTATAAGAGCAATTAAAAGCAGAAAGCGGAGGAAAGCATGCCTGGAGACGTGGGAGTAACAGGCAGGCCCGACGTTGGCGTGAGAGGGACACCGATCGCTGCAAAGATCGATACGAAATTAACTTAAAGCTTCGGAATTGAATTAATTAGAGCTCGATTTAAAATCTTTCGGTTGGTTTTTGCGCGTACCTGAGCACTGGGTTGCAAGAGACGGAGTGGTAACGTTACACGCCGCCGGAAGGGCAAGAGCCTGTGTTTGGTTGACAGGAAAACCCAGCGGATTCTGAGTGCTCAGGAATTGGCAAAGGCAGGTCGCTGCGTTGTTGACGATGACGGCCACGATGGCGTTGCAGCAAGCCGGGCTGGCGGTGCCGTTAGTCCCCGTAACGTAGTTTGCACACGGTAACAGAGCCACGATGGCGTTAGTGCAGCCTACGGCTTTGGGCGTGGGCGGGAGCGGGGACACGGGCGTGGTCGTGGGGGAAGCCGGAGGCACGTTCGAAACCTGGGCTTCGACGATCGACGCCATGAGTGCAGCCATGACAATTACGGCGATTACAGGAAGCTCCCGTTCTGTTAACGCCTTCGTCGCCATGGCGTTTATGACGGTGATCGGGAAACTTTAACAGCGCTGTGTGCTGAAGACAGAACGGTTGATGAGAACTCTCGGGATGGATTTCGGAGAAGAGAATGGAGAGTTTTATAGGGATTTTAAAATTTCTTGAGAATAGCAACGTGGCGAATATTCTTAATCGTGGTCGTTGACCAAATGGCTTGTCGGGTTTAGTGTTGGTTAAAGTGGGAGAGGGTAGTGTTGTGCGGATTCCAATTTTGGTTTTATATGTGTGTCGATAAACATACGAAATTAGTTCGAAATGATAATGATTTTCAACTGACCTACTATTTTTCATTCGCATGGTCAGGACTACCCACACTTTTACAATACAGGGTGAAATGTAGAAAGGAAAGCTTTAGTTAAAAGTTTTAATTTTTGATTTTTTTAATTATTTTTAAAATTTGATTAGAAATTATTAGATCTACATAATTGAGTTGCTACTTTTATATGATCAGAATGTTTGATGTTTTAGTTGATTGAATTTATTTATACATTAAAAATGCATCGTCCAAATTTATGTTGTTCAATTCCCACTAAAATGACCAAAACTTAATGTTTAGACAACACGTTCAAATCCTTAAAGTTTATTATTATTATTATTAAATATTTATAAAAATATAAGTCTTGACCCTCTCATTCTCATTCACTCTTTACTAACTCGGTTTAGTGCTGTAATGACACTTTTTATCTCTCACCATTAGGTATGTGTCAATCTTTTTAGTTTTATATATATATATTTTTTTTTCTTCCCATTCATTGTAATAGCCCCACTTTACCAAGTATATTGGGGTGTTATTATTTAGGATATTTCCCTTTTTAAATTTAGTATAAAATTTTAATATGTATAATTGTTTTTTTTTTATAGATATTAAAGAGGAGATTTTACATAAGTAATGAAAAGAAAAATTAAATATCTTAATACTTAAAATGTTTAGAAAATGGTGTAAATAAGTTTTCAATTCTAATGGAAATCATAGGGGAACCAAACTCTTAAGGACGGATTTTCTCCCAATTAATGCAAACATAAATAACTAGTGATTCCTTGTGTAAGACCCAACTCAATGAGAATACTTAGTGGTTTACTTATCTAAGGCTCAATTAAAAAAGAAACTCTTCATGGGCATAATTGTAGAATGACATTTCAAGCGATTATAAATTATGCTATGTTGGAGAGGCCTCTGACAGAAGTATCACTTTTTCACAGGGATTCAACATGAAAAAATTCTACCCACTATGGCTTTAGTATTGCAACACCTCCACTACTAAATCTCTTTCAAAACAAGTCAAGACATTGGGTTTAACGTCCCCTAGTTAAATCCCCAAACTTAATAGAGGAACATTACTACATGGAATACACATAAAATAAAAATAAAAATCTGCTAATTCAGTTCGTGTAGCTTACCAACCACAATTTATACACATAATTAACTAATTTATAATACCTATAATTAAATGCATATACATCATTCTAAATGCACATGAATGTAGCTAATAATTCATCTATAACAACACATAAAACTATTCTCATTCATAGAGTAAAATTCACAACAATAAGACTCATAAGAAAACTCAAATAATAAATAAACACTTATCTTGAAAAGAAATCATGTAAACACTTATCTTGAAAAGAAATCATGTGCAACCAGCTGCTTGGGAAGGACATTCAACCCAACCATAGACTTGTTCTTCCAAATCTCAACGGCTAGTCACCCTCAAGCGAGGGCTAGGAATCCACAAGAGAAGGGTGTCTCTCATAGTCCACTTGATGAAGACTGAATCTAGGGGTCCTCCAAATCAATTTTTCTGTGGGTTTGATCCTCGGACCTGTGGGTAAACTAACCCACAAAATGGAATCAAATGCGTCCATGAAAACAATAGAAGTCTCCAAATTATTCCCTTGAATGCACTCCAAATTCTCATGGCGTTCTGGATTTAATTTACAGTCTCCAGATCTTGTTCCTCCATCTCGCCCTGTCCTCATTCCATATTCTAGCACGTCATCTTGTGTTGTTCAAATCTGATGTTGAATGGCTTGGACCCCTCTTCACTTTAATCACTAGTGCTCACCCTTTATTTCGTCACAGGACCATCGAACTAGTCCAAGAGCTGACTGAGTCATTAGATTTTGGACTTTCTTTCTTTATAACATAAACATCTTACCCAATCCGACCCGATATGATCACGGTCATCGGGTTATCTGTCTACCGGGTCACCAGGGTATCGGGCCACCGAGACATTGAGGCATTGAGACCACCCACTCCAACTCTGCACTCTTCATCACTTCAGATCTGGTTGCAACCACTAGGCATCGAGCCATCAGAATGCCAGGACACTAGAATACCTTAATACATCTTAGAGATGTGTTTCAAGGCAATAAATTGGTATAACATAACCTTACTTTGGAACCTTATACCAGAAATTCAGGATACCGGGATTTTGTGGTCCAACACCACTCTGTGTTTAACAACATACCAGGGGGTTGGTAGGCCGGTACTTCTGGGTCACGATAGAGATTTTGAGTCATCGATTCTGGACACTATTTCATCTAACCATGATTTTGTTTCCACTTCGGATCACCATTGATCCTTACAGTGATCAACGATTGATCTTCTCCTTGCCTAGAGTACAACGTCCTCTCGTCTTCAAACCTGCAACTCTCAGCTCACGCTCATGGTGTCTCTCCTCACACTTGGATGTATGGGTTTATGCAAAGTTTATACACATAGGATTAAAAACACAGAGATAAAACCCGAGATGCACAAAACACACAAATTTATATTAGGATCGAGCTCGATAAAAAACTAAGGGCACTTCTCCGGCCCTGGTCACACACTCGCCTTGATCTACATTATGTCTCCCCCCTCTAATTGTGTCTGTGGGATGTACATATAGAAAACAATTACAACATCGTGAATCATTTCATATCCACAGTCCTCTATAGAAATCTCTAACTAATTGCCTCAAACATCAAACAACAAAAAACTCTATATTTTACACAAATATTAAGGAAATCACGTCATCTTGCCACGCTACATCTTATGGAAGGTTTGAGATTTAAAATTTTATTTGGGGGTTTATGCTCTTGCGTCAGACCCTAATATTCTTCTGCATTACACACTAACAAAAAACCCTATCTTTTACACAAATATTAAGGAAATAATCTCCTCTTGCCACGCTGCGTCTTCTAGAAGGTTTGAGATTTCAACTTTGATTTCGGGTGTTTATGCTCTAGCATCAGACTCCTAGGGTAGAAAAATTTTCATGATCTCCTGATCATGTGTCTTCATTTTTTCTTCGATCTTCAACCTTTGGTCTTCTTCCATGTATCACTCTACCATAACGTTGAGCTTATCCTCATGCTCAATAGTGAGTTGCAACTAAGCCTATGCAGTAATAAGTCAATTTCACACTGCTACACAATAACTTACTGAGCTTCTCTCTTGGGCTCAGCCTTTTGGTATTCTCCTGGTTCTCACCTCTGGAAGCTTTTGAGAACACCTCTGCTCCTCCAGGATTCTACATCTACCCACTCATATGCAGAGAAATATTTCCATGTGCTCTGATACCACTTGATGAAATCGAGTGTTGTAGAATATTCTCTCGCTTTGATACCACTTGATGACAACCAATTTGGGGGTCCTTGGAAATAATTTTTCTATGGGTTCTATCCTCGGGCCTATGGATAAACTGACCCACAAAATGGACTCAAATGCATTCATGGAAACAATAGAAGTTTCCAAATTATTCCCTCGAATGAACCCCAAATTCTCATGGCGTCCTTAATTTAATTTATGCTCTCGAGATCCCATTCCCCCATCTCGTCATGTTGTTGTTCGATCTTCCAACACGTCATATCATGCTATTAAAATCCAATGTGGCATGGCTCAAAGCCCTCTTCACTTCATTCATCGGGGCTCATCCTTTATTTCGTCACAAGAGCATTGGCCTATTCCAAGGGTTGACCGAGTCATCGGATTCTGGAATTCCCTTCTTTATAACATAAACATCTTACCCAATTCAACTTGATCTAATCAGGGTCATCAGGTTGTCATGCCACCAGGTCATCGGGGTATTGAGACACTAGTACACTAGGGTGTCGGGACCACCCGCTCCAACTCTACAATCTTCATTAATTCTGATCCAGTGGTGATCGCTCGACACTGGGCCATCGGAATGTTGAGAAATTAGAACACCTTAACACATCTTAGAGATATGTTCTAGGGCTAATAGGTCAGTAGAGATGAACCTTACTATGGAGCCCTGATATCAGAAATTCGGGATACCAGGATGTCGGGGTCTGGTACCACTCTGCACTTGGTTTAACAATGAGCCAAGGGGATGGTAGGCCGATACTTCTAGGTCCCGATAGAGAGTTTGAGTCGTCAATTATGGCCACGATTTCATTTCCACTTCGAATTACAGTTGATCCTTATAGTGATCAACGGTGGGTATTCTCCTTTCCTAGAGTACAACTTCCTCCTATCTTCAAACCTACAACTCTCAGCTCTTACTAATGACCTCTCTCCTCACACTTGGATTTATTGATTTGTGCAACGTTTATGCATAGAATTAAACACACAAATATAAAACTCAAGATGCACAAAATACATTGATTTATATTAAAATTGAGATTGATTACAAACTAAGGGCACTTCTCAGACCTTGGTCATGCACTCAACCTGATCTACATTGTATCTCCCCCCTCTAATTTCTCCTACAAGATTTACATATAGAAAAAAATACAACATCATGGATCATTTCAGATCCATGATCCTCTCCATAAATATATAACTAATTGCTCGAAACAACAATTGCATGCTAACAAAAAACCCTATCTTTTACACAAATATTAAGGAAATCACGTCTGCTTGCCACATTGTGTCTTCTCGAAGGTTTTTATATTTCAAATTTGATTTGGGGGGTTTATGCTCCCATGTCACTACTCACAGCTCAATATCCCACAACCCACTAGTATTCTCCTACAATTCTTATGAATTTCCTCTTTCTCTCTTCCTCTTAACCTTTCAAACCCGAGGAATGTACCCCTTCATTGATCTCAATCTATCCAACGTCCAACTCATTTATTAGGGCCTCTCTAGCACAGGTAACCAAAAATATCTCTGATGGGAGCTCAAGAGAACTCACTGTCAGGAAAACAAAAACAACCACTTGTTGTTATAGTGAAACTCCCATGAGNATCTCAATCTATCCAACGTCCAACTCATTTATTAGGGCCTCTCTAGCACAGGTAACCAAAAATATCTCTGATGGGAGCTCAAGAGAACTCACTGTCAGGAAAACAAAAACAACCACTTGTTGTTATAGTGAAACTCCCATGAGAGTTCACTCTTTGGGGCTGAAAACTTGTCTCTTCAATTTTTAGCTCCATAACACTCCAAAAATGCTCCATCATGCTCCAAAATTCGCCCAACCTTCTTGCTCTAGTTCTAGTGTTTGTTTCCTTTCTCTCCCCTTGTTGCTTATGCAAAAATTGAATGTGTAAAATTTCTTAATATCCCCATACAATTTTCCTCTATTTTCCCAAGACAATTGAGTGCACAATCTATCGAATGTTTATTGTACTTCATCCCAATTCTCTCCAATAACTATTGGATGTGACTTCTACACCCACCTTCTGATAGGTATTCAATGATTGGGCTCTCATACACTCAAACAAAAATAGAAGGTTTTCCCAAATGGTAATAAAATTCAGAAATATGGGTTTGAATTAATACCCATAAACCATTTCCCCCTTGCCCCTTCTTAGAAAATCCCTAGGAATCACCCCTATCATGTGGATTAATCATCCCCCATCTCTATCCATATTCCCAATAGCTGATATCACATTATTTTTTATTAAAATCAAAAAATACATTTCTCATATTACAATGTTTGGCCATAGCCAAGTTCCTTTCTGCATTATACATTAATTAAAATAGGGATTATAGTGGGAATGTTACATTCCCCCTCCCCTACAATTGTGGATATTCCTCGGTGCTCAACACCATGCCAAATTACATAACCAAATTTATATCATAATATTCGGAAAATAAAATTTTGCAATTTGTTTACTCCCCAACAACATTTCTAACCATTTAATTTATTTTTCTTTGCAACATGTTGACCCAAGGAATATTCCTCCTTCATTGCTCTTATTCCATCAGGTTGCACCATTCTTTTATCAGGGATATTAACACATTTGACCAAGAATTCTGAGATGTGGTTCTGGAACCCTAGCTGCCCAAAAATGGACTCTTGCATTTTCAACTTTTATTTTCTTCAAAATTGGAAAACAAATTGCAGGTATTCCTCCTGCATAGTTTCTTCATGCTCCAGTGTTGCATATTTAGGACCATAGCAATTCCATTGAACCTTTACCAACCCTATGGATTTGTTCCTGAGAAATTTAAATTTATGGTCCAGGATGTGTACTGGTTCCACCCAGAAATCCCCTTTGTTTTCCACCTGGATCATAGTCCAATCAATTATATTGTGGTTAGGGTAAGGCACATAGTTGTTTAATAATGACACATGAAAACATTATGCACTCTCATGGATGCAGAAAATTCTAGCATGTATGTAACTGGCCCTATCTTTTCTAATATTTCGAATGACCCACAATATCTTGCTGCTAATTTTGAGCAGCAACCCAATCTTATCGAACTTTTTTGAGCTTTCACTTTTAGGAAAACATGTTCTCCTACTTTAAAATATCTAAAAACTCTATTCTTGTTTGCATAAATTTTTTGCTTGTTTTGGGAAGCTTTTGAATTATGCCTGATCTTTTCCATCTCCTCTTCCATTTCCTTTAACAATTATGGCCCAATGATAATTCTATCTATTGGGTTATCCCAACTCACTAGTGTGTTACACTTCCTCCCATATAATGATTCAAATGGGCTCATTTTTAATGAGGCTTGGTACCCATTATTGTAAGTAAACTCCACTAAATGGATGTAATCTTCCCTCTTTTATGGATGTTGCATCACATACATTATGAGCATATATTCAATGATTATGTTGGTCCTCTATGTTTTCCCATCTGAATCTTGGTGATATGTTGTAGTAAGATTTAATTTTGTTCCAAAGTCCCTGAACAAACCTTTCCAAAACTTTGATGTGAATTTTAGTTCTTTATCTGAAACTATTGTCTTAGGCACTCCATGTAGCCTAAAAACTTATTTCATGTAAATTTATGCAATGTTTCTTTCCTTTCGTGTAGTCTTCATAGGAATAAAATGTGCATCCTTTGTTAATTTATCCACCACCACCATGATAGAATCATGTTTCTTCACAATTCTGGGTAGTTTTGTAATGAAATAGATTGTAACCACTTCCCATTTCCACTTAGGAATGGGAAATAGTTTTATCATCACCACTGGATTTCTATGATTTGTCTTAAATTTTTGGTATTCTATACACTTGGTTATGTAATTAACCACTTATTTCTTCATTCCTAGCCAAAAGTATTAGCTTCTTATATCTGCAATTTTCTTCTGATATCCTAGGTGCCCAATATATGGCATATATTGCATTTCCCTCAACATTATATTTTTCATCTCTCCTGATTTTGGCACATATATTTCCCCCCTATGCATGAGGATTCCATCCCCTTTTAGCTCATAATAACTAAATTTTTGTTGTAAAATACCTTATTGTAATGTTTCTTTTACTTTTAAATATTGTTGATCTGAATTTGCAGCCTCTAAATTTTTTTCCTTTAAATATGTGTTGAACATGCTAATGGATTA
Source organism: Picea sitchensis (assembly GCA_010110895.2). Classification (NCBI taxonomy): domain Eukaryota; kingdom Viridiplantae; phylum Streptophyta; class Pinopsida; order Pinales; family Pinaceae; genus Picea; species Picea sitchensis. The sequence goes on along the minus strand of SNQJ01S0000068.1, from coordinate 506,450 downwards.
AATATGCATTTCATGATCTCTTCTACTGAGTGCATCAACCACTTGATTTTCTTTGCCTTTGATACGCATAGTTTCAAAGTCATATTCACTCAGAAATTCCATCCATCTAGTTTGTTTGGCATTTAATGTTGATTGTCCAAACAAATGCTTCAGACTACAATGGTCTATCCTTAGCTAAAATATTTGACCCATGAGGTAATGTCTCCATGTTTTTAGTGCATGTACAATGAATTCTAATTCCATTTCATGTGTAGCATAATTCCTTTCATGCCATTTTAGCTTTCTAGACTCATAGCACACCACATGATCCTTTTGACCGAGGAATCCACCAAGCCCTTCCTTGCATGCGTCCATTCATACTACAAAATATTCATAAGTATATGCAATCTTTAATATTGGTGCACATGTCAAAATATCCTTCAACAATTGAAACCTTTCTTCACATTTGAGAGTCCAGTCAAATTTCACTCTCTTCTTTTGAAAAGAAGTGATTGGGCCTATAATATTTGAAAATCCTTTTATGAATATTTGGTAATAATCGACAAGACCCATAAATGATCTAACCTTTGTGAAATTTCTTGTCACTAACCATGCTCTAATGGCCTCCATTTTTTCGGGATCAACTAGTCCCATCTGCTAAAATAAATTCCCTAAATAATGAATCTTCTATTGATAAAAGATGCACTTACTTAGTTTGGCATACAATTTATGCTCTATCAAAACTTGCAGCACCATTCTCAAATGTTGCTCATTCTCTTTTTATGTTCTTGAGTATATGAGAACATCATCTAATAAATCAATCACAAACTTGTCGAGGTACTCCTTGAACACTCTATTCATCAAGTACATGAAAACTGTTGGGGGCTTTGATAACCCAAATGTCACTATTTTAAATTCATAATGCCCACATCTTATCCTGAATGATGTCTTGCTGATGTCCTCTTCCTTTATCCTCACTTGATGATAACATGATCTCAAATCAATCGTGGAAAATATCCTTGAACCCTTCAGCTAATCAAGTAAATCATGAGTCCTTAGCAAAGGATATTTGTTATTTATGGTGACCTTATTCAACTATTTGAAATCAATACAAAACCTGAAGGTTCCATTCTTCTTATTTACAAAAAAAACTGGGCTTCAAAAGGTGACACACTTGGGCGTATATACCCCTTATTTAATATCTCTTCAAGTTGCATCTGCAACTCTTTCATTTCTGCTGTGCCCATTCTATAAGGTTTCTTGGACACCGGGGCAAATCCTGACACCAAATCAATAGAGAAATATATGTCTCTCTTTGGTGGAAATCTCAGGATTTCCCCAAAAACATCTTCAAAATCCTTCAATACTGAATGGTCTTCAATGCTTTCCACTTTATCTTTGGTTTCCTCTTCCATATGGGCTACAAAAACTTGACATCCTTTCCTGAAACTCTTTTTCAACTGCATGGTTGAAATTTGTCTAACAACTACAACTCTTGAAATGCCTTGAATATTTATCTGCTTCTCTCCCTCATCAAGACAAGTTATGGTTCTCCCCCATTAAGACAAGTTATGGTCTTGTTGTAACAATCTAGGATGACATGGTGTTTTTCCAACCAATCCATACCAATTAGGAAGTCATATGAACCCAATGGTATCATGTTCAGATCCACCTTTGTGTTGATTACATTCATTTCTATTGGACAATCTTTAACCAACTCATTGATCTTCCTTTTATCCCCTATTTCTAACTGAACTAACCAAGATTTCTTATGCTTACTCCGTTGCAAGTGAAATATTTCAACAATGTTATATTTTGTGTAACTATGGCTAGCTCTAGAATCAATTAAAATGGATATGGGATGGTTATCAATCTTACATTCCACTTCAATCATGGGTGATTGATCCTCTACTTGCTTGCTTTCTAAAGGTGCATAAATCCTTGGCATGCTTCCTCCCATATCTTGAACTATTTCAACCTCCTGAATGTTGTGAACAATCCTCATTCTTTCTCCTTTGTGATGGAAATCCTTATATAAATGATTTCCCTCACATCCCCAACATTGTATAGACTATTTCCTTGGCCTTTTCCCAAATGAATATACTTTCTTGTGTTCATTTTGGTCTAATTGTCCTTGTTGATTTTCTTGTGAGTTTTTCTTGAAAAAGAGTGACTAAAAACCTTTCTTCCTTTTCTCCTTTTTTCCTTTCATCTTGTTATTCCAAGGTTTTTGGAAGACTGGTCTCCCTACGATTTGCTCATAAAGATGTTTTTCTCTCCTTATGGCCTCTTCCAAAGTCCCGGGGTTATCATATTGTATCTTTTCATTGTAGAAAGAGGGTAACTAACTCAGAAAACTTTATATTTTTACATTATCATTCATTATGAAGTCCACATACTTCAAAGACTCAAAGAACCTATTCTTATACTCATCCATTTTCATGCTTCCCAACTTAAATTTAAATAACTATTTCATATTTCTTTCATAGTAATTCTCTGAAAAATATTTCTCTTGGAAATATCCTTTGAACTGTCTCCATGAGACATTCCTTTCATCAAGGTGTTTGGATTGCTTAAGTTGATCCCATCACATGGATTCCTTTCCTTGGAAGTGGCAAGTTGCAATTATTTTTTCTACCCTGGAGGGATAACCATGTAGGTGGAAATATTTATTCATTTCCAACAACCATGCCTCAACTTCTTCTCCCTTATTGTGCTCACCATTGAAATTAGGTGGCTTGATTTTCCTGATTTCACCTTGCAATATGTCTCCCTCAATCCTTCTCCTCTCTGTCCTGACATGAGACATATTTTAGTTTCTCCCTAGACCTAAATATGCATGATATATCCTAATGGAGTGCTTTGGGAATGATGGCATGTGTTGTTATAACCCTAAATTTCTATACACATGCATAAATGGCCTTGGCCCTCTTACTCACATTTTTTGCCAAAGAACTGTTGAGTTTATCTTCTTAAAAATCCAAAATTTTGAAGCTGCACGTGCCCTACACCATTACTTCCCGCGTACAGACACTTTCTGCACCACTACAACTCTCTTACATATGCATGTTGCACCATTACAACTTGTGTATACTTGCAAAAGTTGAAAAAAAAAGTTGCAAGGAATTCGTTGAGATTATGGGCTATTGGTTAGTTTCCCAACTAATCCGCCTTCTATAGCCCGTCACCCAACCAAATAACCATCCTTTTGTCATATAAAAGGAGGTGTTGGGGTCTCATTTCACATCTAAGAATAATAACGATGAAACTCTACCCAATTTCACTTCCCCTCCTTGACCAATATATTGCCTCCTTTTGTGATAATTTGCCTCAACATTCGCTCATTATCCCCTTCTCCCCCCATTTAACCCATTAACTTCCCAAGAAGAGATCAGAAGGTTGAGAGGAGAATTTATACAAAGGTGAACTTGGAGCTTGGTGAAGAGGAGCCTGAACCAGGTTCGCGGAGTGATAGCCAACTTTAGTTGTAAAGGTATAATCATTGTGTTATTAATAAAAGAATTACTTTTCCTGTCCCAAATGATGGTGTATTGAATACTTTTGTTGATTTATGTTTGACATTCTAACATCTAACCCTAACTTATATATGGAATAACATGCTTGTATTTTTTTGTTTGTTAATATTTGGATGCAGGTCAACCTTGGGAGGAGGTGTACAGTCAACGAAACTTCCAAGCACAAGGAAGTCACCACCAGATGTGGGATTAGAGGTATAGTTACTCGATCTCCTTTTCTTTGCTTTCTTCATATGAGTTTTGGTATGTTTGGGGTAGTATAAAGAATTAATTGAGTTTTAGATGGTTAATCGATCTGCCTACATTTTGAACCCTGGTGTAGATAAAGTGGGGTTTTCCCTGCTAGCAGAACTGGCAACCATACTGGGGAATCCTCTAGGGTTTTTTAGGGGATTTTGGGTTGTCTCATTGGTTTTTCTGCCTTTCGAGTTTCCATTGATTTTTCTAAGTCTTTTAAGGGATTATGGTCACCTTCAGGTGCCATACTAGTTCTCATTTCCCTATAAGACTATCTATTTCTTTCTTTTTTAAAGAAGTACACAGGTGTACGCACCCTGCCTTGAGTCAACCCGCATACATACACGCTCTGCTCAGTAAACAACCTACGTACATACACGGGTTGCTGAAGCAACAACCATCGTCTCTGGTTCATGAATTGTTTTTTAAAAGAGGAAGCTAACCTCTTTCCTGATTGAGGTTTATACTTATCAAAGTTTCTTGATTCAATTCAGAGTCTCTGTTTTACAGCCGTAGCCTGGGTTAGAATTCAGTTTACTTGTCTCTTTGAAGTTTCTTATGTTTACTTTTGAAAGGGTTTAAGAAAGTCTTTTGAATTATTGATCTTCATGTTTGGTTTCTTTAGGGATTCCCTGGGATCCCTAGTGGGCCAAAGATTTGTTTTATTCCTGTTTTAGTGTTCTTTTTACCCCTTTCACTTGCTTAAAAAAAAGAGAAAAAAAATAAATTTATTTCAGTTTTTTTTTTTGAAGCAATTTAAAAAAAAAGAGATTTTATTTTTAGTTTGGTAAAGTAGTTAGAGTTGGTTATTTACTAGAAAGGAAAAAGAGTATGTTTTTTAAGTTCTTTACTAATTTACTGAAACATAAGTAGCTTGTAGTCAAGCGAAATTTTGTTTTAGGTCTTCTTTTCAAAGATCTTGAAAAATTTAGTTAAAGAAAAGTTGGTTACAAAGAGTTACTTGTAAAAATTTGCTTTTGATTAGAAGTAAATTTTCTTTCAAGTTTCGTCTTTTTATCCTCTTTTTCATCTATTATAACATCACTAGTTTCACCGCCATATCCCTTGAGTAAATCAAGCCATTAAAATGAACGCTAAATCTAAAATTAATTAGACTTTCTATGTTTGTAGGGTCAACCAACTAGTTTAGGGTTAGGGCCTTGAATTAGGTTGGAGATGAAACTCTTCAACACTGTTAAACAAACATTGGAGTCAAAGTTAGGGAGTGTTAAAGTATAGTGTCGTAAAAGTTATCTGGGACCCCCTCTAACATAGGGGATAAAAACGAGGTCACATGAGGAAAGGCACCAGATATAACCCCTCCAAAGCCGGACTAAATGTAGTGGGGAATGCATATTGAGGATATGTCATGGGAATACTACCAACTTCATTTGTCTACGGAGCTTTATGGACCTCGAATCCATTCAATATCCTTTGTTATCTTTTGGACCAATTTCTTTCAATACCCTCGATAGGTTTCAGACTTGTTATCCTTCTTATTGCGGTCCACCCGACTGTCGACTGTACCCACCTGGTGACTGTTTGCGAGCCGACAACTTAGTTTCCCATATTATAGGGACTTACACGGGTGACTATAGGGATATACCATGGTACCTAGGGTAGAATTCAGGTCACACTTTGTAGAGTATACCCTGAGGGTGCTTCCATGTTCGAGTTTCACTTGCACCAGTTAGTTGCTCTAGTGTTGGTTGATGTAATTGTTCTTCCTACTAGATAGTTGTGTGCCTGATTTGTCTTATAGGAATTTTTCTAGTGTGTGATTGGTTTTAAATGCTTGTTAAGCCTTACTGTGTCATTTGATATTTTCACAAAGTGGAAGATCAAGAGCTCCTTTGGTCGCCAAGCCTTCGGGGCCTGCCACCGGTTTCATTAGAGCCACCACCGCCACCGTTATGGCAAAGACTTGACCAAAAATGGTTGTTCGAAGCGAAATGGCCACAGGAAACTGTGCCTGAGCTTGCTCCGAGAGGCGATTATTTGACTACGGAGGAACCTACTGTTTCTAACCTTGGAGAAGAAGCTCTCAGGCCAGCTAACCCTCCGATCACTAACTTGTCAGCGCCAATCTTAGTACAAGTTGTCCCTCCTAAGGTGACACATTTCGAGCACCAGATAGTCTTACAAGAAGCCATGGAAGAAAATGTTTCTACTTCATCCGAGAGTCCTCATACTCTTGTTTCATCTACTACTGTAGGGGGTATTTTACATCCTAACCCACCTTCACCAGTCCAGACCACAATGGTCTCGACTCCCTCTGCCTTAGGCAGTGGTCTGATATCCTCATCGACAAAGACCACTAATCCATTTATGCAGATTGTGACGGGCCCGCCCTTCATTCTCATATGGGATGCCTGACTTTGATTTGAACTCAGTCCTTACCTATTTCACCTTACAAACCATGGTTCTGGGGCTAGGGATCTCAAATTCTCCCGTGAAAGGGTCTACCGGGGGCACTTCAGTCTCATTTAATGTTATCCCTTACAGTGGGGGTCATATACCTCCTCTACCCCCCTCGCTCGGTGGTGCTTTCTAGCAATCCATCGGCCCGAATGATAACTACAGCTTGTTTGGAGCAGACAGTTTAGGACCTTCATCCTACACTACGTTAGTGGGATCCATGTCATTCTCTTTGTTCTATGTGTTTGGTAACAATTCTTTTTCTTTGACTTCCATCTCAGCTGGGGGCAACCCTGGGTTTGGGCAACATAATCCTGTGCAAGGTACTATTCCTACATAGGGGGAAAGTACAAGATTTTTTCCCTGACAAGGACTTTGGAATCCTTGGTAGGGATTAGTTCCCTTGCAAGGGATGTCAGTCGGGGGAAACCCCTTCCATGGTCAATGGAACCCTGGGCAGGGTTCAATATCTATGCCTGTCAGATCAGCTGGGGGTATCTCCTTCCAAAATCCGTGGAACACAAGCATCAATCCCTGCCAAACCCATGTTGTACAATTATGGGAGTTAGTCGATGATATCCCAACAAACACAGTTTCTATAGGCTGGTCAAGGCCATGGTTTCTACCAGAACCCTGGCCAACAGACCAACTTTTCCTGGCAACCTGGTGCCAGTCAAACTCCAGGACCTCTTTTTCCTGTACATAGTACTCAACCCAAACTACCATTTATGGAAACACTATATCTGCCATACTTTTCAAGGTTTCTCAATGACCCAATTTTTCATGATCCTCATTGGCCCCCCATGCCGACTAAGTTTCCCTCGGATATTCCAAAATTCGAAGGCAAGCCTGGAAAAGACCTAGGTGATCACGTGACAACCTTTCACTTATGGTGCTCATCAAAATCACTGCGAGATGACTCCATATAGTTTCACCTTTTTCAACGCACTCTTATTAGGGGTGGTGCAAAATGGTATATTGATCTCGACCACTCAAGGTATTCTTACTTTAACGATTTGGCGATGGTCTTCGTAAAGCATTTCCAATTACCTGTGAGATATGATGTCGACATTGAATTGTTGGCTAACTTTGAGCAGACTAAGGATGATCATATATCTCATCACATCCGAGAATGGCAACGTAGAAAGAGCTTGATTAAGGTACATGTCCCACCGACTTTCTTGTTGGAGTGGTTCCTGAAGTCTTTGGTACCAGTTTTATCCGAAGATGTAGCAACTTTTGGAGTGGTTTAAGAGGAGGAGGCAATAATGAGAGGGAACAACTTGAACTGATTTACTCTTAGTCCATCTTACTCTATGAGATCTTTCTAGATGCCCCACGATCCATCCTCGACAAGGCCAAACAAAAGTCTAGACCCCATGCCGATGGCATTGTGGGCTCATCACAAGGAAATTCCACTGATCTGTTGTCAAATCAATTGCAACAATTGTCGATACAACAAACTAAGACTAGACAGAGCTCTGGTTCGGTTGTTCCCCCTACCCAAACGTCGAACGTACACAACGTGCACTCGATGGAACCGAAGGCCAACTAATAGCCTGAAGGAAAGAAGAAACAATGGAACAAGAAGGGTAAAGGGGTCAAAAATGACAATAACAATGTTGGTGGGGGAAAAAAAGAGAAGAGAAAGTCGAAGTATCTATGTAACCTTTGAACGTAGGACCACTTGACTCACTTGTGCCCTCGACTTGTAGAGGCTCAGAAGCTATTGGCACAACAATAGCCTGTTGTGCTGATGAACCCATTTCCACATGGGAAAAACATGTCTCAAGCTTCAGCATCCTCGAATGCAGAAAGGGGAAGTCAGGGACTCCCCGTGTCTACTGGTAATAACTTGGATGTGAATGTTTACATATTGAAAGGTGATGCTCATATAACGACCATGGCCTGAGATTACAGAATGCCAAAATCTGTCGAAAAGGGTAAAGAAGTTTGTTGTAATGAATGATGATTGTTGATCAAGTGTTTTCTGTGTGAATGTAGGTGATCAGTTCAGCATGCCAGTCCAATGGAGGGAGGGGACTGGGAGAGCCCCAGGGAGGTGGTGAGAGAGGAGCCAAGAATTCAAAAACTCTTGGAAGACTGTGGGTTGCTCAATTTCTTCGACTTCCCATTGATACGGTTGCAGGAGTACCTGCTTCATTATCTGATTTCGATGTGGAGCACTAATATGCAGTGCTTCATTGTGCAGGGGTAGCAGTTGACTTTCTTGGCTATGGAGGATGTATATTTCTTGACGGGGCTCCCTTTTCGGGGAATATCCCTACCTTCTAATCTCCAGTTTCCAAGGGATGTACACTTGGTAGACTTGGCACAGAGATTTTGTTTGGGGCCGAACATTATTTCAGGTTCGGTTTTTCGCATTGAGGTGATGGATGAGCTATTGTAGAAGTGCATTGCAACGATGATTGTGAGGATATACGGATCCTTAGCGACTCAGTGGATTAGTGGTGGTCAGCTGAGTATTATGCAGAGGGTGTTGGATGGGGATTTTTTCACCTGGGGTTTGATGCTGCATGCCAATATGGTGGGGAAACTTCACCGGTGTCAGACAACCGACTCCGGTGAGTTTTCCTTTGGATCGATCTTGGTGGCGTGGTTTTTGGAGAGGGTGTCCATGTGGCATCCTAGAGTGTTGTTGTCGATGGCTAGGGCACGAGATCCACGACTGATGTGGTGGGCATTGATTTTGGTATAGCATGGAGGTGGGGATGGTGGGCACTATTTTACGGCCACCTTGGCGCATGTGTGGTGCCATATGCCACATATTATACTGCGGTTCCCATATGGTGGGATGGACTTTGGGCATGACCCAGATATGGTGTTGCCTCCTGGGGAGGATTGGGACCAGAGAGGTATGTTGGTGTAATTATGTTTTTTGATTTTGATAGTATAGCATATGTTTATGTATGGATGGATGTTGATTCTATCGTTGTTTGTGTTTTTGCAGATGTGGGGTCACGAGGCTAAGAGGCAAAGTTGGTTGGAGAGTCAGTTCGTCAAGGGCTAGTGAGACCATTGCAGGTAGAGCCACGGGTGGGAGAGTGACATCGGAGGGATGAGGCTGGTGCGAGGCCAGCAAATGAGGCGAGAGCCGAAAGGAGGCGCAGATATGACAATCCAATTGTAGGGCCATCGCATGCACCTCAGGTAGAGGTCGACGGGGATTTAGAGGATTTCTGATGCTGATTGGAGGTGGTACTGCAGGGTTTTCCCGAGGGCATGTGGTCCCATATCCATGAAGAGAGAGTCTCGAAGCAGTGTGTGGGTGGCCCTGTATATTTGTGGACTCTGATCCATAGAGCAGCTATAACGGGGGCAGCGATGACTGGGTGACCACCCTCGGGACCTGGAGGACCCCTAGCTAGTGGGGAACCTCTTGAAGATAGAGGACCCGATGGTGGTGCTCTGGGGGCACCTTCAGTGCTGTGTTGTATATTTTTTTTATTTATATAGGCCTGCGAGCCCATTTTGTGTAGGGTTGTGTGACACCTATTTTGTACCTATAGGGGTGAGGGGGGCTCACTTGCCTACAGTCGATGTACATGTTGTACTATTTTGTGAACATTAATGACACATTGAACGATATATATATATATATATATACATGTTAGGGATCTCCGTGATGTTTACATGTGATTATATTTTGTTATGTTTTTATGATGTTGAATATATATGATGTGATCGATTTTTGATTATTTATGTATGTGTGGTGATGTCTTGATGTGATAATTTCCAATCTAACACTAGGTTAGCCATGTTATATGTTATTTGATTAAATTGTCATGGAATATCTGTAAATGTAATTGAATCAAAATTGGGAGATAAGAGTCTAACTTGCAGGTATTTGTGAAAGAGGCAAGGATCGTGGACATGGTACACATTGTTGAGCTGCAAGACAACAAGTTGGGAATCTAATAAGATGCTAAGGTGACGAATGTGTCGATGACTGGCCTCGACAAGGAGGCCAATGAAGGCTGCGTATTCTACTTGGTTGTTGGTTGTTGAGACCAAACATATGCCACTGGAGTGGAGTAGTTCATGTGAGGGGGTGTAGAGGGCCCAAGTGGCTGAAGCGAGATTCTGTGTCCAACAACTAGCTCCATCAGCGTAATCGATGTGGTAGGCCGATGGAGGATTCATTTGTCAATAACATGAATGGTAGATCAGACATGAGGAGTGAAGATGAAACAAGAAGACTAAAAACTCTACAAATGTGTACAAAGAAAAATCCTAGTGTAGAATGACTACGCTCAGGCGTAAAACTTCTTTAAGTACAACCCATTGATGGGTTCTTTGAGAGGGTATCCTTCTAGAGAGGCCAGGATGTATGCGCCTTTAGTGAGGCAATGTTGGATGATGTAGGGTCCATGCCATAATCATTCAAATTTCCCATGGTCGAAAGTATCGTGAGCGATATCGGAGGCTAGGACGAGATCTCCTTTGTTGAATGAGCGAAGGTTGACATGGCATTCAAAGGTGGCTTTAGACCGTTTTTTAGCTATCACATTTTTTTGTAAGGAAGATCGACGATATTCATCCAACGACTCTAAGTTCAGCAAGCACTACTCCATTGGAGCAGTGTCAGGTAATAGCTCGATGGCGGTGCATAACATGGGAATTTCACACTCGATGGGGAGGGTGGCCTTGATCCCATGGACGAGATGAAATGGTGTAAAATCGGTGGTAGTTTTGACAGCCGTGTGATAATCCCATAATGTTGAAAACAACATATGATGCCAATTGGTCTTATGTTTTTTGAAAGTGCGTTGCAACATGGTTTTGAGGACTTTGTTGATAGCCTCGACCTGTCCATTGGACCGAGGGTAGTATGGGGATGAAAAATCATGGGAGAAGCATAACCTTGAGGAGAGTTCGATGAAGATCTCATTCTCAAAGTGTTTATCGTGGTCAAAGACTAATTGTAGTGGGACTCCGAAGCGGGTAATGAAGTGGTTGAAGAAAAAATGTGTTGTTGTGTCAACGGTGTTGTTGAAGGTAAGCATGGCTTCGCCCCATTTGGTAAAGTAATATACTGCCATGACGATGTACTTGTGTCCATTTCTAGATGGAGGATTGAAAGTCATGAAGTCTATGCCCCATTTGCAGAAGGGGTCGGCAGTGATGACTGGATGTAGAAGAGTGGGTGGTGCTCGTGCTTTGTTTGCATAAAGATGACATCTGTCGCATCGTTTGATAGTGTGGATGTAGTCATGAAACAATGTGGGCCAGAAGTATCTGGCTCAAATGTTTTTTTGGGTGGTGGACATCCCTGAGAGGTGGCCACTACAAGCGCCTCTATGGAAATCATTTAAGACTCTGTCTACTTTGTCGATGGTCAAACATCGGCGGAGTATGGTGTCGACCCCACGTCGATACAAAATGTCACCGATGAGGAGGTAGTGAGGGGCCTGATGGCGAAAGTGTCGATGATCGTCTTGTGAGAGATGAGACCCAAACTTCTGTGTCTGAATCTAGACGAGAAGGTCACCATACCAGGGGTCATCCGAGGGGATGTAGAAGAGGTGTTAGTTGGGGAAATCCATATTGACGGGTGAAATTGTAGTGTTTGAGGGAAACATTGTGATGAGTTCGGAGAGAATGAGTGCTTTATTTCATTTGGGAGTTGAAAAATCTAGGTCGTATTCATGAAGGATGATGATCCATCGAGAAAATTTACCATTAATTTGTCATTGACTAAGCAAGTACTACATGTTGTTGGAATCTGCTATGACTTTGGTAGTGCAAAGTAGGATATAATGATGAAATTTCTGAACTGTGAGGACAACTGCGAGGGCTAGTTTCTCTTCATGATTGTACTTCAGGGGGGGTCCTGAAAGTTTTTCACTAATCTAGTAAATAATATGCTCGTGGATATCATCCCCTAGTTGGACAAGGACTCCTGCTATTGAGACGGCTGAGGCCGACAAGTAGAGGATATAATCGCGATCATAGTCAGGAGGACTAATCAAAGGGGCATTGGATAGTCTTGTTTTTAAATCATCATATGTAGTTTGGGCATGTTCATTCCATTGAAAGGGGATATCATGATGCAGTAAGAAAAGGAAACCATGTGCACGAGTGGTGTAATCTGGAACAAAGCATCGAAGAAAGTTGGCTTTTCCTCGTAGGATCTGCAGTTGGCAAAAATTCCTAGGTGGTGGAATTTATGTGATAGCTTGGACCTTGAGAGGGTCCACTGTGATGCCGTGTTGGGAGACTATGAACCCTAGGAGGTGTCCGACAGTGATGCAAAATACACACTTGAGGGGGTTCAGACAGATATTGTATTGGCGACATTGTTGAAAAATGATTCGTAAGTCATTTAGATGCTGTGTTCATTTTTTGGATCGAGCAATGAGGTCATCCAAGTAAGTGAGGATGATGCGAGAAATATCATAAAAAATGTAAGTCATGGCCTGTTGGAATGTCACACCTGCAATTTTGAGTCCAAAAGGCATGACACGATATGAAAATGTACCCCATGGGGTGGTAAATGTGGTTTTATACTAATCTGCTGGGTGGATTTGGATTTGATTGTAGCCAGAGAACCCATTCATGAAGGACAGGGCCTCGTGGCATGCTCAGTCATCGATAATTTGGTCAATGAAAGGAGTTTGGAAGTTGTCTTGGGACAAGCATGATTAATATCGTGAAAGTTAGTGAAGATGCGAATAGTGCCATGTTTTTTGTTAACGGGACGGGGTTGGAGACCCATGATGTGTATAAGATGGGGTATATGAACCCTGTAGCATGTAGTTTGTCAATTTCGGCTTTGATTTCCACGGATTTGGATGGGTGAAGTGGGCATTTATTTTGATGTAAAGGGGCGACATTAGGCCATGTGTCAATGTGATGTTCGACGATAGAAGGATTAAGGCCGAGAATCTATGTATATGACTAGGAAAACATATCCTAGAATTCTTGAAAAAGGGCTTTGTAAGCTATGAGTTCCTCAGAGGAGCATGCGACGCCAATGGTGATTTCCTCTATGATTCTTAGTTTGATGGAAATGTCAATTTTGATAGTGGGGGAAATTTTTGCCATGTTGCCTTCTTCAAAAACATCAGGGGTAGGGATCAGGTTTTTGAAGAAGTCTATGTGCCCCAATGGAATAAAATCCTTGGTTTCAATTGCACATATGGAGGCTTGGCTAGGAGGTTCAAAGGATTCATGTGAGAGAAAGAGTCCTCTGTGATGGAGTGCATTCCATGGGAAATCGAGGGTAGTTAGTTCCTCTAGGATATCTTCGTCGCAATGAAAAATGCGAGAATATATGGGATCCAGTGAAGTAACATTGGTGATTGTCACTATGTGATTGTCTTAAGGTGGTGAATAAGTAGAGGGGGTATTGCAAGCATGGTGCAATGTCGTGCTTGACATAAACCAAATGTCTAGACACTGTGGGTTGTAAAATGTGGTCGAGGGTAATATTCCCCGATGGAAATGAACCAGAGAGTTGGGAGGATTTGGGGGAAAATCCTCAGAAAGTCTATCCATGAACCATGGAGGGGTGGGAAGTGACTCAGGTTCAAGGGAGGTTATGTGATTAGTATCTGGAGAAGGAATAGGGGGAATCATTTGCATCACAGGAAGTGGGGTGGTTGGAGGAATTTGAATAAGGGCCATTTGACAATGCCTATATTCAATGATCGAAGGACACTGGTATGTGAAATGATTAAATGATTCACAAAGTGAGTAAGGGAACCTCATCCATTCATAGAATGAAGTCATGACATAATGGATGTCAGCGACGTGGGTAATTGATGACGTGGGTGGAGAGGGGTGTTGCTGAAATATTTGGCGTACTATCGTTAGTGTGTGTCAAAATTATGGTAGCACAGGGGAATGATGAGTGTAGTGGACATACTCTGAATAGATGGCACATGCAAATTTGTTTCACAACCCTTTACTGGTTATAGTGGGGGACATGGTGGCAGTACTAGGTGTGCTTGGTGAAGTCACGAGCGATGTGGTTTCTTGAGGGAGTTGGATCAGATTACGTAACTCGTGGAGAGAGGGACATCTATTTTTGGGGTGTCCCTATCTCTCACAGAGTGTGCAAGGAGGTTGAACTTGGGGAGGAAGTGGAGTGGTGGGATCTTTCTTCTTCGTTTTCCCCCAGCCGTCATGGTGGTGCTGGTAAGTGGGGGTGAGGGAGGTGTGGTCGGAGTTAGTATTGGAATCTGCATCAGGATTCCCTCTATTTGGGGAGGGAGGGATGGTTGAGGAACCATCACGGGTGGGTGTATATACAATACCGGAATAACGAGCACCATGTTCGGAAGGGTAAGCGTTGCAGCTACTTGGAAATATTGTAATCCCGGTGGGGGTAGAAGAAGGGAATTTGAGTAATGGTTTGGTGGATTGTCTGCCAAACCGAGATTTGACCCTGGGGGAGGGTGGAATCCGGGATAAGTGGTGTTGTAGGGTTCTCAGGGGATTCCTGAGTTAGGATTTCTTCCACTAATGGGATGTCAGGGAGTGGAGAAGCCTCTGTGGGAGGAATGGTATCTCCAGTTTCAGTTCCATTGGAAGATATGACACACACTTTTGTTAAGGGGTGTATGAGAGGTGGTGCTTCGTCGTATGCCCCCAACAAAGATGGGTCCTTGAAAATTCCAGGGCCCATATCCATGAGTGGATATGCATCGGAATTAGTGCGGACAAGAGGTAAGATGTTATCGATGTTGGAGGAGTGGTTAGTCTCGTAATGTGAAACTTGGTCGATGGTGATGATCTTACCATTGTGGGGGAGCATTATCATTCGAAATAAAGAAGAGGCCATTGCCTTCATAGCATACATGTAGCTACGTCCAAACAAGATGTTGTAATCGAGCAGGGTGTTGATAACCTCTATGTCGATAAGGATAGTTTTTCCCTCGAGTTCAACGGGGAAATTTTGAAAGAGCCCTTCAGGAGAAGATGGTTGTCCGTTATACGTTCTCAAAGTGATGACGGATGGTGTGAGTTCAGGAGAGATAATTTTATGCCATACAGTTTTGGACATGATGCATGCAAATGCACCTTCATCAATGATACATTGATGAACCATGATGTTTTGAATCTTGACTGGTATCTGGAAAGCTACCAAATTGGGAGAAAAGGTTCCCCATGATCTAGATCAAATGTGATGAGACTAGTATCAACTGGGTCGAATGCCCCCAAGGCGGATAGTAAGGATTTCTGTTGAGTTGGACAGGTTTGGAGGACCTCCAAGATGGACATGGCTGTAGGATATTGTGCCAAGTCATTGACCAAACTGTAATTGTGTGTCTCCCTAGCCTGAGGGTTGTTGACATTCCGTCGTAATGGGATGCAAGGGATACAAATGGTGGGTTCAGAGTTAGGGTGTGGAATCATCAATGGTGGTTCGGATGTAGTTGGAATTGCGTCTGAAGTGGTGGGAGTAGATTCATGGGGTGTGATGTATTGGTGATTGCATGTTTGCAGAAGAACTTCTTCTTCGCTAGTTAGGAGGATATTGCGATCCGTCATATTTCTAGGGTTTTGATACTGTCCCATCTGTGGTGGGGCAGGATGCATCTCATGTTGGGTATTCATAACACCTTGGTGTTGAATAGGGTTTTGCAACACAACCAGGGGTGGTTGTTGCAAATACTGTTGTGGGGCCTGTTGAGGGGCAAGTGGCACTGGAGGACGTGGCGCATTCATGGAATCTTTCATCTATTTGAAGTCAACAATTTGGGGGAAATGTGGAGTATACTGACCATGCTCACCATAAAGGGCACAAAGGAAGTTTGTTCGAAGGTTGTTTTTGTTCCTCCCTTGGCATTTTTTGTTATTTTCCCCTTGAGGATTTTGGTTACCCTGGTTCTGGTTGCCCCTAGTAGGTTGGTTTTGTTGGGGGTTATTTTCACCTGGTCCTGGGTTATTATTGTTTCAGTTTTTTCCTTTCTTTTTTAAATTATTTGGTTGATGGGACAGATTTTCCATATTCAGTTGTTCAAAATTTTGAAATTTTTGAATGGGAGAGGGTTGAACAAAGTTAACCCTAGCGTGTATTTGTCCTTGTGGAGGAGTAATTGGCTGTGGAGGACTGGGAAATGGAAAATATGGATTATTTTGTGGAAACGACCTGTAGGGTGCATATGAAGGCATAGCTCTTTCACTAGTGTCCCGGTTATAAGTTGAGGTAGAGGGGGTACCAGAACATGGTTGAGCGGTCGGGTGCATCGTGGGTGTCAGAAAGGGTCCACTCATGGGTGGAGGAAGGGTAACATGTTATGGTCGCTGATAAGGTGGGGTAGGGTAATAAGGGGGTCCTCCATATATCAGTGGATATTGGGGTGTATCGTACATAGGTGGTGGTTGGATGTACAGATTGTGGTGTGTTGTGGTACCAATCAATCCATCCGTCGAGTGAGACATCTCAAGTTTGTCCTGGCCGAATGGTATGGGTATCAGGGCGTTAGGTAGTACTGTATATAAGTATCCTGACTGAGCATAAATGAGGTCGTACTGTTGAACCTTGTTGATGGCTTCCTCTTCAGTTTGGGGGAAGGTGGAGGCCACATCTTTGGCAAGGATAGAGATGAGTGATCTGAGAAAGAAATCAAGGCATTGTTCTTTGGTGGTTTCTTCTTTGCATAAACTATGTCACCAATGCCATTTGTGAATGTGGTTGGAGATATGTGTGGCTTAGGTTTGTTTACACTTAGAGAGAAGTTCTAGACCATTGTCATGATGAACTAGTAGTTGAAAGAAGGTCAAAAATGTTTTGGCCAAGGATTCAAAAATCACATGGGACCCTGATTCCGTCCACGTACCATTTGGCTAATGGACCTATGAGTGTGCACTAAAATAACCTTAAACAAACAGATTCATCCATGATGTTGTTTGAAGAGCACCATAAATGGAAGGTCATGACATGGTTGGTGATATCTTCCCCCGATTTCCCTTCAAACTTGGGAATGTCTGAAGGTAGCTTGGTAGGCATATTGGGCCATGTGGGGTCATGCAATATAGGATCATTCGTGAGCTTACTCAGATTAGGTATGTTGAGGGAACCCAAATATGGTGTGTGGGGTGGTAGTGGAGGGTTAGTTCCACCCATGGTGTGAGAAGGTTGTGTACTTGACCCTTGAGGGGGGTTTGGTGGGTTTGTGCTTCTCCCTTGAGAAGAAGTTTGGCCCCCACCTCCTTGTGAAGGAGAGATAGTGGATGGTTGGTTTTGGGAATTGGACCCAAGTAAAGTGGAACCAAGCAAAGATGATCCCAAAATAGTGGCACTCACAGGGGTGTGAGATGGTTGATCCATTGAGTTGGCGAGACTAGGAACTCCTCCTAGGATAGGAGGGATATTTTTCAAGCGTCTAAAGCGACAGGGATTCTATGGGTCCCCTATGATGTCGAAATAGAAAAGTGAATGTCTAAAAATGGTGATGAGAGAAATAAATGAACAAGATAATTTGTATAACTTGGACCTTCACAATATATCTCACAATCACATGTAATAAAATGAGCATCATACATAAATCAATTGAAAATAAGCATACATTTGGGTAGGTGGATTTTTGTCCGCATGGGAGAACAAAGAAAAAAAATGCTTGTGTCTTAAAAATACGTAACGTCCTTCCTCTCAAATAGCACTGGACCTTCCAATAGTACTCAACAATGGGGTCTGAAGCCACTAGAAGAGGAACTAGTGAAGGATGAAACAATCAATTATAATGAGGGGTAGAGGGTGCATATCCCAAAAGAGCCAACGATATTTCCCAATAGCCACACAAAATATGATCAAGGTGCAATTGCAACCCACAATTTCCACCTGAGTAGATGTCCTAAAATTTGGCCACTCTGTACCTTGATCAAAGTACGACATTTATATTTTTCGGCCTCAGAAATGGGTCACAAGCTGGATCCCTTCCAAGAGTTGGGTGACTCAAGGGGGGATGCACAGAACAACTGGACCTTGGCCTTCGACCATTCACAGGTATCTCCCTGCCTTATGGTGTTAGGAACACTTGAATTGGAGGATTTTAAAGCTCCCTATTTGTCAACTTCTAATGTTTTGAAGATGTGAGAACCAGATAACGGGGGGTTATTTAGATGCCTACCCCTGAGATCCTACCTAGACTAAAAAAATTCTTTTGTCACCTCCTGTGGAGGAAAACTTAGTGAGTTTTTAGAAAAAATTTAGATGTGGTTGTTTGAAAGATTGGGGGTGTGAACCAATCTCATTATAATTAAGTGAGTGGATAATTTCTTCAAGAAATAGTGGGACATTTCAGAATCCCTTTGGAGGAAACTTACTTCAACCTCCACAATTCGAGATGAAATTATGTGAGTGAGGAGTGACTTTGTGTGTGAGAAACTGATAAAATGTGCTACTTTTTAATAAGTTAGGTGTCAATTTGCAACATGTGGACTTCCTGTGGTCCTTACAAATTTTGATTACATATCTCACTAGATGCCATTGGTACAACATTGCGGAATTTTAAAGTCCCTAAAGAACTAGCATGCAGACATGTGGGTCCTTACCAATCCTTTAAACTCCCTAATGTGATTTAATCTAAGAAGGATTTTGAACAACTATCCTAGATTTCAAGCATGTGGGAATGAATGGGCCTATTACTATAATTTTTAAACTCCCCTAGTGATGTAAACTAAGAAATTAGCTTCAAAAACTATCCTAACTTTGCAACATGTGAGCATGTATGGGCCCTTGCAAATTTAAGATGTTTGGAAAAGAAACTAAGAGGAGACCTAGGGGGGATTTTTACTCTCCTAAATTTTTTGTTAAGGGAGATGAAATGCCCCCTTAATCACTTTTCTGATTCTCAATATCGCCCTATGGTGCGAGAGAAGAGCATACTCAATGATTAAAGTTTGATTTCTAGTCCCAATGCAAGTGTTTATATATGTGATAGTAAAGGATATCAACCTAACTTTTACAATAAAAACAAGCCATCCATGTGGCAACTCAAAGCAAAAGAGGAGAAATATGGTTCTTTTTAACCCCCCTAAGTGCCTATGTTTTGACTAACCCTTCACGTGGGAAGGGAATCTAAGTGTGGTGCATTTACAAATTGCATAAAATCAAGATTTTGAAGGCTAGGGGCCTTTCAAAACATCATAAAAACTCTTATAATGTTGTAATTCTGGACATATGCGTGGGTCACAGTTCAAACAAAGGTGCAGTGGGTGAACAATGCACAGAATGCACACAGAACTGAAGACCATTTGGCACACTGTGCACAGAATGCATGGAGAACTGAAGTACTATTGGCACACAATGCTCAAAATGCGCGTCTGTGGGATGGAACGCCTACGCACGTTCTGATACGCGTCCAGGGGGGGGGGGGATTTTAAGTGGAATTCTCCTCCTCCAGCTCCAAACCTATATCTTTGTAGGTAATGCTAGGCCAGTTATGATCCCTGTAAGGAAAGTGGGTCAAAAAGAAGTGCTCAAAAAACCCAAATAGAGATGAAATTGATGCCTTATCCCCATTATGGTCACCAATATGTTGTGTCCTTTTCATAACTTGAATGAGAAAAATAAGGGCACATACAATTCTAGTTGGGTTTACTAGACAGGACAAAGGTTAGTGTATGAATTAATCAATCCAAACACATGAAATAAACAAACAACTAAGGAAATAACAAAGGTAATAAAACTAAAATGCATAAGAAACTTTGAACCAAGATCAATCAACCAAATGACTAATAATCATGCCACCAATGGATAACTATATTAGTGAGAAAACACCATGATAGATAAAGGAGGACTTATGGATCCCCTCTTCCTCCTTGGGAGGGCTCTTGATTCCCCTATGTGAGAAATCTTCTTACAAATGATAAACTAGAAAGAAAATGGTGAATAAAACCAAGCCTATTCCCTCAAGAGGTGATGTGAATAACTTATTGAGATGATGCTAGAATAATCCAAGAAGAAAAGAGGTTTCTTGAGAGAGGATAGAGGAAACATAACAATACAATGAGATTCTTGAATTCTTAGTGCACCCATAGCCTCCTTTTATAGCATGTCTTTGAGGCAATACTCAAGCAACTCTTAGTGTGGAAAAGGGGCCCTTTAGGGCACCCTTAGGTCTTTGATCAGCCCCCAATTTGGATTCATCTCGGATTTGAGGGTCAAATCAAGTTGGGAGCTGGTCTAGAAGTGGGTGAGGGGCCGACAAGAATCATAAATGCGTCATTCATAGAAGTGCATGACTTTTCTTGTACACAGTTGTGCATATGGCGCATTGTGCACTCTACGGGCTTCTTTGTCCCACACACTATGCACATTCTTCCTTTAGTGTTTTAGCGCATGTCGATTTTTGTCATGTTGTATAGTTTTTGCCTCTTGGAAATGCATTTTTGGGTGCTACAGGTGAACTAATAGGTGTTTGGAGATGCTTTATTTTTGTAACCATTTTCCTGCAATGTTGTGGATGAATTTTCAGTGATAACAAAGTCCATTGTGCTATAAAAAGCAAAATGCACCATTGAAACAAATTGAAGAATTTTCTAAATGTGTAGGAGAATAGAGTAGAACCCAAATCCCAATGGAAACTTTCACAGGCCAAGCTGCAAGATGGTGGGAAACAAATTCCCCAAGACTACAAACATGGACAACGGTGTCAAATTATTTTATAGAATTATTTGGAGAAAATAAGATGGCTAAAATAGTCGACATTCCTCTCTTCAAAATAATATACAACCTAGTGGAACACATTCACCATTGTGAAAATGAATGGAGCAAAATAGGCTACATGGATGAAAGAGTATGGCTGCATATGTTCCCAAATATGCAGGATGGAATACCACACAAATGGTACAAAATTGAAGAAGCATGTGGTCACACACTCAACTGGCCTCATATTAGAGAGAACTTTATCAAATATTTTGAATTCACCCCGGAAGAAGAACACTTAAGAGAAGTACCCTAGATAATCAAACGTTTTCTTGAAAAACCGACTCTAGCCATGCAGAAAGGAAAAGGGAAAATGACATTCGACATGGGATCGATATCGACATACCACCTTTTTTTGAGAGAGAATAACGAAAGTACAATTACTCAATGAATCAACATGGAAAACAAAAATTTTCCTAACCAAAATTTTCGATGGAAATGTAATCACCCAACCATGCAAAATTATGTAAAATCAATATTAAAAGTAACCAAGGAAGAGAAGGAGGATCCAAAACATCCTGAATTCCCAAAATTTTTTACTAAATTCAAATAAGGGGAACGACACCTTGACTAAGAAAAACCACCTGAATTGATGAATGTTGAGATAAAGACAAAGGAATTTAATATATCAAATGAAAATCAACCTAATATGGCATGATTAGGCGATTATTGGTCAGAAAAGAAGACAATTGATATTATCGACCTACTGAAGGAGTACCAAGATTTGTTTTACCGAGACTATAAAGACTTAAAGGTACTTGTACAAGAAATAGGGGAGGTGAAAATCGATCTCATCCTAGGAGAAAAACCAATTAAAAATGACCTTATAAGCTAGCACGAAAATACAAATTGATCATGCAAAAAGAAATCGATGGAATGTTAGCAGTATACATTATATACCCGATCGAAAAATCAGAATGGGAAATCCCCATGGTGGTCTAGCAAAAGAAGTATGACCTTAAAAAGTTAAGAATCTGTGTCAACTTCAGAGGACTCAATAAATTGACACTAACATATATGTTCCCCACTCCATTTTACGATGAAATAATCAATGAATCTGTGGGACATGAATGTTACTCCTTTACAAATGGGTTATCATGATACAACCAAGTACCCATAGCCAAAGAGGACCAACCAAAGACAACATTTGTATATGAATTTTTCTCTTTTTCCTATAGGGTAATGCCATTTGTGATAAATAATTCCCCTATAGTATTCCCAAGGATAGTGGTGAAGGCCTTTCAAGAATATATTTACAAGACTATGGTTGTCTATTTTGACAACTCGACCATATAAAACTTATTTAAAAATCACATACAATGGCTCAGACTAATGCTTGAAATATGCAGACAAATTCAGATGTCACTAAATATTAAGAAATGTGTCTTCGCTACCCCAATTGGCATCCTTTTAGGACATTTCATATGCAAGGATGGTGTGAATATAGACATGAAAAAAATCAAAATCATCCTCAACTTAAAACCACCTTTCAATAAAAAGCAGATAAAAATCTTCCTTGGACATACTAGGTATTATAGAAAGTTCATATGCCATTATTTAGAGATTAATTTTCCAATGGAAAAGTTACTTCAGAAGGAATTTGAATTCAGATGGAGCCAATATTATCAAGAGTCATTTGAATTATTAAAGAAGCCTCCATACTTAAATTCCCTTACTGGTCAAGAAGATTTCATGTACATGTCGACACATCAAATGTTGTTGTAAGATCGTTTATCACACAACCATATGAAGACACAATAAAACTTCCTAATTCTTATGCTAGTCAAAAGCTAAATAAAGAAGAGAGAAATTATTCAACCACATAATGAGAATCCTTGTTGATGATCTTTGCATTGCATAAATTCTGACATTACTTACTTGCGAACCCGTTTACATTTTTTTACAGATCACCATTCCTTGAAGTATCTATTTAAAAAAACAGTGCATCAATGGAAAATATGTCGTTTTCTATTGTTATTTCAAGATTTCAAATTCAATGTAATAGTCTGACCAGGAAACAATTACGCCCGACCTTACCAACTATCATGACTAGAAATGGGGGAGGATCCGACTGGCATAGAAGATCACATACTAGATGCACACTTTTTCCGCATTGAAGCAGAACTAAAATATCTTGAAGAAATAGAAAATTTCTTAGATCAGGGGAAAGCGCCCAAAGATCTCCCTGCAAATGAAAATAAGGTTATATCTCTAAAAGCATCCTGATTCACTATCATGAATGGATATCTATATAAACTAGGACCTAACAACATTTTGAGGAGATGCATTTTAGAACATGAACGAGAAAACATAATTGAGAAAGCACATGTAGGATCAGATGGAGGGAACTTCCAGGCCGACACCACAACACGAAAAAATACTTTAAGTGGGTATTTGGTGGTCAAACCTACACAAATATTGTTGGGAACAAGTAAAGAAATATGAAAAATGCCAAAGAATGGGTTGAACATTATAGAAAAATGAAATCCCCTTACAATCAATAAACCCTATCCTACCATTTGAAATTTGTGCCATTGATTTTCTCGGACCCTTTCCCCAAAGAGAAAAAAGAACAAGTGCAAAGTACATTATTACTACATTCGAGTATGTAACAAAATGGCTAGAAGCAGAGCCATTCGAGTCATGTACTAAATAAGTTGAAGAAAAATTCATCTATGAGAATATATAACAAGATTTGGATGTCGAGTAACACTAATCAGTGATCAAGGGATCCACTTTGTAAATGAGACAATCCAAGTCCTTCTCATGAAATTTTTCATCGACCATAGAAGAACAATTGCATTGTTGGACAACTGAGAGGGGGGGTGAATCAGTTGTTACCGTGCTTAAACAATTATTCTTATTTTAACTCTTTACAAAGCACTCAATGATAATCACAATAATTCAGGGAAATAAGTAATAGCACATTCAACATCAGTCACACATATGAGATACATNGTGCTTTGAAGGGTTGGAGCCTTCACCTTGCAACCTTGTATTCCTTTCTTCCATCAAGAGTTTCATCATTTCTCTCATTTCCATGAAAGCCTTTCTGAGATCTTCATCTTCTGTAGGAATATGTTCATGACTCTCTTCATGAGACATACTTGGTGAATGCCTCCTTGAATATTGTGGTGATGATATAATCTTTCTTCTTGAAGGATGAGAACTTGGCTCTACAAGTTGACCTTCTCCTCTTATGAGTTTCAACCTTGTGAGCATCAGAAAACAAAACACTTGCAAATAATCAAGTCTTCAAAAACCTATGCTCTGATACCAACTTGATCTTAAAATGATAAAGACTTGTATTCTTGAAAATATTTGCAAGTTTTAATTCATGTGTTCAATTGCAAATGGATCAATTTTTCAAACACAACTTTTATAGAAATTACACATTCAAGATGCATATAAACAACAAAAAATAACATTGAATAGAAAACACATAACACAGCAAATGATAAAGGAGTTCACCCCTCTCTTGGGCTACATATCCTGGTCCAGCTTCCAATGGATATTTTGTATTATTTTCTCAAAGTGCTCAAATATGTGCTTTACAATGCTCAAAATTCCAAATAGATGGCTCCAATGGCTTCAGAACGTCCAAAAACCCCTAGTTGGGCTTTTTCGGCACCTCGTTTGGCCAAAAATTGAAGAATATAGTCTTCCTGGAAGTTCCCCTTCAAACTTGTTGTCTCTGGATCACCAAAATGCACCTCTTCCTCCTCAACCTAGCCCACACGTGCATTTATGTGTTAAAAATCAACACCGGGTGCAATCGCACAAACAGTGCAAACTGTAGGACGGTTACACGCTAGCCCCTAACCGCCAAGTCCGTGGGCACATGGGCCACCACATGACCGCGTGCATATACAAATAGGGGTTAAGTTTAAATGTCATATGGTAATGGTCGGATAGGCGTGCATATGGTAATGGTGGTTACATTGTATACACATAGGACCAGGGGCCGGGGCTAAGCCTCGGCCCAGTTCGCACCCCAACACACAATACATTTCAATTTAAATAAAATGTTTACCGTATATATTATAAGAACCAAACGGTGGTGCGCCGGTTGTGTGGCCCTTCCCAAAGCGTTACCCCTGCCCAGAGGTCACGGGATCGAATCCGGCCAACAACATAAACTTTAGACCAACGCCAGGGTGACACATGGCGACCACTGAGTGGGCCAGGTGTCAGCATTTCATTCGCCACCAATGACACGTGTCATACGCCAACTCGTCCACAATCCTGCCAACCAACACCTACCACATGTCGTACGACCCTACCATGTGTCGTACGGCTCTGCCACATGTCATACAGTCTGCCACGTCACCATCCATACGGACTATACAGTTAGCACACATTTTTTTGCCTGTTTGTCATTTTGAACAGAACGCGATATCTCTCTCATCTGACGTCTGTTTGAACCCAAACGAGTTGTGTTAGGTTCATGACGATGAGGCCTACGATCCTATTCGATTTGAAGTGATTCTGAACACTTTGAATTTTTGAGCAAAATTTGATCCCCTGGATCAGGAGAACATGGTGTTTGATGCCCTTAGTAGAAGTATGAAAGTGATTCACTTGGCAGTTGTAAGCGCTAGTGAATCAGACATCAAAGAGAGAGTCAAAAGTGCACAAGAAACATATGAATTTTTCAAGACTGTGACATCATACCTAAAACAAGATCCCACAGGGCTGAAGTATGAAGGCTATCAGATGTTTAATGATGGCCTGCTAACTTACAAAGGTAGATTATATATTCCAAATTGTGACTTCTTGAAGAGGTTCATAATGGATGAACTACACAAAATACCATATACTGGCCATCCTGGTTATTAGAAAATGATCACTCCCACTAGGAGACTATTTTATTGGCCCGGACTGAAAAAGGACATAGCTTATTACTTAGCTAAGTGTATAGAATGTCAGGAGGTTAAGTCAGAGCACCGACACCCGGCAGGGCTGTTGCAGCGTGTACCAATTCTAGAATGGAAATGGGAAACTATCTCCATGGATTTCATTGCAGGGCTACCAAAATCAATCAAGCAGAACGATTCCATCATGGTAGTTGTGGAAAAACTGAGCAAGAGTGCCCACTTCATTCCCGTCAAGTCAAATTGCAAGGCAATAGATATTTCCAGTATTTTCATGAAATATATATTTATACTGCATGGCATGCCTAAGAAAATTATTTCTGATAGAGACACAAAATTTACTTCAAACTTTTGGAAATCTTTGTTTTTTGGTTTCGAAACAAAATTGTTATTTAGTACATCCTATCACCCTCAAACTGATCGACAGACAGAGAGGGTAAACCAAGTGTTAGAATAAATGTTGAGGATGCATGTAATGCATGAACCCAAGAAGTGGGAAGACTACTTACCACTGTTAGAATTTTCCTACAACAATGGCTATAAATAGTTGTTGAAAATGAGCCCTTTTCAATCCCTCTATGGAAGGCAATGCAATATTCCAATTAGCTAGAATAACCCAATGGAAAGAATCAAAATCGGACCATATAAGATAAAGGAAATGGAACAACAAGTAACTCAGATTAGACAGAATATAAAAAATATCCTAGGATAGTCAGAAGATTTATGCAGACAGAAAAATAACTCCTAGAGAATTCAAAGCAGGGGATCGTGTGTATCTCTGAGTTAAACCTAGGAAAATCTCTTTGAAGATGGGAGCTTGTGCCAAGATAGAACCTCGGTGTTGTTGACCCTTTGAAATATTGGATAGATTGGGACCTGTAGCCTAGAGGCTAGCACTCCCTCCCACAGTTAAGGCACATGATGTTTTCCATGTTTCATTATTAAAGAAATATGTACATGATTCTAATCATATTATTCACTGGTATGTGATTCAGGTGGAACTAGAGGGAGAATTCTTGCCAGAACATAAATGCATAATAGACAGGAAGGAGACCCTACTCAGGAAAATAATCATTGCACATGTCAAGGTGCAGTGGAAACACTTTGGCCTAGATGAGGCCAAATGGGAAATGGAGGATGCCATGAGATAGGCATATCCATTTTTGTTTACCTCTATACATACATAGCATATAGGCAGATAGAACATCAAGGACGATGTTCCTTTAAGGGGAGGGGATTGTAACACCCTATTTTCCCCAGTCTATAAATATAACTATAACTGGCCAAGAGACTATGGTAGACTAGATATGTGTGAATGACTAATTTGATGAACCTTAGTAGAAAAAGGTCAATGTATGTATTTTTTGTTATTAATAAGAAATGGATAAGTGTTTCATAACTGTTGAAAGGGGGGTTTTCCAAGATAAACCATGGATGTTATGAGATATATGGTGAGGGGAACTAGGAATGGTTGAGATGACCCCCACCAAACCAGTACCCTACTGGAATTAATGACTCAGAACAGTCCTCTAACCCAGATAATGAATTACCAGTTAGCGTGGTAGTTGGGAGAGTCCTCCTCAAGAGTTAATGAGGATATGGGGAAGAGTACCCATTTTTAATACTCCAAACCTGACCACGAGCTAGGGATTTGGACCCGCGCAACCTTGCTGAGAAAGGAAAGGAAGAGGTAACTCGTGGGCAGAGGTGAAAAAGAGGAGAAAGTGATCTATGAAGAGAGCGGAGTCCCAAGAGAAATCTCGAGAAGAGAAAAAGAACGGTTACAATGCTCTGGTTCGAGGAAGAACTAGGGAATAAGCTCGTTTTGAATGTAAGAAGATGTTGGCAAGGTTTTTCGTTACAAGATGATAAATAAATTTGATGAGAGACTGTGGAAGTCCTTGGGCAAACCTCCTTGCTTGGTATAGAGAAAACCCGCTACCAAGATCCTGTGGGAGGAGGAGGGTAACCTTTGTCCCTGATTGTTGTTGAGCAAGAAGAAAGAGTCTCTCTTAGCGAATCATGGCCTAGCTTTGAGGTGGCCAACGGTAAATCCTTCATGAGTGGTTGTGCCTATGGTTGGGTGGAAATGAACACCCCTTTCAACAGTCGCTTTAAGAAATCTAGTTTTCTTATAAGTATCTTCATATATAGGATTTGTGATTGAATATATTTATGTGTCTATGATTGAGTTCGGTGTTGAATGGTTAAGTTAGATAAATGCATTATCTCTCTGTGAACTCGTGCTTTTAAATGGGCGTATACTTGACTCGATTGAGAAATTAGAGTTGTAATATGTGAGCTCGTAATGGTGCCGATCTCTAAAACCTTCCCCCTCACAGGAAATTTCCAAGTTCAAACCTTGTGAAAGGAGGATGCCTCCTCCAGATCTCTCACCCATCTGACTGAGGGCTCATGCCCATGTCCTTAACCCATTTTTTGATAAATGTATTAGCGCTTAGCCCACAATAATTCATCAAGGGACCCATATGACCAGGGTATGGGAACCCTACGCTGGTATGAAAGGAGCTAGTTCTTATTGTCTTCGAAACTCTGGGAGCTCGAAGTTCTAGGATGTTAAAACTTCACAACTACCAAAACTCCTGAATGACGGAGTCGTGAAGTGACATAGGTCGTAGATCTAATGATGGATGGAAATTATTCCCCCTATAAGATCTATGTTGTAGTCAATTGTTGGACAACTAAGAGGGGGGGTGAATCAGTTGTTACCGTGCTTAAACAATTATTCTTATTTTAACTCTTTACAAAGCACTCAATGATAATCACAATAATTCAGGGAAATAAGTAATAGCACATTCAACATCAGTCACACATATGAGATACATAGAGACGGATATTTCCTGAGGAAACCCATAAGGGGTAAAAACCTTTTCTTCTTTATATGATAAGTAATCTTTACATTCTTTACATTATCATACATATGAGCACCAACTCATAATGAGGCTGAAACCTCTGTTTTGAAAGCTGCTACTTGCTGAGAGCACCAACTCTCTGGTTTCTCTAGCACCAACTAGAAGGAAGCACCAACTCCCTGGTTTCTCTAGCACCAACTAGAGGGAAGCACCAAATCCTTGGTGTTCCAGCACCAATTGGATGGAAGCACCAACTTCCAATCATACAGGAACCAACCTGTAAAACAGAGAACAACAGTTCTCCCTTGCACCACCCTGCCACCCTGGTTTCTCTGGCTGCAACTAGATGGAAGATACAACTCCCTTTGTTCAAGAACCCACTTGAACCTCTGAGGACAACAGTCCTCCCTAGCACCTCCCTTCCACCCTAAAATATAAATCTTTGCTAATGAAACTTATCACAGTGATACAATATTTATCATTAGCTTACCAGGCTTATCACTATTCTGTTATGCTGCTCTGCTCTCCTGTATCAGTGTCTCTCTGTCTGCATCTTCCTGGGGTTTCTGACCTTTTGTTTTTCTCTACAGGAGCACCTCAGCCTTCCTTTATTGTCTCACTGTCTTGTTTCACACTTCCTTGTGCTTTCTTTGCTTCTGCCTTTCATGCTATGTGCCCCAACTCCATGCCATGCACCATTCCTCTCCACGCCATTTTAGTTGTTGCACACTCCTCCTTCTACACTCCTGAATCCCTCACAACAACAACAACCCATATCTTCTTTGTTCTGCGTACTTATATTCTCTGTGCACCTTCTGCATGCTCTCTCTCCCCTGCTTCTGCATGCTCTCACACTCACTTATGCATGCTGTCTCCATGTCAAGTGCTCTGCATGATCATCATGACACCTCTTCAACTTCTCTAGCAGTTAGATCTATCTGTCAATTGCCTCTGCGAATAGTCTTCATTCCATTGGTAGATTCCTTGAGACTCTTCAGCTTCTTTGGCAATCACTCAGAAGTCGCTTCGAGTCCTCTGGCAGAAACTATCAGTCGTTTCTAGTAGTTTCACTCTAAAGTGCAACAATAGCCCTCCGATCTTATTTAAATTCATCTGCACCATTGAATTGACTTCATTGAATATTACGTTCATTTCATCATTTCGGCATTTCGACATTCGGCAATTCGGCATTCGTGTGATCAAGTGACTCTACAATCCAAGTCCCGTACCTTGAAACTCCGAAATGGAGCTTGTAGCTTCGAACTTTTCCCTATAGCTCTTAGACGATATGACCACCATCAGTGACCGAGCGTTTATCCATAAAGCGCTTTTGCGATTTCACAATTTTCCATTTCGGCATCCTTGATGTGAAGATTTATTTACACTCCATGTCCCGATCCTCGAAACTCTGAAATGGAGCTTGTCGGTTCGAGCTCTTCTCTACAGCTCTTCGATCTCCAGATCAATGGTCCATAATCCATGGTGATTAGAAGACTATCCTCTACCCCGGGACTTCATCCTTCGAGACTTTGGGGGAGTGATGGAGTTAAAACTCCTGAAGCAAAAACTCCCAAAGTGAGGTCAGTCTTGCGTCACTTGATGACGTGTCGTGACCCGAGTGGCTACCACGTGTCACTCAGAATTGTGATATCCAGTGACCTGAAATGCCAAAACAACTTGACACTTGTCATTGTCTGATCGTGCCACGTGTCATTGTCTTCCACCTGTCCTTTCTGACGTGGTTTGCCACATTCACCTCCTGGAACTGTCAGCCTAGATCACTTCGCAATTTCGTATATCGCAATTTTGGGTTTCACAACTTCGGGACTCCTGTAGTAAGAGTTCTTAACATCCCCAACTCCCGCTATCCAAAATCGTCCTCCTTCTTCCAGGATTTCGGCGTTTCACATTTTGCGATTCCGAGACTCCTGATGATGAAGAGTCTTGACTCTTCCAACTCCCGGTACCTGAAACTCCGAAATGGATTTATTTCCCGGTCTGGAAGACTCTTCGTTTATGTGCCTCTTTCGGGATTTCGGGATTCCAGATTTTGCAACTTCGGGACTCTTGTGTTGAAGGGTCTCAATGCTTGACTTCTCAATTTCCCGGTATCCAAAACTTCAAAATGAAGTTTATGCCCGGTATGTGAAATTCTTTGTTGATGTGCCTTTTTCAGGATTTCGGTATTCCGGATTTCGCAACTCCGGGACTCCTGTGTTGAAGAGTCTCAACTCTTGACTTCTCAATCTCCCAGTATCTGAAATCCCGGTATCCAATACTCCGAAATGGAGTCGGATCATCTTTTCAGCTTTTCTCACTTCGCAACTTCGGGACTCCTGTGAGGGGTCTTGATACTTGACTTCTCCAACTCCCGGTATCCGAAATCCCGGTAGCCGAAACTCCGAAATGGAGTTTGACCAACACTTCGATCTTACCATTCGATCATCGTTGTGTTGTTGGTCTTCCTTGCCGGCTTGTTTTCCATCAAGTGCACAAGCACACCTTCGCACTGCGTTAATTCCTCCTAAGCTTACTTTGTTCATGTTTTTCCATCGATACATACTCTGATCTTTCCATCAATGACAAGCATACCTGCTTGTAAACATGCCAACAATCCCGATGTTGACCACTTCGGGAGAATAGAGGTGTCGTAACACCAAAACCCCCGAAGGTCGGAGTTGTGAAGTATTGTGGACCGTCGATCCTCAGATCCTTTAGGATCCTTCTCAGTGGTTGATATGGGGACTCCGTTGAAAACCCCACTTAACCGTCCATCAACTAGGACATGTGTCCATAGATCGAGTATCTCCGAAAGGTTTTTACCTATTGGTGAAAGGATACATCGTTGGAGTGTCTAAGGCCGAATTCCATCTCAACCATCCATCTTTAAGGATGTGTGTCGCTAGATTAGATAGTCTGGAGACTTGGCACTCTGGGAGGAAGCTAGAAACTACACACCTAAACTCCCGAACACCGGAGTCGTGAATTAACAAGAGTCGTCAATATGAAGGAACTTCAGGACCACTTGTGACCATTTGATATAGATGGTGGTCAGTTCGGCAATGACCTACTCTAAGAGCAAACTGGAGACTACACGGTCGAACCCCCGAAGGCCAAAGTGACGAAGTTATGGGGACCATTGATTCGAGGACACTTTGGATCCCTCTCAACCGTCAATCTAAGGACTCCATTGAGAATCCCTATTAACTTCCCAACCAACCAAGATGCATCGTGGAGCGATGCATGGCCCCCTCTTGTCCCTGGTCAAATTTCCTTCATCGCACTTGATTCGTTGGATGAGAGGACACATGGAAAAATATTTTTTAGTCTGGAGACTTGGTACGCTGGAGGAACTTGTCCAAGAGTCTTCAAGGTGTAAAGACTCCCAAAGTCATGAACGACGAAGTAAATCTCAACCATTTACAAGTAGAGGACACATGGCACCAGATCCAATAGTTCGAAGACTTGACTCTCTAGGGGATTTGAGATGTGGAGAGTTGATAAGCTCTGAAGCCCGAAGTTACGAAGCAACGAGAACTGTAGATCTATGGATCTACGTGGATAGATCTTGATCATGAAATCTGAAGGATGTTAGAAGGTTATTTGTCTGGAGTTGAGGTGGCTCACTGACATCGTCCAGGGTGACGTGGACCCACAACTAAGGTGCCATATGTCACCGAGATATGAACAATTTGCAGACCTCTTATGCCTATCAGAGCATGACACATGTCACCCCCTAATGAGGACACTTGTTACCCCTAGCCCTTGCAACGTTTCAACCTCTAGTTTGTGCCCACCTAGCCAACATGGTTGGTGATGCGACCGAGACTTCAAGAGTTCAGAAGATTTGGGGTGTAGTGTAGTGGAGGGACGTTAACCGTTGAACGCCGAAAAAGGGGCATTCAACGTCGATCATCGAATTTCGAACGTTTAACCTCAACGTCGAACGCTTATTGCCGAACATCGAAAAAGGGATGTTCAATGTCAATCACCGAACACCAAAATTTCAACCTCAACGTCGATCGTTGAACAATGAACGTTCAACCTCAACATCGAAAGTCGAATGCCGAACACCGACATTTAATGTATAACATTGATCGTCGAACGGTCAAGGCCACATGGATGGATTTTGGGATTCTGGGAGGCTTTGTGTGTAGACAACAAACAGGCGCACCAACGTTGAACGTTAAATTATCCTTAGGCGCATGTCTTAACCAGGAGGAAGATCTATCGTTGAATTTAATGGGGGATGGATCTCTACCATAGATACAGGAGAGTTGGAAGTTTCGGGGCATCAGGGAATTTTGGATGATATGTATGAGGTGGATGCTACGTGGCCCTTGACTAATAAGGCCTGAAGAGCTTTGAGAGGCAATAACTTCCAAACCATAACTCATATTTTAGTGTGGTGGCGACCGTTAGAAAGCTCGTGGCGAGCAGTAGGAAATGGAGATTTCAGAGTTGGGATTGAGATAGTTAAGGAAAAAAAAAATTATGATGTCCCACCCCTTAAAAGAGTATTCAGGGGTAGGGTGTGTTACAATGTCCTCCTCCCTTACTCGAATCTGATGATACCCAGATCGAAGATCAATCTTCGAGAAATACACTACCCCATGTAGGTCATCTATCAACTCGTCAATCCTGGGTATTGGGTACCGGTTCTTGATGGTATTTTTGTTCAACGCCCGGTATTTGATGAACATCCTCACTGTGTTATCCTTCTTCTTCACCAGTACCATGAAAGAAGCGAAAGGAATAGAACTATGCCTAATGTGTCCTATCTCCAACAACTCCTTTTCGACCTTCTCTATTTCATCCTTGAACCTCTTCGGATGCCTGCAGGGTGTCGTGATCATAGGATTCAACCTTTCTTCTAGCTCAATGACATGCTCAAACCATTTTTCGGTTGGTCTCCCTCCTGAAAATGGTTCAAACATTATTTCATGCTTTCCAAGCAATGCCCAAATATCTACATGGTAATGTTGATGATCTTGTGAATGGATTCTCAATTGTAATCAAGCACTCTATTGCGCAAGCCACGTCCCCGTGTCTAAAAAAGGATTCCATGCGTTGGTTAGACATGATCCTATGGGCACCTGTTGACATACCTCTTAGGATGACTCACTCTCCACCCTTGTTATGGAACTCCATGCTTATGTCCTGATAATTCTTGCAGATATCCCCCAATGAGTACAACAACTGAACTCCTAGCACCACATGAGTATCTTCTAAATCTACAACCTAAAAGTCATCGGTCAATGTATAGTTGTCCAATGTTACTTCCAATCCCCTGATCCTCTGAGTACATGCCATGTTATGCCCATATGCTACTACCACATTGAATCCCTTGAAGTCCTCTGAATGGATTTGTTTCTTGGTGACAAGTGTAGCATCAATGAAGTTGTGGGTGGCCCCACCATCAATTAGTATTCTAACCCTTTGGCTCCCCTGCAAAATTCCTCTGACCTTGAAGGTGTAATTTTTAGGGACCCCTGAAAGTGTGGAAATGGTCACTCCCTTGGTTTTATCCTGCAATGGCGTCTGCTTTGTAGCCTCAAGGTGTGATGTCTCACCACTTTCCTCTCCAATCCCTCATCATCACCGTCATCCTCCTCATCGAAAACTACCTCAATATAATGGACTTTACCTTTTCCCATACATTGATGACCCGGTTCCAATGGTTCCTTGCAACTGTAGCAAAGCTTCTTCCTCATTAGTTCTCTTTGAGTCTCCTCATCCAACTTGTCCTTCTTTTTCCATGTCTTCCGTGGAGGCTTCGTCACTTGACCTTTCTGTGGAATAAATGTTTTTTCTTATGTCTTCTTGGGAATTATGTCTTCCATATCATGGGTCCTCATGATAACTTCATGTAGTGTGTTTGGCCTGAAGGCATTCATCCAACCTCTTAAGGGATCAACCAAGCCCTCTGTGAACAACATCACCAGTCTCTACTCAGAAAAATCAGTCACCATGAATTCCATTTGTTGGAACTTTGTGACATAGGCCTCTTGTGTGTTTGTCTGCCTCAGTTGTGCCAATTCCCTGAAGTGGATCTCAAGGTCCTTCCTATCGAACCTTTCCATCAACCTCTGGGTGAAATCCTAATATGATGTGATGTTGGAATGGCCCAATGTTAATAGCCCATGGTAACACCACTCATAAGCCTTTACATCTGAGTGTAGAGTGGAAAACTTGATTGCCTTTGCCTTTGTCATTGAGTTAACTAGAAATAATTGTCCATATTCTGTACCCATGCTCATGGTGTGGACATGTCAGATCCATCAAAAGATGAGATGGTCATCTTGCCAATTTGCACAGAAGGTCAAAATTATGTTGATTTTGGCCCATCCTAGGCATGTTCCTCATCCTGAGGTTGCAATAGTTGTTGTAAGATAGGGTTTTCTAGGCTCTTGCTTCTAGCAATTGATACTCCCTAAAGTAGGAATTGATCTCATCGTCCAACCCTTGTTGCTCATGTGTCCCTGTAGGTTGGTCCTCAAGGAAAGGAGACAATAATGGCATGGGTATCTTTCTTCTACCTTCCTGGAAGACCCTCTATACCAGAACATAGGTATTACTCCCTTCATGATTCCTTCCTCCTCTATGACTGACCTTTGCATGGTTCCCATTGGTACCTCCCTGATTTTGATTTGCTTGGTTGCCGAAAAAATATTGTGTCAGAAATTGTGTTAATTGTTGTTTCCCATTAGCTATGGATTCCAACAACTATATGGTTCTATCTTCAAAATGATCCCCCATAACTCCCTCTACTTCTACCTCTTTTGATGACTCTGATCTTGGGGTGGGTTATTTCCCTCATCCTCTAGTTTTCCTTGGCATCAATACCTCAAGAAATCACAGGCTGACAAGGTCACCAACTTTGATACCACTATAATGTTCCCAACTAGGCTAGATAGAAAAAATATATTTTCTCCCTAAATTATTGTTTTTCTTATTGTGATTTTATCAAAAACTTTGTTGTAAATGCCTCACAAACATCATGCATATGTCACCAAGATAGGAATATTGTCAAATATATCACATGCACCCATTACACACAGAATAGAGAAGATAATCGTGGTATCTTATTATGGTACGAAAATCCAAATCATAATAAATACAAAGATCTTTATTGGTTGTAACAATAGTTGAAAACCATCCTAAACACACACATATCTATTAGTTGCAAAGCAACTACAATATCTAAGAACAACAATAAACCTGGTAATGATGCCCAAAATCTCCTTAAGATATGTCTTCCCTAGATTTTATATCCTTCACTGGTGTGATATCAATTTGCCCCAAAAAACACCTACTGTCGCGATTTGTCTTCTTGTACCTCAACAAACCTATAACCCCAATTCTTAGAGATCCTCACTGGATGAGGCTACACAAAAAGTGGGGCCTCATAGGACGAGGTTGGCCAACATGCAGGGCCTCGTGAGACACCCTGTATTCAACCCACAGGGGTGAGCCCTGTCAAGGTTTTCCCGAAACCTTCCTGGTCTCTGCAAACTCGACGATCGATCTCCTCTAGAAAGATTTGTCAAGTCCCTGTATACGCTAATAGTCTCCCAAGTTGAAACAAACCAATATGAGACTCCAATGAAGACCCTGTATGGATCCTCCTCCTTGCTTATCTAGGGTGGATATTGCACCACCGAAACCAAACAACAATGGTGGAAGGTTTTTGCTAAACCCTAACAAAATAATGGCTCCAAGAGCACTCCAAAATGAGAGATCAAATCATAATTCCAAAGAAAAGGTTTACTCCTCTATTTATCCTTCCTCTGGCCCTTCTATATTTTTCCCCTTTTTTTACCAAATCAAACCCTCGCTTTATTTTCCCTCCAATTTCATTTAAATATAATTATTTATTTTATTTAATGTCACTTTAGGATTTATCATTATTTTAACCTAGTGACACCAAATAAACCTCCTTGACTCCTTTTTCCTTGTTGACTATTTCCTACAGGAGTCATATAGGCTATTGAGTCATCCTCTATCATGATCTATTGGAAGGGTACATTACACTAACAACTCAATATTTAACATAGCTCGATAGCCATCTAGGAGTAGGGTTTTGACTTCCTCAACCCTCAATTAGTGATAAGATTTTGACCTTCTAGAATCATCTCGAAAGTCCACACGTGGCTAGCCCCACACGTTTGAGGAAGGGGGGGATGACATGACATCCACTCGTACCATGGTGGTCAACAAGGTAGTTCAAATTGCGGGAGGCATAAATTTTGCATACAAGCTATGATTGAGGCATGGTTTACAACATTGGAAAGGTATCATAACATAGAACATCGTAAAGTGTGTGTGTGTGTAATTTTTTGACACCAAAACCCCAAAAAATGTTGTTTAATGCCTAAAAAATGGATCTGGAAGGTTTCAGACCCCAATTTTCCAAATTGGGACCTGCCACTAAAATGATCCTGCAAGCTAATTCATCCAATTGTTTCCACTCTGAAAGCATCAATATAGATGAAAAATAATATAATGATCCAATCTGGATCAAGGCACAAGTGGAAAATTTATGTGAGTCCATGAGGACATTGGAAGGGAGACTAAGGAAACAAAAGAGGTCAAAAAATAAGGAATGCTAGAAGTGAAAGAAAAGACAATAGATATAGATCCCATATAAGATAGATGGTATAGACAAAGAATACAAAGAACCATAATATTGTGAACAAAGAGAAGAGCGATAAAAGGGACAAAGATAGAATATTTAGAAGGAAAAGAGGATAAAGATAAGACTCAAGAAAGAAAAATCCAAGGAAAAAAAAAACTTTGATAAAGAAGATAGAGAAAAAAGAGATGTCTAACAACATAGATCCATAGAGAAAGGATTTTAATAGGAAAGCATCGAGGAGGGATGTGAAGAGAAGGGATTTGAATAGGAAAGCATCGAGGAGGGTTGTGAATAGTGCAAAAGAAGAGAAGAGGGAGAGACCAAGGACAAAAGGGATGAAAATAAATAACCAAAGGACAAAAACATGAATCATGGGTCAAACAACAAGCTAATGAAAGAGGGAATGATAGAGGATAGAAAAGAGGAAAGTAAGGAGATATAGACAGAGAAGAAAATGAAGTAAAAATGACAATATGTTAACTAGATAGAGGGGAAATGAGTGAATATAATTGAATTATGAATAAAGAAAATGAAAACAATAAAGTGTGACTTGTATGAAAAAGTAGAATTAGGAACAAATAAAAAAAATTTACAAAATGTTGCAGGAAAAGGCAAAGCAATTAAAGATTTTTGCAAGTTAGAGTTGAAGGTGGAACATAGCAATGTATCCAAGAGGCTATCGAGCATAGAGGGATTGGATAAGTGTTGTATGGGATTTTAGCTCAATGATCAATTTTGACTTTATGTAATAGG
This sequence comes from Picea sitchensis, assembly GCA_010110895.2. Taxonomy (NCBI): domain Eukaryota; kingdom Viridiplantae; phylum Streptophyta; class Pinopsida; order Pinales; family Pinaceae; genus Picea; species Picea sitchensis. Next base: position 468,462 of record SNQJ01S0000068.1, on the reverse strand, counting down.
CATTTTATATAAAGTCAACTCGTTAACAAGATTTCACTAAATTTAGTTATTAGTTAAGGTTTGTACACTTATATCTAAAAACATTAGACATACATTAAATGGACATGTAAAGTAGTAGTTGTTATAGTCACATGTTCTGTGTGTGGCATGGAGCGGGATTCATCATCTAAGCACTTGTTGTATGGACATGTCCCAGTGTACTATACTTCGAGAAAATGATAACATATTGTTTCAGAGTGGGTTCTCGTCTGGTACTCAGGTTTCCCAATATACATTAGTGGATCTTATGTTGTGACCACCTATTGTTATTTTTATTATTTTCATGGTTAAGCATAATGATAGTGATGATGATGAATATCAAGGTTTTAATTAAGTTATTGTTTCCTTCATAATGTATGTGATTAATGGACAAGGTTAATACTTATTTACTATAGTGTACTTGTTTTCATTGAGTTGAATGAGTTATTTAAGGAAAAAACTTGAAAATAGACATTTAGTTTCCAACAATTCATGTCTCTTCTTTCCCATTCCAAAGAGACTTTCATGCATTGGAATCAAGGAGAGGGGCATTATCCCGAGATATAATAATTATAATGGCTTCTTCATTATTCTTAGGCATTGGAGTCATTGTATTTGCAAAAGGAGTAGGCAGTGAGTCTTGAGGATTCTTAATTGGATCCACCCAATGGTCAACCACCTTGTGTCTTACTACTAAGAGGGATTATATGTTTTTCCTTTTGGAGTTGGAGAAGATTTTTCCTTCGAGCATGAAGATCTCACATGGCCATGGTCAAAGCAAAGTCTACAACAAAAGGAAACATGTTTGTAATATAGGGGTATAGTCCAATTTAATGACCATTGTTCAACGTAATGTGGTTAGAAAGACCACATCTTCCCAAATACATATCTTGGCATGGGTAGTGAACATGTAATGATTAGTTTACGAGGCCAAAGAGATGAATGTACCCAAAAAATTACCAATAACTATTAAAATTAAAAAAACTCTGATGATCCATATGAAGATTAAGCAATTAAATCATATAACTTGTTATTAAAACTTATATATACATGTTAAAGTCAAGTTGCCATGATTTCTTAAGTGATCCAACAATGTGTCTAGACTAAGTCTTTTTGAACACACCTTGAGCTTTGTTCTACTCAAATTCAAACTCTAGAGTGAATGAAAAACCTCGACATGCATGTGGATAAAGAGAGAGTGATTCTTCCATAAAAGAACCCAAGGTCTCTTGAATCCATGTGTGGAGCTTATGGGACCTTTAAATCATACCAAGTCAACTCTTGTGTATGCCATATAATCAGCCAACAATGATGGGAGGCTTATATGGCAATGGGTAAATAGATTATATTCTATGTGGACAATTCCATCCAAAAACCAATGGTGAGCCATGAGCTTAAATCTCAAAATATGAGGATTTGTGATTGATTGGATGTGATAAGCACCAAATGAATGGTGGCCAGAGATGAAACACGGAACGTAAATGGTCCGTATTCCACCCTTATCTTATCCACAACTCTCATTCCCCATACATAGTGAACCATTTGTCGACACCTTTCTGCATATTTCGAGAGTTCACTGACAATTTCAATCCATACTCGTCCCAATACAGACATGGCCTCCGCAGTTACAGCCCTTTCCCTGAACTTGCCCATTGTGGCATCTGCACCTAATAACAGCTCCTGTGCCAATACATCCAACAGGCTGAAACAGGTGCAGGGCTTCTCATTGTACAGTCCCAACAAACCCTCATCCTCCAAGCTTGTGGGCAACGGAAAAAGCCGGGTGGTTATGATGGGAAAGGATGTTTCAGAGAGGGAGCAGTCCAATTACGCAGGATTGACTGCGGTGGCTCTGGCGGCGGCAATGGTGATTCCTGAGATGGCAGAGGCGGCTGTACCAGGAGTTTCGGCATCTCTCAAGAACTTCCTGTTGAGCATTGCTTCAGGCAGTGTGGTGTTGGGTGCCATTGGGGTGGCTGTCGTTGGGGTCTCCAGCTTTGACCCTGTGAAACGAACCTAACAGAACGGAATTTGGGACCCTCTTGTTTTCAATTTAGCTGTAATAGTATTGAATTTCAGAGAAATTCATGGAACCTGTTAAAGTGGTAAGCTGTTATTTCAAGTTTTAAATTTGTAGCTGTTAGTTCAGGTTTTAAATTTGTAATCGAGATCAGAAGCAAGAAATTGTTCATTTGTTTGAATGTGCCTGATGTGATGTGATTGATTTATCAAAACTATTCAGCTGAATTAATGATTTTGTTTTACAATTATTTTTTAGTATTTTTAATGTGGGGATAATTTTAAGGATGAAAATTTCTTTCAAAATAGAGAAATTTTAACAAATTTTATTGGTTTTTAATATGTAAACTATATAAAATTTGGTGATATTTTTGTAAAAATATTTAAATTTCTAAGAATTTTATGTAGTTTTTATAAAATTTGGATTATAAGATAAAATAATTTTATTTTTATAAAGTTTGGATGAATTATTTTTTGAAAAAATGAAAATTGACCAATCTTTTTTAGAAAAAAACATGGAAAATCAATCCATAGAAAAAATTTAGACTCTAAAATTTTCTCTTATATGAAATAAATGGCTGAATTTTCTCTTTATCCCATGTAACTTGCAACTTGCAATTGGCTGAATTTTCTCTTTGTCCCTGTGTATAACTTGCGTTTGTAGAGGCTAATTCAGCAAAAGCAACTTCCCTTGAATATATACACAGATAACTAATGCATTTGAAAGATAGAAGAAACTAAACTTGGATTATATGAGTTTGATCAATTTGTGGGTCTTCAACACGGTGGACATGCACATTTCTCAATTTGTTGTTGTGACATACTCATTTTTTGAATTGGTAATATATCAGATTTTGGTACGTTACAGAAATTGTTTGTTAAAAAATTCATGGCCATGGGGAGGATTCTTTCAAAGTATTATGAGTCAGGGGTGGGTATATATGGAGTGTCATTTTTTTAGTGAGTTGGTATTTGGGTATATAGGGAGTGTCATTTTTTTTTAGTGAGTTGGGATTATTTAATCATGTAGTAAATTTTTTGATGTTGGAATTTGGCAATACAAAAGATTAGAATTCTTATAATCTAGAATTTTGATTGAATTTTTTATGATCTAAGTCGATTTAGAAGTGGATAAAATTTATTGGGGCATTGTTCCATGATGAATAAAACTTGTATCACACTAGAACTTTGATACTAAAATTTCTATCGGATTCTTATCAAATTTTTAATCGGAAAAAAGGATCTTTTATTACAAGATTAGCTTACTCTGTGGGATAGAGGTATATGAACATGAAGTGAAGATTAGCAAAGGATCACTAGATATAGACTTGTTGAGTAGACAAAGGATATAGAATGAAGAGCACTCTATGTGCCACAAAGCAACGATAGAAGAGAAATGGTAACATGACATGATAAGGGGGTGTCCCAAGAGAAATTCATTTATAATCTAGGAGGTTCAACCATGAGAAGTCTACAATTCAACTCACACTTGAAACTAAGAATAACAAGGAGAGTTGTGGAGCAACAAGTCCCTGCCAAAGAAGGTGGAAGCACGTGTCAAAATCCATACTCCTGATGATACAGTGCGATCACATTGAAGTGTCTAACGATCAGATTGAAGTGTTTAACGTTGTTGAGCTGATCTTATGTCCTACATATAGATGATGTATCGTTTTTTATTGGAAAGAAATGAGTGTTCACATGGACGTGTTGTTTATTCGAAGTGTTTGTGAAAGCATGAGAACAAATCACTTGATGATAACAATAGATTAGTTAGGTTTTATTTGTGCGGCCTTTTTCTCGGGCGCCTTTTGTTCAACAGGCTTCTTCTCAACCGACTTTTTGTCAGCTTCAAGCTTCTTCTCGACCTGCATTTTGTCATCTTCAGGCTTCTTCTCAGGAACATGCTTCTTCTTGGGTTCTTTAGAAGTTTAGACACTCACCAGCTCTGCAAATCTGAATTTTCTGAGACTAGCCATAAGGCTCACCGGATTTATTTTTCTCATCAACAACTATAGAGACGACCCCAGCAATGGATCAACAGACATTAAGATTTACTACAAATTATTGCAGCCTTGAATGCTCAATTATGTAACTCCAAATTTAATACAAATAATTGAAGCTTTGAAAATTTAGTACAAATTTGAAAGTCTGATAACCTAACTCGAGCACAGATTAAATAAATCGAGACTTTACCTTCAATCCCTGAGAGCATCTCCATAGTCCTTCGTACACATTTTTCACAATTTAATTGCACTTTCAACACGATTTTCTACACAATCACGGACAAAATTCATGTCAAATAACAACCTTAAAAAATAAAATAAGCCATGAATAACCTCTGGCTTATTGGGACATTTTGACAGTTGCTGAAATGTAATAACCTTGGAGACCTCTAGATGAAGCAACTCTTCTCTTTATATGCAATCCGCTTGGATAAGAGGTATCTATAAATTGATCATAGAGTCATCATTGGGTTGCATGAAAAGCTACAATGATAATGAGGTCTATAGAGTTAATTTGTTTGCCTCTTGTGGTAAGGGGTCGTTAGTGATAGGATTACTTGTAATTGAATATTATGAAAATTAAATTATTGAAGAAAATATGATTAAAGTCAATTTTCATGTAATATTAAATATAAAACATAATTATGAATAAATTGGCCTTTATATAAAAGATATGCAGATAGACTCTTTAATAGTTTTCACTCCATTGTGCATATGTGTCATGGAATGTGCAAATGTACTTTTCATGTGTGTCAGCTAATTTCTCAAGAAATGCACGTAGCTCCGTAATCAAATTTTCAATATACTCATCAGTTGCTCATGTTCTAACACGTGTTATTTGCAAGTGAACACATGGAATCCATGAAGGTACTTTGTTGAAGGTGATGTCTTCCATAGCCGCAAGAAAGTTGGGGTTGCAAAGGGTTGCAAGTTCGAGCCAGGGGTGAGCATGTGTTGCGCATTGCAGCATAGGACTCGACTAGTAGGATCTTGATTTTCTTGTTCGATCCCTACGAGACAATGAAGTCAAATTGTTGGTCTAGCATCCTAGCCACACAGAGATAGCAGCAGGGAAGAGAAGCTCAATTAGGCGAAGCATCGTCGACTAAGTAGAGAAGATACATAGGTAGAGAGAGAAACAGAGCAAGTTAGAATAGCTGGTTGTAGTTTGGAGCTTATCCGATTCAGAGCGAGAACCTAAAAGTGCTTACACAAACCTTTAAAAATACGTGAGTTTTATGTTTTAGAGCCTGCAGATTTGTCCAGTCAAACCTTCTTTATTACCTATGTGATTAATCTACCGAATAGCCAATAGATGTGTTCCAGTGGTATCTGCTGCGTACCTTACTTACTGATTCCACCCCCTACCTAGACCCTATTCCCTACAAGCCTAACTGAAGCTTTAGGTTAGAGTTGGATTGTTATAGAACGTGGGTGGGAAAGCATCTCCCTGGTACACAACTGCCATCAAGAAGGCATTTCTTTTGTTAGTTGTATAGCCACAATCAACAATCATTAGTGCCAGTCATTATGGAAGATCTTTTGCTAAAACCCCATGATAGAGTAACTTTAACCACTTGCCCATGATAGAGTCAGAGGAGTAGAGGAAAAAAACAAGCGGTTCACTATGCTTTCCTATGAGCTATTACGAGGACACAAAGCTAACACGAGGAGGGAAACATGGAAGCTCCTCATTGCAAAACGAATCATCATGAATTCATTAAGTCATAAGGTTATTTCCATGATAACTATCTTCATAAATCCTTCATCATACTTCTTCAAGGTAGAGGTTTGCAATTCATTTGCAACAAGACTTGGCTTGCACTGCTGCAACCTCCGAATGGTCTGATCCTTCCCATCAATCTCATGACTAAGCCGAGAAATCAGTTTATTCAATTCAGCAATGGTTTCCTTCTGGGATTCAGAAAGATAACAATTGGCAGTAGGTAGTTTACCTAAGATACATGAAATATCATTAAATAACCTAAGCTACATGAAATATCATTAAATAAATAGGTGTATAGAGCTCAACATACCAACTACCGCGAGAACAACTAATTCATCATGCACTTTTCTTAAGCATGGATTTAGATGGGTCAATCGCACGAGGCGTTCGATATTACGATGCCACGAGGTCAGGATGTTGATTACTCTGAAATTGAAAAAGAACGCATGTTCAACAAGTGTCCACATAGTTTCAACTTGGCATTTTCCCTACCAGTAATCCCATTGTATAAAACATCCCAGACAAGAAACATCCCAAACACATTTGGAAAGCTGGAGCAACTTATTAGTCTCGACCTTTCTCATAATTCATTAGAAGGCAAGATTCCAAGCAGCTTTGTTGATCTGAAGCTTTAATCTTTCTTAAAATTTGATCTTTCCTTCAATAATGTTTTTGGCCATGTTCCTTTTGCTCTAAATAATGCAATTTCCACTGCTAGCTTTAGGGGAAAGTTTGCACTTCGTGCCCAGACAACCAATGACAAAACATTCCTCCAATACTGGAACCAGTCACAATTACAAACGACTTCAAATATGTACGTTGTCGGTGTTGTTCAAACACAGGATCAAGGGGGATTCAATTAAGGTTGTGGACGTGACTTATCACATCGGGTAAGTATATTATTTCTAAATGTTGGCATATATAGAATTTTTTTGTTCAGTCACACCAGTAAAAAAAAATTAAATATATATTTGCAGAGAATTTTAGGATGTATCTAGAAAAGAGAGGGGGGGTCATTTTTGGGCTGAGAAGCTCTAAACAACCAAGTTATCCATATCCAGTGGCTTAAACATCCAATCTCAGGACCATAGGAACATGGACTACGTTGAGGGATGGAGTTTCATTGGAAAGTGCTATCCTATTGTTGCAGAAGAACCAACGATGACAGGGCCGAAGGCCAACTTCTCAAGTAATCTAGGAACTATTCAAAGAATACAAAAATATTATACCCTGGGCTACAGGTGAGCCAACTTCTCAAGTAAGCTCAAAACTTTTCAAAGAATATGTAAATCTTACACCCTAGGCTACAGGTGACATTAATTTGAAAAGAAAGGAATAGAATTTACCTGATAGTGATGATAATTTCCTTCACATGATTGCGATGAAACTGCAACATTGATTATTGTTAAATATATAAATGTGTGGAAATTTTTTTATATTGTAGAGATGGGTATCTCCATAAGCTAAAATATATCTCTTACCAGGTGCAGCGCAACTACTTGTACTAGGTGCAACGCAGGTTCAAAGGGGAAAAAGAACAACTAAGGTGGATCTCTGGAAGTGCAAATATAAGGGGATGCAATTCAAGGGGCTGAGGCTTTTATTGAAGAAAAGCTTTCAAAATTGTATAGAAGAAGGTTGAAGCTGCATGCAACCTTGTGGTATGAAATTGAGTAGGTAAAGTAAAGAATTTGCAGCCGCAAGTAGAACCAACACGTTTACAGTCATAGGTTTCATAGGTTTGCATGATGGCATAGGTGGCAACCACGGATCAACTGACCATGGATTATACATTGCAACAAACATTCAATCTTAACATTTAATGTTAAGAAGTAATGCTAGAGTAATTTCTAGCATTACTTCGTTGGGCGAAAAATCACTATTCAAAGGTATGCTTTAAAGAGAGATAAACTAAGGTATCTTCTCCCTTTCCCTCGGGAAGAGGCCAAATAAGACGTCCAATTCAAAACATAGGTTAAGTTAATTGAATTTCAAGTCAAGTTGTATGAATTTCCGGAGACTTTGGTTAAAACACTGCAAATTTATTGGGTTTTGTGCCAAGTTAATATCAGGGAATAAAAATCGATTACTAATAGTCCCTCAGTCGGAAGGGCATGGAATAATAAGATGTTAAAGGTTTTTTCAACTGCCCAACATTGAGAATGCTTCCTAGGGTAGGAGTCCCCATAGTTGGAAAGAGATAAGAGTAGATATATTAATAGCATGTCATCTTAACTACTTGTCATTTTTTAATGTTATGTTTAAGTTTATGTTATTTGAGTAAATCCCCTTTATCATAAGCATTGATTAGGGGCGAGTCTCATGTGGATGTTGGACACCACATTGACATTAGCTCTATGTCTGAGACATTTGATATTAATATGTTCATAATCTTGTAGAGAGTGAAGTGTGGCCAAATCCTAGCCCTCTAGGCACTTATGTGTGTGTGTGTGTGTCATAGAGTATACTTTAAGGGGTGTCTGAAGTAGTGTATAACTATTTGATTTTATATGTACACATATAGTATGGCCTTTGCATGAAGTGTGGCCAACATTTCTTTGTTGTACGTGGACATGAATCATTCTCTCTTATTCAACTTCCTTCATTTAAAGGAAATTTACCTAAAATCTTGTAAGAGAATTTCACCTACTCTAAGCCCAAAAGAATAAAACTCAATGATAAAGAGTTGGATGAAAATAGTCATAGCAAGCATTGGAATAGAAACAAGGGCTTCCTTCACACTCTTAGGCTTGGTAAGCCTTCATTGACCAATGAAAAGAATCCTTCTTTGTAAATTTGGTTAGAGGGAAAACATCAATTGAGAAATTTTGTAAAAGTGATTGTAGAACCTACTAATCCCAAAAATCCCCAAAGCTTCTTAAGGGACATGTACACTAGCCACTTTTGAATGGCTCAAATCTTCATGGGTTTAATTAAACACCTTCAAACATGGTGTTCATTAAGGCCTAAAATGTAATGGGAGCATCATTACAGAGGTAGAATGGCATACCCTAAAATTGGTAGTGGCCCTATTGAGTCCCGAATGCAGTTTTCTCCTAGTCATGTAGTGTCTATGTATCTAGTAATACCCGGAGCAGAGGTCAATCCTAGAAAAAAACTTAGCACCATGTAGTTCATCCATCAAATCATCATGAGAGGCATGGAAAGCATAATTTTATAATTATTTGATTAAGTGTTGTGTAATCAATACAATGGTTGTAACAACTAAGCTTTTTCCTCAAAAAAACAATATAAAGCGCAAGCTCTCTTTCTAGGATTTATGATCCCATCTTCTAAGAGTTCTACTAGAAACCTTTCAATCTTAGAATTATAAAAGTGGTTGTAAGATGGGAATAAATAAGTGTGGGTATCAATTTAGTAGGTCTAAGCACCTCAATAACATTAGTTCCATACTTGATCCAGATTGGATCCAGAAGCCAAGATGGGGTCCAAGAAGGCCTAAAAATTAAAATGCTTAGAATCTCTTCAAAATGGACGTGTGCGTAGGCCTCGACGTTATGAACCCAACGCAACTTGAACGGGCTCAAACGAACGTCGTATGCGAAATATATCACATTTTGTTCATTTTTCCAAACAAACAAAATTTGATGACTATACAGTCCATCAAGAGCTGACATGGTCGCTGACTGTACAAGTCGTACAGTTGTATAGGTGACATGGCAGGGTGCGTTGGCATGCTAAATTGGACAAGTGATGAATGGGCAGGTGCAGATGTGTATGATTCAGATTGTGACACGTGGCACCACTGCAAGGGTGACATGTGGCATGTGTTGACATGGCCAGTGTTGTTCCTGAGTTTATACTTTAAGGCTATAAAGTATACTGTCAGGGCATCCGTAAATATTAAAGGAATAATTTGAGAATAAGAATTTTAAAGGAAGGTTAAAGGAGAATCAGTTTCTCAACTGTCTCTGTCTTGCTTCCTGTTGTTTTTGGATTCTAATGTCTCTTTCAATAGCAGCCCATGAACGTTCTAACTCAACCCGGTTAGTTGTTGTTTGTAAAATGGTATTAAATATATTCAAGGAAATACTGGTTTGATCTTGAAGACCTGGTTCAACGTTGGGTTGTTTGCTACTTGGAACAGTCATGGATGATAAAACTTTATTTATTTGTAAAAGGATTTTAATCAAATGTTACTTCAATTTTTTCAGAGACGAGAACAAGAAAAACAATTTTGAAATTCAAAACAGTAATGTAAATACATTCGAGGTCGTTTCCTGGATTTGTAACAATTTTGAGAATCGTAAAATAACAAATAAACACTACAGAAAAATATGAGGCTTTAATCAAGAAAGAATCTCATATTTCAATAGACAATGATGAAAGAAAAACGAAGTTTCTAACGAGAGTTAAGTATTAAGGTACAAAAGTTTTACATATCTTAAAATTACTAATAGCAATTTCAAAGGAAAAACTGTAAATCATTTGACATCCAAACAAATCTGAAATATAAATCAATGATGTATATAACTTCAAATTGATTACTCGTTAGAAAAACATTGAAAGAAAAAATTCAAAAAAGTATAATAAACAGGGTTGAAGACACATAGTTACAAATTTGTAGGATTCAGAATCTCGTTTGTGATCTATATTCTGATGTATTTGAAAACTGATATTACAAATGGCTCTCTCCAAAAATTCTGAATCCCTTTCTTAGTCTTTAGAAACTATATTTATACATTTTCATCAAAATTTCTCGTTGGTGACTAACCAACTTCCTAATATTACGGTTACATAAAAATAATGTCAATTGTTTACAATTTCTTTCTAATCTTAAATGATAAAAACATTTTAAAATATTTTAAGCTTGCATTGACGAACTTCCTTTCTCCACTTCAATACACTGAATGCATTTCCCCAAAAACTTCACAAAATTCCTAGGAGCATCTGGTAACTCATTTGCTTCAAATAAGAAAAATCTTTTCTGCAATTCGGGCAAACGGTTTTCTATCATCTTTTCTGTGAATTTAATAGTTTTCAACTTTAGATTTGACATCACCATCCATTTGTTGATCTTTGTAATATTGATCAATTTAATTTTTGAAATCTCTGCTTTCATTTCCTCTAGCTCTTCTCTAAACCTTAGCTGGTGCTTGACAATATTGATTTCGCCTAATAATCCAGAACAATCCTCTGTTCCGATATTCAATGAAGCTCTTTCTAATAGATCGAAGATTCTCTGGCAATCATCATTGACTTCTCTTGTTATTCGTTTATATTCAGTCATCTTTGCTTCCCACACTTTTATTATTATGTCCCCTTTAACCTGTTCAGAAATAGATAATTTCTGAATCTTTCCAACCTCTTCTTTTGATGAGAAAGTCACTGCCTTCTGAAAAGTTGTTCTAGCTGCTTTCGCCTCCCTTTCCTTCTGGAACACATTTTCCAAAGACTTATTTGTTTCTTGAAAATATTTTTGGACTACTTCCAAATTCAAAAACACTTTCTGTTGTTCCTCCTCTATTCTTACATATATCTCCAATGCTTGTGTCCTAAAATTTTCAAGTTCTATTACCTGATTAGTAATAGAAATAATTTTATCTTGTAAATGTTTGTTTTCTTCTTCCAGCTTTCGAACCTGTTCCATTGTGACCTGTATTATGAGTTTTACCTCCTCCAAGTCTTTATTCTTTTTCTGGATTTCTTGCATATCCTTTAGTCTAGCTTGTTCTAGACCCTTCTCTATTCCCCAACTAATATTTCTTTCGTTTTCTTTTAGTTTGTCTTGCAACTGAATTATTGTTTGGTCCTTCTGTTCAAGCATAGTTGTTAAATTGCCAACATAATACATGTTTGTTGATGCTATAGAACCCATTGTACCTGCTAATTCTGTAGCAAATTCTCCATCCTTGAGTTTCTTTCCATCTATAATAACCCTATGTTTTTTAATCATCCCTTCTCCTCTTGGATGAATTTCCTGTTTCAAGACTGTTCTTCTCTTTTTACTGAAAAAGTAATCTGATGAGTGGATTTCATCTCTCTAAATATGCTCTAGATCACTGACATATAAAACTCCTTCATGGGGGGTTCCAAAAGACTACTACAATGGAGTTATCGAGGTGATAGGACTACCAAGTTTTGTTGAAGTTGTTCCTCCTATCTTTTCTGGTACATTTTTCATGATTTCTGGAATTGTTCCTAGCTCTTTTCTCTTCTCCGTTCCCTTTTCTTTTGTTTGAGAACTCTCTATATCTTGGGAAGGTATCTCGGTATTTTTCAACTTACCTTTGTTATTTGCTTTATCCTGTATATTAGTTTCAAACCCTGGAGGAGATCCTTCTTGTTCTGGCAATGGGGTCGGAATTTCACCCTGTAAACTCTTAGGTAGGCATCTTCGCCTATGGCTTTGAAAAGATGTGAATCCAGTCTATGAATCAGGTGGCAAGGCCTGGACTCTGTACAACACTTCTTCATAAGACTTAACATCTTTAAATATATCATCATAAATAGATACTTCATGTTCATATGCCTTTAGATTACAATCTATGTGTTGGCAGCCAATTCACTTTTTTATTATCCTATAAGCTGCCTACACCTATGTCTTGCGAACATCAAGTTTTTCATCGCATTTTTGAAATAGACGACACTTTCATTTCCTGCGACATTTACACATTTGTCGTCGTTAATTTTTCACGACTATAAGCGTGAAAACTTCTCCTTTCGAGGTCACATTTCGATCACTCTCTGAACTGCCATGATCTTTTATCGATATTGCCTATTGCACTTACCTTTGTTTATCGTTATGTCGCTGAAAGGACTTTCAAACTATGCTCATTGGACATTCTTATATTGATTGCATAACTTGATTTTATTGAGTTTGTAAGGCATTAAAGCCTTTGGGTTTGCATTTTATGACTTGCCTAATGCATAGGGGTTTGATTAATTTTTTTATAAACATATGATATAATCCTTATGATAATCTTTTCATAAATGTTGGCTAGTCGATTATATGAATTCGTTTGGCACTTTGATCAAACTTTTGATTATATACAATGCCACATGGCTAACATTTGGTGTTGGTTTCACGTTGAATGTCGATGGTTTAAAAACTATACTCTAACGTTGATTTGGCATGTTGGCATAAAACTTACCATTTGATTCTTTGGTTGGCCAAACGATATGATTTTTGAGCTATGCTATGATTGTTTGAATAGATGTGTAAATCGACGGTTGTACTTTACCATAACTATCGTGCATGGTAGTGAATGTTTCCACCACCTTCGCATGCGCGCATTTATACTTACCCCTTTTGGCTCAATTCATTGCTATTGGTTCGGGTAGCTCTGTTACTGTGTGTTGATGAATTCGAACCCTTCCCTTACCATGCATTCAACTCCATGGCGCCAGTCATGAGAGTTGAACCCAATGGCAACTAGGCCCTGTTAATGTTTGATAATGCCCGCCAAGATTTGGCAGACAATGGATGACTTATCTTCGTGGAACGTTTCGAGGGTTTTAACCTTTGCGTAGCTCGACAGTTTGCCATGACATTCGATGGTTGTCAAGCTAAGGTAGGCGATGTACAGTTAGATATTGATGAATAATTCATCAGCTCAGCCACGGGGTTATCTACCTCTGGGCAGTGTTGGTTTAATAATTTCAAGGTCGAGGAAGTGCCATGGACATTGTTGTTTCAATCTCGCAAAATCACCTCCTGTGATAGAGGTATGCCCATAACTCTGCTCAAACCACGTTGGCATGATTTATTGATGATAATCAAGCAGTTTGTGACCTGCGAAGGTCGCTACGGACTGGTGTTCCTCCACCACCTGCGTTTGCTTATGGTTTTTATGGGGTACTCTCTCAATATGCCCTATTATTTGCATCGAAGCCTGTTTAAAATGTCGAAGAAGTACAAAAGACACCAGGCTGACAGTAGCCTTTTTCATTATGGGCTTGTTAAGCTTTTCGTTGTCTGTCATTTGAGTCTGCACGGGGATAGTTGGAGCAATTTCGTTGCCCGGAATGGTTTCGAGGATCCGAACCCTACACAGGTTGACAAACCTGTGGTGAGTGAGGTCAAGGTTGTACCCCCGGTCCCCTACCATGTTCTACTGCCTAAACCCTCGACCGACCCTCCTATCAACTTACCTGGCACTGTGACTAAGAGTACAGAGGCCATTAAGAATCCTGTGACAAAAAAGCCCAAGCCCAACCTCACTGCAAATGTTAAAGGGAAAAAGAATGCACATTTGATTTCACGGATGACAAGGAATAAGCCAGAACCCCCTGTCGAGCCTAACCCTATCGTGTTGAGTGAGGACTCCGATTCGGAAGTGGAGCATTTTTTGGCTAGCAAATACCCCTATTCGCAAGGTTTGTGTGTCGAACCCTCATATGATTTTGTGTCAAACCTACCCCCCTACCTAAAGGACGACCCTAACTACCCAGGCATTAAGTTGCCTTGTGAAACCCTCGGTCATTTTCCCAAACCCTCTCCTGCTCTGTCTAAACCTACACAGTCACTCTGTGACCAATGCAATTCTTGGTTAGAGCGATATTATATTGATGTTCCGATTCTCCAATCAAAGATTCAATATTTGGAAGATCAGATTGCAGCCCTGACCAGTCAAAAGGCCAAGGATAAGAAACAAAAGACGACTGGTTCCATCTTGTTTAAAAATGTGGAATCAGCCACGGCTGTTGTAAATTCCAAACTGGCATAATTGAGCAGCCTCGTCGCTACACAGGTATGTTTTGATATCATTTGTCTTTGTAAATAATCTAGGTTTATATAACGATTCGGTTTCTGTTTTAAACAGTTCTGTTCCCTTCATTTGAATGGCTCTGTTACATTGCATGCATTCTATATATAGCTTTGCTTTGACTAAATGGAATTTCGTTTTTTCGATCATTCCCAGTTTAGTCTCTCTTAGATTTTCATCGATTTGATTGATCTTAGTGTGGATTTGATTTGTTTGATTGAGTTAAAATGGATGCTCTGCTGTCAATCGAATTTGTTTGTAGCTATTCTAGACATGAAATGTTCCTCATATTCAATTTTAGAATACAATCACATTTCGATTCGATTTCGTATAATGCATATGCTATGATTGGCAATGATTTTGATGAGATTAATTGTTACGGTTTGCTGTGTCATATGACTTTCAAGCAACAGGAATATAACTTGTATCGTTTCCAATGTGACTCTGTTTCTTCGGAAACATTGCTTTTTATTTTAAGCATGTACAAACATGCCCAAATCATGGAATGGATTTTATTGCTTAACAATTATGCTGAACCCCAGCCGGTTAATTCGCATTGAATGAAGTATTGTTAGCTCGACCATGTTATGAGTTGGATTCGTATTGCAGTGGATGCTCTGTTTGATTTTGATTTGTAAAACGAGATTGGTTACATCCAGATTTATGATTTATTTTATGTTAAACTCAGTCATGATTTGTTTGAAATTAATGATTTTGTTCAATACCAATTAAGTTTATTTGCCCATTTTGCAATAACCAATTATCACTTATGTCGATTCTATTATGATTGTGATCAAAGTCAAATCGATTTGGTTACGATTTTATATGATTTGATTCTCACACATGTTTGAATTAATCTACCTGTGGCGTGAATCGTCTGATGTCATGACAGCTATAATAATTTTAAAACTATTTTGTTTCGATCTGATCGTATCTCTTGTTGTTGGAAAAACACAACGTTTGCCTGCGATTTGTTTGATTGCATTACTTTCAAATTGGATATGAAATGATTTTCAAAATCGTTTAATTTTGATTCTGTCTACCTGATTTATGATAACAATCGAAACAGAGTATGCATGTCCCTCTATTCGGTTATTGAATTTTGATTCTATTTGATTTCAAATGAAATGATTCATTTTCAAATGACTGTTGGTTGTTAATTCAATTTGATTTTATTAAAAAGATTTAATTTAATTTCAATTATGATCCTGTATCTTATTTTAGACTAGCTACAGAATCAGATGATTTTGTAGCTAAGTTTGTAGAATTAAATTTTATTGTTTTATTAATAAAATATATCTCTAACTTGTTTATTTCTGACCTGTTTCAGGTGAATCCTAAATTGCATGAGATTTGATGGACATTTTAGAGGATATTTGGATATTTTGATTTCATTTTAGTTTCTTAGTTTAGTTGATCTTGGGAATATCTTCCGAGATTATGTAAACAGTTTGATACTTTCCACAGGGAGGTTTTACCCTGTGGAAAAACTTATAAATACTTATTATTTTTGTAATAACATGATCCTCATTCGTGGGAGAACAAGGATATGGAATTTTAATACAGACTGAGACAAAATTTGATATTTTGCTACAGCTTTAGCTTTTCATAATATCAATATTTTGTTTTATGTTTATGTGTATCTATTTGCATTTGGTTAATGACTACTTTAGCTATCTTAGTCTTTTGCAAATGATATAATTTAATCAATATAATGCATATCTGATTTCTCCTAGTGTATAAAAAACATAGCAATTACTTGATTCAGTTTGTGAATGACATATTTCTCTTCTTCATAAGTTGAATTATTAAGTATAAGTTTTTGCATAACAGGTTTCCCTTGTTGCAGAAATTTATAAATCATATAATTGTTATGATTTTTTATGTCTTGTTTGTCCTGTAAATAACTCAAAGAGCAATGCAGTCTATCGTTTACGAGAAGCTTCTAGATTATCCGGTGCGAGTTTCCTTCCTCCGACCAACTTCGAAGACATCATACACAGGACAAATTTGAAGCATTTCCAGGTCAGTTTGTCATTTGTTTGTTTAGTATATTTGTTAGTATTTTAGTTAATTAGTATATTAGGTTGTTTAATTTCAATAAGTTTTATTTCTTGTTTATAAAATTATAAAATCAAAAAAGAAATACCTTTCTCTGTCTTAGGGTAGATTGCAAATGAGTTTCCCAGGTTTTATTTAAATCTGTATTTTGTAAATATTGTATATTTTGTAGATAAGTTATATTTCAGATAGTAGTTAGTATAGTATTAGTTAGTAGTTTGTATATTTAGATAGTATATTAGTTAGTTTGTTTAATAGTTAGATTAGTTAGTATTAGTTTGTTTTTATTATTAGTTAGTTTGTTTGTTTTATTTAGTTTTATGTTAGTTTAGTTTGTTTTATTTGTTTTAAGTAGTTTAGTTAGTTTATATTAGTTTTCTCTTTGGTTTTCTTAGAACCTTAGATCGGCTAACGGAGCCGCTAAACCCGTCAGGGTGGTTCATCCCAAATGGCTTGGGTTATTAGACAACCCTGGACCGGTTCCACTCTCTCAGTTGACGGACGGTCAATTTTACCCGTCAACAAATGGCGCTAGAAGGAGGGCCTGAACTTAATTAATGGCACGAGGCGGTCGCAAGACTCCTCCCCTCCCTAATCGCTCACCTATAGTGACCAAAAGCCATTCACAAGATAATATTCCCCTTCAAATAGAAACTACTTCAACCGACGATCCGTAGATCACAGTTGAGCCAGCAACCCCTAATCCTACAGGTGGTGATGTCCAAGAGATTGTCCGTCAATTTCTTATCAAAACACATAGTGCCTTATCTCGTCTTAGGTAACCAAACCGTCCGTGGGGTCAACCTTTGGACTTCTCTGATATCAGAGAACAATTAGGTGACACTAACCTCACTTTGAATCCTACAGATCCAATCACAAATCCTGCTATAGGAGGATCTGGGATACCTCCTTCACCACCTCCCTCATCTGCTTCCTCTTCTGACGAAGGAAACTCACCTTCTCAGCCTTCCACACCCACTACCCCAATGGCAAATCAGAACAACCTTGCTAGACCTTGGTTGGACCAGGACGCTGTAGCTATACCTGGAGTTCAACACCCTTTACCTAAGCACCTGGAGAAATGGCTTCCCAAGTTTGATCCTAATTCCAAACAGATAGCTGAAGATCATATTAAAAAATTTATGTTAGCCATTAGACTCTGCAATGTTGAACATGAAGACGTTGTCTGTAGGTTGTTCCATTATACCTTCGAGGGTAATGCATCCACTTGGTACTTTGCCCAACAGCCCCATACCATCGTGTCTTGGGAAAAGTTTGAGTCATGCTTTTTGAAAAAATTCGGAGATGATAAACCTCCAGAAGTCTTAGTCATGGATCTTTCAAGCTTAAAAATGAACCCAAAAGAAAAAGTTAAATATTTTAATCAAAGATTCTTAACTCTTAAAAATAGAATCCCTGCAGATTCCATGCCTATTGAGAGTCTCGTAATAGCTTACTACATTAAATCTTTACATCAAAGTATAGCTATTTGGTTTAAACGATCTGAAAATGCCATGTTATTAGAAGCCTTTGAGGAGGCTAGTCAGATTGAAAAAGACATAGTTAGACTTAAGGAATCTTCTAGCAATGAAACTGAAACTAATTCTTCTTCCAAAAAGAAGATTGAAATTCTCCCCAGACCTACTCAAAGTAAAACACAACCTGAAAACTCTGATTTGGAAAATTTAACTAAAGTTGTTCAAAAACTGTCGAATCAAGTTATAGACTTAAAAAGGTCAACTGAAGAAGCTTCCTCGAGTAAAAGCCCTTACAAACCCCCTTTCCGAAAGCCTTTTCCTACCAACCGACTTAATCCAAACCCCGAAGGCCTAAATCTAGAAAGTTTGCAATGTGCTCTTCAAACAATTCTAGAAGCCCAAGATAACTTGATGCCCCCTGAGACCCCTCAAGAGGTAGTTGAACAAAAAACAGTTCAAGAAGATGAGTCTTCTCCAAACATCTTTGGACACTTCTCGGACAGCATCTTTCAAGCTAACTTCGAGACTGTTCACCCTTATAACACTAGGAGTAAGACAACAAACAAGCCTTCTACTGAGAACACTACAACTTCACCTCCAAAGCCATCTAAATCAACAAAAACTAAACAGAGTAATGTCAGCCCTAACTTGGATTACGATGTTGTTGAAGATCTTAAAAAATTAAGGGCTAACATTTCTATTTATGAATTGTTGAAGTTTCCATTTTTGTTACAAAAAATGTTGCAGAATATTTCAGAAAATGGCAAGAATGGTAATTCAATTGGTAACAAGGTTGTGCA
>SNQJ01S0000068.1:418609-449519 GCA_010110895.2 Picea sitchensis | reverse complement strand
AATGTAGATAAAGTAGCATTAGAAATTGCGAGTAAAAAGCCACAAGCTACTACTCTTAGTACTCGCAAGAATGTACCTCCTTTTCTTTTAACTTTCGAAATTTTCAACAGAAATGTGCATAATTGTATGGTTGACTCAGGAGCATCATCTAATGTGATGTCTTGGTCTGTCTGTCAAAATATTAACGCTGAAGTGGAACCATCTACTTTGAAAATCATACAACTTGATCAAACAAATGTTAAAGTTATAGGCAAACTAAAAAATGTATTGATTAGATTATCGTCTAACCCAAAGGTTCATCAGGTTATTGATATAATGATTATGGATATTCCAGAAGTGTATGGTCTGTTTTTTAGCAGGGACTGGTCGGAGTAGCTACATGGTTACTTCGCGATGAACTGGTCTCACTTATGGCTTCCAGAGAACAGTAAGCCTAACAAGATCAGAGTGAATCGTGAGCGTTACCTTAAGTTCACGGTCACAGATTTGAACGATCCTAACGAACCATATACACCTTCTGCCGATTCACCCGAAGTCCAAGGGATGGACACCTTCTTCAGAAATTTCATGGCCGAGGTCTCACCTATCAACAATCTAGAACAACAGTCCAAGATCGTAGCATACATGCAACCAACAGCTTCTATGCAACAGTCCCATGTGCCCGATGGAAACCAAATTTGGTCTCTATATTTCGACGGTTCCAAGTCTAAAGAAGGAGCTGGAGCAGGCTGCATCATTATCGATCCGGTAGGTCACAAGACATTAATGACTTGTAGACTAGAATTTGAATGTACTAACAATACTGCAGAATACAAGGCTTTACTGCAAGGTCTCAGAAAAGCTCTGGATATGAACATTCAAAACCTGGTTGTATTCGGCGACTCTGAAATAGTGGTTAGGCAGGTAAGAGATTCTATACATTGTCTTTCCCCGCATCTCAAAAGTTACCAATCTGAGGTATGGAGTTTAATGAAAAAAAATTCTGCTTTCAATATAAATTCCATTCCTAGACTAAATAATGCTGAAGAAAATCTACTAGCTAATGTAGCCTCTAAAATTCTTCCTGCAGAAGGCTTATCCCCAAACACATTCTCCATTGAGCTATTGTTTCGACCATCTGTTCCTGACAATATCACAAACTGGAGAGTATTTGACGATGATCAACAGATCATTAACTTTCTACACATGGAAGAAACCTTTCAAAGTGCAGTGATAGATGAACGCACGCATGACGACAATTTGCACGATTTTACGGTAATACCTGATCCGAAATCTCCTGAAACACTATCAGACATGGTAAATTCCATACCCAAATCCATAGTTAGATTAGAGAATTTTTATGATTTTGAAGATAGATTTAAAAAGACGGTCAATTGTAAAACCAATAGTTCCTCACTATCTTATGAAAAAGTCAATTTAGGAACTAGTGAAAATCCTCAGTGCATCAATCTAGGCTTGGGATGTTCTAGACAAGAAAAAACTTCTTTTGTTAAATTATTTAAAGAATTTAAGGATGTCTTTGCATGGACATACGATGATCTTAAAACGTTCAATCCTAATATCATACAGCATGTCATCCTGATGAGGCCCCAAACCCTACCTTTCCAACAGAAACTGAGGAAAATGCACCATAAACTTGAACCGACCGTTCAAAAAGAATTGAATAAACTCCTAAGTGCTAAAATAATTTTTCTTGTTAGGAACACTCAATGGGTGTCCAACCTTGTCCCAGTTCGGAAGAAAAACGGGGAAATTCGACTTTGCGTCGATTTTCGAAACCTTAATAGAGCGTCCGACAAAGACAATTATCATGTCCCACCCATGGAATAGATCCTGCAACAGGTATCTGGTTCTAAGAGGCTATCTTTATTGGATGGTTTCTCTGGATATAACCAAGTCCTGATGTCTCTGCCAGACCAACTCAAAACTACCTTCCGTACCTCGTGGGGCACTTATGCTTATCGCAAGATGCCCTTTGGATTGATTAATGCTGGTGTTACTTTTCAGAGAGCAATGGACATTGCTTTTCGAGGATTAATCAATCACTCCATCATAGTTTACTTAGATGATGTGACCATTTATTCTAAAAACAAAGACGATCATCTAGCTCACTTACGAGCCGTTCTGCTACGATATCGTAAATACGGCATCTCCTTGAGCCCCAAAAATTCCATCTTTGCAGTAGAACAGGGTAAACTACTAGGATTCATTGTGTCGAGTGATGGGATGATTATTGACCCCGAGAGGACTCAAGTCATCACTAAATTTCCCCCTCCTACATCCAAGAAATCCATGCAGTCTTTCCTAGGCCAGATTAACTTCGTGAGAAGATTTGTCCCCAGCTTCTCCGAAACGGTCAGGCCTCTACAAAACATGATTAAGAAAGACACCCAATATCACTGGGGACCCACAGAAAATCAGGCTTTTAATGCCATAAAGAAGGCCATAATAGACGCTTCGTCTCTCATGAGCCCTGACTTCTCTCAAGATTTTACACTCTATACTTTTGCCTCTGATCGTTCCTATGCCGCATTCCTAACTCAGAAGAATTCTGATAACAACGAAGTACCCATCGCCTTTATGAGCTCTTCTTTCAAATGTGCTGAACTTAACTATCCAGCAGTTGATCGGCAAGCCTACGCTGTTTTCAAAGCAGTCAAGCATTTTCGGTCCTATCTTTTGAAGTCAAGGACGAAATTCATTGTCCCCTACCCTACCGTAAAGAACTTGTTAGTGCAGAAGGAGTTAGGAGAGAAGAGAGCTAACTGGGTCACCTCCTTGCAGGAGTATGACTTGGAAGTCACCCCAGCTCACATCGTGAGAGGCCAAGGGTTGTATAAATTGGTTGTTGATTCGGAAACAAGACAAAAAGAAGATATCGATACGTCAAACCTAGAACAACACGATCAAAGTTTAATCTATTGCGCACAAAACCTCGTTAGTCCCTGGTACGATGATATTAGATTCTGTCTTGAACATGGGTCAGCACCCCATCACCTTGTCCCCGCCAAGAGAAGAGCGTTGAGACTAAATTCTGCCTCCTTTCATTTAGTTAACGGTATACTGTTTCGTCATAATTTTGATGGCGTACTGATGCGATGTCTCAAGAAAGACGAAGCAGAAAAAGTCTTTCTTGAGTTGCATGCAGGAGAATCTGGTGGTCACTTCGGTGGCGACACTACTTCTCATAAGGTTTTAAGGGCCGGTTATTACTGGCCAACGCTTTTTAGGGACGCCCATGCCTTGTGTCCTAAATGTATCATCTGTCAGAAAGCATCAGGGCGGTTACAAAAACCAGCCTTTCCCTTGCAACCCGTCTCAGTAGATTCTCCTTTCCAGCAATGGGGCCTTGATATCATAGGTCCTGTTAACCCTCCGTCCTTGCAACAACACAAGTATATTGTGACAGCCATAGATTACTTTAAACGATGGTCTGAAGATGTTGTGCTAAGAACTATCAACACCAGTCAGGTGATTGCCTTTCTAAACTCGAATATTATCACTCGTTTTGGTATCCCTGACTGTCTAGTCTTTGATAATGCTTCATACTTTTCTTCTCTTGAGATGAGTGAGTTTGCTTTGGAGAAATGAATAAAGCTCAAGTATTCTTCTAGTTACTACCCCCAGGGCAACGACTTAGAAGAATTAACAAACAAGAACTTGATTAAAATTACCAAGAGAACCGTGGTTGAAAATCACAAGAATTGGCACAATGCACTGCTGAACGCACTGTGGGCTGATAGGGTAACACCCAAAGACGCTATAGGTAACTCCCATTTTTTCTCGTTTATGGCAGAGAAACAATTCTTTCACCTCACATTCTTCTTCCTTCGCTTCAGTTGTCACAAAAGATCCAAGAAAAAGATTGTCCCCCTTTAGAAAACCGAATTAACGCTTTGATGAAGTTGGAAGAAGTAAGAGCCCAAGCTAACCGTAAGTTAGATCAACATCAACAATTGATTAAAAGCTGGTTCGATTCTAATTCTGCTTCTGATAGAAATTTTGAAGTAGGCGATCTCGTCTTGAAGTGGGACAAACCACACGAAGGAAAGGGTGAGCACACCAAATTTCAAAACTTATGGTTTGGACCGTTTTTAATTGCTGAAAAGTTGGGTCCTAGTTCCTTTTGATTGCAGAATCTTGAAGGGCAGCTTGACACCTACCTGGTGAATGGCCAAGCCCTGAAAAGATACTTTGCTTGATAACTATCCTTGTATATTATGTATATATTTTTTCTTTTGTTTGTGTTTTCGTTTGCTTTCTGTTTTTTTATTTTGATTTGAATTGATCAGTTTGTGTTTTTGGACATACACGTACCTGTACATTGAGCTATTCAGACAAAGACAATAGAAAAAATTTCTTCCCTGAAATAACTTCTGAAAATTTGTACAAACATCAATGATATAATGCTGAAATTGATATCTATGTTGGAAAATTTTGTTGTTCAAAATAAGTTTACTGATTTCAATCTCTGAGCAAAGCTGGTCATGATCATCTATTATCTTTTCACGCTGTCCCTTTTCCATAAAGGAATGAATCAAAAGATGTCTCCCTGTCGTAGGAAGTTGTTTTGTAAATAAAACATCTCTAGAGATAAATAAAGGACAGTGCTAAAAAATTCTGATGAGGTCTAAAAATATGCTAAAATATCAAGATTTTTAGCGTCACCCCGCTCAGCTTTATATCTATAAAAGAAAAACACAATAAAATTATTAATAAGAGCTGTGGGAAGTGCTTGTAAACCCGTCGGGATACTGAACAGGTCTGCTGGCAGCGGGTAAATGCATGCATGTCACTAAGACAACTTCGTCGGGGTACTGAACAGGCTTGCTGGCAGCGAAGCAATGTTGGGTACATGAAAATCTGCAAAAATAAATAAATATAAAAAACCTCTTTAATGTCCTTTATTCTGATCTAGAACTTCTTGACAGGATACAGATGTCAGAGTGGGTTAAATGACAACCCTGTCAAGGCTATGAACGCCTGCTGGCAGCAGTGGCCATGCCAACAATATTGAATATTTTATCTTTAATATCGTGACTTGTTGATCTTAAGACTATTATTGGTTTTCATCTTTTAAAACACTGTTGGAAAAAAATGATTAATGATGATGTTTGAACGACTTTCTGGTTGTTATTTTTGAGTTGAAATTTTCTTGGCTATCCTAATCTGAATTTGTTACTGTTATAGAGATAACTGCTTCTTCCAGTGTGTCGCCATTGTTGGCAGCCAATTCACTTTTTTATTATCCTATAAGCTGCCTACACCTATGTCTTGCGAACATCAAGTTTTTCGTCGCATTTTTGAAATAGACGACACTTTCATTTCCTGCGACATTTACACATTTGTCGTTGTTAAGTTTTCACTACTATAAGCGTGAAAACTTCTCCTTTCGAGGTCACATTTCAATCACTATCTGAACTGTCATGATCTTTTATCGATATTGCCTATTGCACTTACCTTTGTTTATCGTTATGTGACTAAAAGGACTTTCAAACTATGCTCATTGGACATTCTTATATTGATTGCATAACTTCATTTTATTGAGTTTGTAAGGCATTGAAGCCTTTGGGTTTGCATTTTATGACTTGCCTAATGCATAGGGATTTGATTAATTTTTTTATAAACATATGATATAATCCTTATGATAATCTTTTCATAACCATTGGCTACTCGATTATATGAATCCGTTTGGCACTTTGATCAAACTTTTGATTATATACAATGGCACATGGATAACATTTAGTGTTGGTTTCACGTTGAATGTCGATGATTTAAAAACTATACTCTAACGTTGATTTGGCATGTTGGCATAACACTTACCATTTGATTCTTTGGTTGGCCAAACGATATGATTTTTGAGCTATGTTATGATTGTTTGAACAGATGTGTAAATCGACGGTTGTACTTTACCATAAATATCATGCATGGCAGTGAATGTTTCCACCACCTTCGCATGCGCGCATTTATGCTTACCCCTTTTGGCTCAATTCATTGTTGTTGGTTCGGGTAGCTCTGTTACTATGTGTTGATGAATTCGAACCCTTCCCTTACCATGCATTCAGCTCCATGGCGCCAGTCGTGCGAGTTGAACCCAATGGAAACCAGGCCCTGTTAATGTTTGATAATGCCCACCAAGATTTGGCAGACAGTGGATGGCTTACCTTCGTGGAACATTTCGAGGGTTTTAACCTTTGCGTAGCTCGACATTTTTCCATGAAATTCGATGGCTGTCGAGCTAAGGTAGGCGATGTACAGTTAGAGATTGATGAACAATTCATCAGCTCAGCCACGGGGTTATC
Organism: Picea sitchensis; assembly: GCA_010110895.2. NCBI lineage: Eukaryota > Viridiplantae > Streptophyta > Pinopsida > Pinales > Pinaceae > Picea > Picea sitchensis. Next base: position 443,217 of record SNQJ01S0000068.1, on the reverse strand, counting down.
TACCTCTGGGCAGCATTGGTTTAAGAATTGCAAGGTCGAGGAAGTGCCATAGACATTGTTGTTTCAATCTCGCAAAATCACCTCCTGTGATAGAGGCATGCCCGTAACTCTGCTCAAACCACGTCGGCACGATTTATTGATGATAATCAAGCAGTTTGTGACCTGCAAAGGTCGCTACGGACTGGTGTTCCTCCACCACCTGCGTTTGCTTATGGTTTTTATGGGGTACTTTCTCAATATGCCCTATTATTTGCATCGAAGCCTATTTAAAATGTCGAAGAAGTACAAAAGACACCAGGCTGACAGTAGCCTTTTTCATTATGGGCTTGTTAATCTTATGGTTGTCTGTCATTTGAGTCTGCACGGGGATAGTTGGAGCAATTTCGTTGCCCGGAATGGTTTCGAGGATCCGAACCCTACACAAGTTGACAAACCTGTGGTGAGTGAGGTCAAGGTTGTACCCCCGGTCCCCTACCATGTTCTACTGCCTAAACCCTCGACCGACCCTCCTATCAACTTACCCGACACTGTGACTAAGAGTGCAGAGGCCATTAAGAAGCCTGTGACAAAAACTCCCAAGCCCAACCTCACTGCAAATGTTAAAGGGAAAAATAATGCACATTTGATTTCACGGATGGCAAGGAATAAGCCAAAACCCCCTGTCGAGCCTAACCCTATCGTGTTGAGTGAGGACTCTGATTTGGAAGTGGAGTGTTTCTTGGCTAGTGAATACCCCTATTCCCAAGGTTTGTGTGCCGAACCCTCATATGATTTTATGTCAAACCTACCCCCCCGCCTAAAGGACGACCCTAACTACCCAGGAATTAAGTTTCCTTGTGAAACCCTCGGTCATTTTCCCAAACCCTCTCCTGCTCTGTCTAAACCTACACAGTGACCCTGTGACCAATGCAATTCTTGGTTAGAGCGATATTATCTTGATGTTCCGATTCTCCAATAAAAGATTCAATCTTTGGAAGATCAGATTGCAGCCCTGACCAGTCAAAAGGCCAAGCTCCAAGCAATGGATAAGAAACAAAAGACGACCGGCTCCATCCTGTTTAAAAATGTGGAATCAGCCACAGCTGTTGTAAATTCCAAACTGGCATAATTGAGCAGCCTCGTCGCTACACAGGTATGTTTTGATATCATTTTTCTTTGTAAATAATCTAGGTTTATATAACGATTCGGTTTCGGTTTTAAACAGCTCTGTTCACTTCATTTGAATGGCTCTGCTACATTGCATGCATTCTATATATAGCTTTGCTTTGACTAAATGGAATTTCGTTTTTCCGATCATTCCCAGTTTAGTCTCTCTTAGATTTTCATCGATTTGATTGATCTTAGTTTGTATTTGATTTGTTTGATTGAGTTAAAATGGATGCTCTACTGTCAATCGAATTTGTTTGTGGCTATTCTAGACAGGAAATGTTCCTCATATTCAATTTTATAATACAATCACATTTCGATTCGATTTCATATAATGCATATGCTATGATTGGAAATGATTTTGATGAGGTTAATTGCTACGGTTTGTTGTGCCATATGACTTTCAAGCAACATGAATATAACTTGTATTGTTTCCAATGTGACTCTGTTTCTTCGGAAACATTGCTTTTTATTTTAAGCCTGTACAAATACGCCCAAATCATGGAATGGATTTTATTGCTTAACGATTATGCTGAACCCCAGCCGGTTAATTCGCATTGAATGAAGTACTGTTAGCTCGACCATGTTATGAGTTGGATTCGTATTGCAATGGATGCTCTGTTTGATTTTGATTTGTAGAACGAGATTGGTTACATCCGGATTTACGATTTATTTTATGTTAAACTCAGTCATGATTTGTTTGAAATTAATGATTTCATTCAATACCAATCAAGTTTATTTGCCCATTTTGCAATAACCAATTATCACTTATGTTGATTCTATTATGATTGTGATCAAATTCAAATCGATCTGGTTACGATTTTATATGAGTTGATTCTCACACCTGTTTGAATTAATCTACATGTGGCGTGAATCGTCTGATGTCATGACAACTATAATAATTTTAAAACTATTTTGTTTCGATCTAATCGTATCTCTTGTTGTTGGAAAAACACAATGTTTGCCTGTGATTTGTTTGATTGCATTACTTTCAAATTGGATATGAAACAATTTTCAAAATCGTTTAATTTTGATGCTGTCTACCCGATTTATGATAACAATCGAAACAGAGTATGCATGTCCCTCTATTCGGTTATTGAATTTTGATTCTATTTGATTTCAAATGATATAACATTTTCAAATGAAATGATTCGTTTTCAAATGACTGTTGGTTGTTAATTCAATTTGATTTTATTAAAAAGATTTGATTTAATTTCAATTCTGATCATGTATCTTATTTTAGACTAGCTACAGAATCAGATGATTCTGTAGCTAAGTCTGTAGAATTAAATTTTATTGTTTTATTAATAAAATATCTCTCTAACTTGTTTATTTCTGACTTGTTTCAGGTGAATCCGAAATTGCATGAGATTTGATGGACAGTTTAGAGGATATTTGAATATTTTGATTTCATTTTAGTTTCTTAGTTTAGTTGATCTTGGGAATATCTTCCCAGATTATGTAAACAGTTTGATACTTTCCACGGGGAGGTTTTACCTTGTGGAAAAACTTATAAATACTTATTATTTTTTTAATAACATGATCCTCATTCGTGGGAGAACAAGGATATGGAATTTTAATACAGATCGAGACAGAATTTGATATTCTACTACAACTTTAGCTTTTCATAATATCAATATTTTGTTTTATGTTTATGTGTATCTATTTGCATTTGGTTAATGACTACTTTAGTTATCTTAGTCTTTTGCAAATGATATAATTTAATCAATATAATCCATATCTGATTTCTCCTATTGTATAAAAAACATAGCAATTACTTGATTCAGTTTGTGAATGACAAATTTCTCTTCTTCATAAGTTGAATTATTAAATATAAGTTTTTGCATAACAGGTTTCCCTTATTGCAGAAATTTATAAATCATATAATTGTTATGATTTTTTATGTCTTGTTTGTCCTGTAAATAACTCAAAGAGCAATGCAGCCTATCGTTTACGAGAAGCTTCTGGATTATCCGGTGCGAGTTTCCTTCCTCCGACCAGCTTTGAAGACATCATACACAGGATAAATTTGGAGCGTTTCCAGGTCAGTTTGTCATTTGTTTGTTTAGTATATTTGTTAGTATTTTAGTTAATTAGTATATTAGGTTGTTTAATTTCAGTAAGTTTTATTTCTTGTTTATAAAATTATAAAATCAAAAAAGAAATACCTTTCTCTGTCTTAGGGCAGATTGCAAATGAGTTTCCCAGGTTTTATTTAAATATGTATTTTGTGAATATTGTATATTTTGTAGATAAGTTATATTTCAGATAGTAGTTAGTATAGTATTAGTTAGTAGTTTGTATATTTAGATAGTAGATTAGTTAGTTTATTTAAAATTTAAATTAGTTAGTATTAGTTTGTTTTTATTATTAGTTAGTTAGTTTGTTTTATTTAGTTTTATGTTAGTTTAATTTGTTTTATTTGTATTAATTAGTTTAGTTAGTTTAGATTAGTTTTCTCTTTGGTTTTCCTAGAACCTTAGATCGGCTAACGGAGCCACTAAACCCGTCAGGGTGGTTCATCCCAAACGGATTGGGTTATTAGACAACCCCAGACCGGTTCCACTCTCTCAGTTGACGGACAATCAATTTCGCCCGTCAACAGTATGTAATGCCTACTTATTACTTGGTAGGGGTCATACTTTCTGTGCTCAATATCTACTAATTTCACTTCTTCTAGTGACTCAACCTCTACCTTAGAATGGCCTAAATTTGATAAAGAAAATTTCCCAACATGAACAGGGAAAGATGGCCATGATTTTTTCTGAAGTGCTTTTAATTCCAATCCAACACCACCCTTGACTATCTGATAAGATACTTCCCTGCACACCAATCTGACTGGTAGGAATTTAGGGAGTGCATGAGGGGGAATGGAACAGCCATAAACCCTAATGTAGGAAAAAATTTCCTCAGTAAACCAGTCGACAACTGCTTTAAGACTTTCTATGATTGTAGCAGAAATGCGAGGGGGTTCGCATCCAAAAAACATTTTGTGCATGGGAATAATAATAAAATGACAAACCTCGTAAAATGCACCTTTAGCATTTTCTTCCCAAAGGGCCAAGTGGTATTTATGAATGGGTTCTGGACAGGAAATACTCCAACTCCAATTCATTAATGGAAAGGGGGTCATAAAACAGATTACATCCATTATGTATGCAGACATATAAAAAGTTGTTGGTGTTCCCTTTGACTTGGCTTCTTTGTAGTTTAAAATTTCTTGTGTTAGTTTATCCGACAAAATCTTATGCCAGTTAAAACCATTTCCTTCTAAAGCTTCCTCTAAAAAGGGCACCCAGTCTGCATGAAAATGACAGGGATCTTTTCTCCCGAAAAGTCTGCATAACATAATGGCTATATAACCCATATATTCATTTAAGGAGGCTGTAGCGTAAATCCCATGAGCATCAGCCCTAAAATTTTCTTTAGACCTCGCCCATCCTCTAATCATATCGGGATATGTCTGGTCTGCCTCAATACATTCTTTTCTCTGAAACTCAGCTAAAAATTCAGCATTAAAAGTATGTTTATGATTCAGCGAGAGTTTATACATTACTTGAATGTGCTCTGGTCTGAATGGGTCGACGATAGCTCCTTGCTCGTTTAGAATGCTCCTTGTTGGGATATCTACCTTATCCAGAGCCCAGTTGATCATATCTGTGTATGCCACAAGCCTCGGACACGCATAGATCTTATGAAGCTCAGACTCAGCTATGTCCCGGAAATGATTTTCAGAGTTAGGATGAGCATTCTCTAATTCATATTCTAACAAATCTGAAATTTGAGTCCAGGATTTAATAGAATCTATAGCATGTGGAGTGGTATCGGAGATAATATCTCCTTCCTGTGCGTCTTCATTCTTCTTCTGTACCTTTCTGGGTGCCATGACTTCTATGTTTAATTGAAAACCTGTCACAGAAAATGGATGAATGAGCTCAACTTTAGAACGAAAACACAGACATTCGAATGTTTATTTTGAATATATTTAAAAAATGATGAGATTTGCACAACTATCATGAATTTTAAAGCTCTTAATGCAGAAGATATTTTACCGAGATATGTTTTTAATGTCCGTATTTAAGTACCTTCGGGTTTTGAAGAAAACGAGAAACCTACTTAATTGGTAAGCAAAACATAAATGAACACCTAAGAATGATTACCATTAATCTTGTTTTTAAGAAAAAGGTTAATTAATGTTAATCATAATTTAAAGCTGAAAACTTCATTTTTCGGAGTTTCGGAAATCCTGATGTCGAGAGGTATGTAGTCGATGAAAAAACGATTTCCAAAAATGCGAAATCGTGAAATTGCGATGATTTAATTAAGATTTAAATGTTTTTAGCAAGTAAGTTCATTTAGATTAGACTTTTATCGGGATTTCGAGAAACATGATGACAGGAGACGTGTGTTATTAATAAAACCCGATCTCTGAAATCGCGAAATCGCGATGGCTTGTTTCTTTTTTTAAAACACGACTTAACTTATCTTAATTAACTAAATAATCACGATTAAGGCCAAAATAGAAATAGTTTAATCTAACGTGACTTATGGATCGGGATTTCGGGAAACATGATGACAGGAGACGTGCTCTCATAGAACCACGAGTCCCGAAATCGCGACATAATTATTTTAACCTTTAACCTTTCTTAGAAGAGACTAAATTAATTTTTTTTTTAAATTAAGATTCCAACGTTTCGGGAAATCGGGGATCGGGGTTTCGTGATTCGATTTGCATCAAAAATTTGTTTGCAGGAAACCCCGAATCCCCAAAATTCTTTAAATTTTAATTTAAAAAATCGTAAATTTAAAATTTCAACCTGTTTTAAATAATTTTTCAAAAAAGCGTCGGAAAATTTATAATTTTTTGTAAACCTTTTTCCGTTCATTATCCAAAAAACAATTAATAAAAATGTATCATGAATTTAGAAATGACGAAACTCTTTTTTTAAGAAAGTTGAAACCCGAAAAACACAAAAAATTAAAAACCTAGGCCTTAAGGATAAAAATTTAAGATCTGTTTCAACAGCAAGGTTGTACAGTCGTACGACACATGGTAGATGGATGACATTGCAGGTACGGTGGATGATGACTGGGAAGACACGTAGCAGATAGATGGTCGAATCAATTCTTGACACGTGGCATTGTAATTGGTGGATGGTAAGGTGCCACGTGGCCCAGTCATGGGCTACCACGTGGCACCCCTTATTTGGCTTTGGTTAAAAGTTTGTTTGAGGGTCCCTAAGGGTCGAAACCGTGACCTCCATGGGCGGCCAAGTCTTCACGTAGGCTGGGCTACCATCCCTCCTACATGGTGGTACTTAACCATATGGCACAAAGCTTTTATTTAAGCTTGAAAAGATGTTATGTTTGTCGGAGAAAAGGGTTGGGGTCTAGCCCTAGCTCCTGGTGCAACTCCAATACAACTATATCATGTGACTGTTGGCATGGAGTATGTTTTGGCATGCGATTATGACTCAACCCTTGGCATGAGAATCCAGACTAGCCCCCAGTCATGGGCATATACCATGTGACCCAAATGCAAACCTTGGTGCAGACGTTTTCGGTTAGCGTCGGTCAATCGAGCTAGCCCGCCGACCAAGGCGCGTAACCTAGGGCCAAATGATAGGGGTGCTAACAGTTTTGGATCGCGTGGAAGCATAAGGATTGGGCACATGGGCCACCCCTGTGACCAAGGGCCGAGGCTTAATGGATAAACCAATGCGCTAGCAGGGCCAGAGCCACATGGAGGGCACCCAGATGACCAAAGGCTCGCGAAAAAGGGATTGCACCCGATTTTTGGCCAAAAGTGGGTATTTTGACCATACAATAAAGATTTTATTGATTGTTTTAGCAGTTTTTATGGATTTAGTGCATTTTTGGAGGATCTTGGGCTCTTTTTGAGGCCAGATCTTGGGGGAAAGTTGGGAGTTTGTTACCAAATTCAGGCCTATATAAACCAGACTCCAGAGGTTTTTGAAGCCATGGAGAAGGGATTGAGATCAGGAAAATGTTGATGAATTGTTGAGGAAAATCCATTTTTATGCAGTGAAACTATTGAGGAGCGCACCTTTGTGGGCCATTTATGGGAGCTTCGTTCATCCGTTTTCAGTGTCGTCAGTTTTGATGGGTTCTTGAGATCTAACAGAACACAACTAGCTCATTTTTGTAATCCATTGGCATTTATAGCTTCGAACAGAAATAAGAAAGCCTCACCCACTAAGACAAAGGCCCAGAGACGTAGGTGAGATTGTCGAAATCCATTATCACTTTGGTGTTTATGGTTTGTTGTTCTTCATGTTTATTTCCATATCTGTATATTGCTTAATGGTTGCTATGTTTCCTCTTCCATTCTTCATCTTTCATTAGTTTTCTAAATGGCAAAATAACTCATGCAAAATAACTCAACCATTGTCATTAAAAGATCTTTTCGGATCAATACCCCAATCAAGGTGAACTTTTGTGGTCATTTTCAAGAAGATCACCTTATATATTTGGACTAAACTAGAGAGCCCTAGAATATGGGTTAAATGAGAAGGAATTTCTTCCATAGAATACAAGTGATCCATGAAGCCAAAGTGGTCCTTCTTTGAAGGTTTGGACATGTGTTTGGAGTCAATGATCTCAATATTTTAAGGTGGAAGGAATTTGATAGTCTATTCACAACTATCATGGTGAAAGGAGAGGAACTTCTCCTAATAATTAGTGAAGTGGGTCCCTATGAAAATAAGCCATTGAAAACCCAAAACAACATCTACTCCATCGTTCGTGACATAAAAGTTGTCTTTGACGGTATAATCTTCCACTATAAGTTCCACCTTGTGCACCACACCTTCACTATGCATGCATTTATGGCATGGGATGTTAATGGGGAAGCATTCGTAAGTATCAATATGGAATCCTAGTTTCTTGACCTATTGCTTATAAAAAAATGTCTAGCATGTTCCTAACGACAACCACAACAAGAAGGTTTTATTTCTTTAATGTGGGTATAAAACTTGAAGATATCAAGAATACCAAACCTAGTGATTACAATAAGGGAAACTAAGGGTTCCCTTGTTTTTAATTGTCGAGGGAATTGGTCTTGTGAATTGAATTCGTTATCTAGTTGTTTTGGAAGAGTATCCTCCTTGGGTTGATATTCAGAGTTAGAATGACATAGATCTTCAATTATTAAACAGTTTTAAGGGTTGTAGAGATGTCCCTTAAACTAGGATTGAAAGCATTTGCAACAAAGGTTTGAGGTTGAGGAAATAGATTTTTAGATAAGGGGATGGATAGTGGTTTTGACTTATGACATTTTATAATTCCCCTCTTTATTTCCCCTTATCATACATATAACCATTTTTACTAGAGCCAAGGACCTCTCTTAATAGCTTTCAACATGATTGTCTTCTCTTTTGACTACAATAATGATATTTTTCAGAAGAATGAAGTTCAAACATTCTTACCTTTGTTTTGTTCAAATTTTTGACATCAACTTTGAAATCTAGATATTTTTCACTAGATTTGTAGAGTGTTTGGTCTTTCACTTTAAACATTGAACCCCTTAATATATTATTCATTTATCAATTCTTTCTATAATAGGTGCATGAATTTAACATCATAGGGAGCCTCATCCTAGTTACAATATACTCTCTAAGTTAATGCATCTACAAACTTGTCAAAGTTCCTTCTAGGGTTTGTAGCAATCCATCTCTCGACCCAAGTATGGGTTGCCTCATTCAAATGTTGTGGGGACATGTTTTTGCTTGTCCTCTTGTTTTTGAATGTGTTGCACCTTGAATGCTAATTTGATCTCACTAAACTATGTATGCACTTTGACTTCACCTCCAAAGTCATATTGTGGGATCTTCATCTAAAGGTCAAAAGTGATCTCTAAGAGTTTCTTGAAATAAGTGGGTTTAGAGGGGTGTTACCTCTCATTCCCCAAGGGTTTACATACTCATGTCCCCCTATGATCTTTTGGGATTGTGGATTGAAGTATTTGGCTCAGTCCATGGTACCTTTGCCTATGGTTTGTAGTTACATCAATTGTTGCATTTCCTCTACAAAATTCCTAAAGATTTCATCCAATTGATCTACCTTAGTCACATATTGGGATTTTCCTTAATGTTCTTTTTAAAACCACACATCAAAAGTGAAAATCGACTAAAGATTTGATACCAACTTGAATTTTTTATGCACCCAAATGGAACTACCATTCCAACTATTGATGTAAATGAAATAGAAAACTAAGAGTAACGAAGATAAAAATCCAAATGGAGAGAAATGGTGAGGGGGTCTGCACACACAAGGGTGGATTGTGTGTAATCCTATTAGTTAAGGAAACTTCTCCAACAAATTTGTTTCTTGTATTGTTAAAATTATGAGAGTTAAAATTGATTGGGGGGGATTATTTATTCTAAAAAAGGAAAAAAACTCAAACTTAATGCTTAAGTCACTAATGAATGCGATAAGGTCCTTATTACATAAAAGTGGCTCTTTACAATATTAAAATATGAAACTATAAATTATTAGGATCATATCAATATGACAAAAGCATGTGCATGCATACAAAGTATCACTTGTGCATAAAGTTTAATCTCTGATAAAGATGGTGTGGCTAGGTACATAAAATATATGACCCTATAGTAGTGACACTTGCAATTATTATGAACACCACATAGATAACAACTATAAGCTAAAGTGGGCCCATAAGGCACAACATCAAGACCACCAACGATGTTAGTACCAAAGTTAAGGAGGATGATATCATATCACCCTTGGGTGTTGCACCAGAAATCCAACATTCAAATTGGAAAAACTTTTGATATTGTTGATGATGTTATTATCAAAGAGAGGGTGGATGCTATCACATTAAGTCGAGGAATCAAACCCCAAATTGGAAAATATTTTATTATTGTCAACTATGTTAGCACTAGAGTAAGGGAGGATGTTATCACATCAACCCAAGAACTTGCATCCGAGATCCAACATTCCGATTGGTAAAACTTTTGTTGCATGTAATGCCTTATAAACCACATTTGTCTCCCAAAGTAATGCCTTATAAACCACATTTGTCTCCCAAAGTAATTCCTTATAAACCACATTTGTATTCCAATTGATATGTATATGTGATTATTCACAACATTCCCCCTGCACACACAATTATGAGAGTATTGATGCGGAATGAAATCCCAACATAATATAGGGATATGTCATTATAGTGGCAATACTTGCAAATATTATTGATGATGTTAGCATTATAGTAAGGGAAAAAGAAATCACATCAACTCTCGGACTTGTACCCTAATGCTAGCATTTGAATTGGTAATGCTTTTGGGGTGGACAATGCCTTATAAACCACCTTTGTATCACAATTGTTATGCATGTGGGATTATTCACATCACACACCCAATAGTCATAAATTAAAATGAATGTATTAACGTATAACAAAATCCCAACACAAGGACATGTCACTATAGTAATAAAGCTTGCAATTCTTATGAATATTACGGGGATATGCCACTATAGTAACAAGAGAAATGTAGTGGTGATCCTTGTTGTTTTTATTGTATTATTACTTTTTCATTTGTTTTGTTACTAATAAACTCCACTTGAATGAGTTGATAACAAATTTGATAATTACTTCAGTGATATAGATATCAAAGATGCTAGCTCTATAAAGGATTATATGTGTTGTTTATGTTATCACTGTTGAGCTCCATTTGCATGATTTGGTAGGAAATTCGAAATTCCCTCAAGCAATAAAGTTGATAAAGATGCTATCTCTATTGAGAGGATCAATGAGGGGGAATAGATGATGACACCCCGAGGATCTTGGGCTACGAATACCTTAATGATATGCACACTCGGTATGATAGTAATAATGATTTATTGTTGATCACCACCATGAAGACATGGGAACATAAATGTTCATTCCCATTATTCAAACAAATCCATCGATGTCATCACTCACCTAGAGTCTTTGACAGGATTCAACATTTGATGCAAGACAATGCCCAAGTTATCTAAAGTACTCTAATATGATGTATGTGTGACACGGATATTTCAAATGTTTTATTTTTGTTAAACATAACAATAAGATACAAATTGTTGTTGTTTATTTAACTTTGATACATAATTGAACAACCTAGAGGATGAAAATAAACAAGAGAGTTAGTATTCCATTGTTAATAATTCATTCTTCTACAAAGAATCACTTTTTTTATATACACATATAGAATAGGGACATCATGTTTGATTGTGTCTCCCTTTTTATTTTAATACATATATTATATCTAACTATTGATTAATGACCAATCATTAACCAATCTCTAACAACAATTTTATTTATCATTCTCCACTTCATCTTCTCTCCATTTATGTATCATTTTCTTCCAATTTAAGTGGATTATTCTGCCACTGTCCTCCCACTTGAAGAGAGGCACTAGGTCAATTATAAAATAAGTATTCATCCCCAAAAATGTAATAAGGGAAAGTTTGAGGGTTGTCAATTGTTGGTTCTCTAACAAAATACATTCCAAGGATTTCTACATATCATCAATCTTTTACTAAAGATGGATATTTGCAAATCTCGGTGTTTGAACTTCATCCTTCATGATATCCTCTCTCTATAGTTGAGTGGGTACTAGTCTTTCAATATTTGATCTCTTCCTCATTTCTTCCACTAACTTCAAATCTGTGCTTGGAATGATGATAAGAAATATGTTCTTGGAATGATGATGAGGTGGTATATATTTTAACTTTGTGGTAGGAAATATAGAAGGCAAGGTGACTGATTGTGGTATGAGAGGATCAAAGGTGGTTTGAGGGAGAATGAAAATGTGTAGGAACTTATGAAGAGCCACCTACAAGACAATGTAATTGCTGGAAGGAGGGGAGAGATAAGGTGTTATCAAGGATTGAAAGTGCTACATGCAGTCATGTTTAGTGAGTGTGTAAGAGTTAGTGTGAGACTCATACATGGAGAATTGTGAAAATTGGTAAGGTATACCCAAAAGCAATGCAACACAATCGATAGGGGTTACATCACATAAAATTTTGTTGCAAAAATGAGAGCCAATAGAAAAGGTGATAGCACATTTTTATGACACCAATAAATACAAATTTAATTCTTTTACCCAATCGAGATGATACAGGTGGGGATGAGGAGTGACTAGTAGACATAGTCCCTTGATAAGGGTAGTTGAGACCAAATTATTTTGATTTTCATTGTCCATAATCAGTGGAACCACATGAATTTTAAATTGGTAGTTGTGAGTAAATATGATTATACAGACTAAAGGAGTCAAAGGATGAGTCATAATTACTAGTTGCAAATTTGGTTTGGTAGGATTCTCCAAAATGATCATGTTCTTGTGAGATGTGGTAGATGCATTTGGCTTAGAGAATAAAGTTGTAGTATAGTGTGTGTAATGAAGTGCATGAAAATATAATGTATGGTGAGAAGTTGTTTGTGAAAACTAGATTATTATCCAGTGTGGGTTGGGGAAAGCGAAGAAATGGGGGTGGTCACTGGATTGAGAGATAGTGGAGACTAAAAACGAAAGTCAAAAGGGTTCATACCTAGCATCTTTTCAGCAGCATGAGCATTTTGGAAAGCCAAGGAAAGAGATGTAATATGGAGTAGGGTGACTTCATTACATCGATGAGGTAATAAAACAGAATTGAAATTTATAATAAGTGTGTGTTTGGGATATGAAATGGATAGTTGCACCTAGAGTTTTCAAAAGAACTCAACAATTGGTGTGCCATTTTGCTGGAAAATTTCCATAGTTGAAGCCACTTTGACCATAATTCTTCACTATACCTAGCAACATAGGCTCACAAAGAGTTGTGCAGAAATTGTTCCAATAGGTTATGGCATGAGTAATAGTGGGTCTCCATCTTGTCCTTAATTTCTATGAAAAATGATTTGTATGTGATCCAAGTATGTTGGGTTATTTTCCACCATTGAACCTCCATCCTGTGGAGGTGATAGGATACCAAAGTGATCTTATCACACTCCAATAGTTTGGTTTTATGTTTAAAATACAAAGAGAAATATTTGATCCACACATCCACTTGTTCCCCATCAAACACACCAACAAACTAGGGCAAAGTTGTTTTAGGGTCCCAATGTAGATTAGAGGAGGGTACTAATGTGGGACTACAAATATTCAAATCTACAATTTGATTAGTCAATTCAACAATCGCTTGATTTTGTTGTTGGATCATCTATGTATATTCTAATTGTTTTTGTTGTTGTAAGAACTATGCTTGTATATACACAATTGAGACATTATTGTTGTGAGAAATTTTAGGAGGTGCCATGTGTAATATTTAGCCCAACAAACAAATAAAAAGAAAATTTTTATAAATTCATTATTGCTTGAGTTGGGATAGTTCCTGAAGGAAGTTGCTTCCTATTACATCTTGGCTATTGATGTAGGATATATAGGGTGTTGTTCCCTCTTCTTTCCTTGGCTATAGAATATAGGACCACAAGCTCTGACACCAACTAATACAAAATTGATTAGCCTAGAGGATGAAAATAAATAAGAGAGTTATTATTTCATTTTTAATCATTCATTCTTCTAAATAGAATCACCATTTTATATAGGCATATAGAATAGAGGTGACGTGTTTGATCATGTCTCCCTTCTTATTTTAATAAACATATTATAGCTAACTATTTATTAATTATAAATCACTAACCAATCTCTAATAACACTTCTAATTATTATTCTCCAATTCATCTTCTCTCCATTTCTATACCAATAGTTGGTGATAATTTTCACTATTTTCAAACGATTGAAAAAAAAATGAATATGAATGGCTTTATGTAAAGAATTTTAATGGATAAGAAGAGGGAAATATTTATAAACAATCTATAAAAAACAAATTAAAATAATAAAATCACATAATCATGTTTCTTGTGTCCCACAGGGGCTTCACATTGTTGACCAATATCTTATCGTGTTCATTCATAAAGGGGGTTTTAAAATAGTAAAAAATAGAGTCAAAATATTGTAGGTATTGGAGGGGATGTTGGGTATGAGGGGGTTTATAGGTATTGGGGGCTATAAAAGGGGTATTTAGTAAAAGCAAAAAAAGGATATGTCATAAAAATAGGCGTTATTTTCATTAGAAATATGTATTGGGAGGGTGGTTCAGAAAGAGGATTTTGGGAGGTATTTATCAATATCTAGTGAAATTATAGGTATTCTTTAACACCCCACAAACACAGGCGCTATGTTATAGGTTGAGTGAGTGCAGACTCTGTGTTGTGTCCTTGTTTAAGATAGGTTGCAAGTGAACTTTTCTTAGGATCTTCTTGGAGGGTTAATCCATATTGAGGTTAATTCTCAACTACAAAAGCCATGGCCACACCCATGTTATGTGTACATCCAAGTGGAAATGAAAAATACTTGTGCATATATATATATATATATAACCAAAAACACTTAATCTTCACCAAAGATAAAGATGATATTTTTTTAAAGGATTTAAATAATGAATTAAAGTTCCTATCAAATAAGTACAATATTAAAGACCTCTATCATAATTTCACGACAACCCTTTCTACTTTCATTAGTAAGTTCTTTATCGAGGTCTTGTGTTAAAATAAAAATAGAACAACCAACCCTTGGTATTATAAGGAATGAAGATTGCCAGAAATCCATTAGTGTTGCTTCTAACGAGTCCTCAAAATCCAACAAGTTAAATCGGTACAAAGACCTAATTAAAAGGAAAAAAGGTATTATATAAATAGGAATCAAGATAATATTTTGCACCTATCTAAGATAAATCCTAAATTAATTTAGAGGAAAATTATGACTCATAAAACTAAAGAAAACAATATAATTCATTTGAGGCCTTGGGGTTAAGTGGCTCACAAAAGGGGAATCTAAGGACATTGAAGGCTACCCAACAAAAAAATTAAAAATTGGAGGGCCTATCATCATCCCTCACATTTACAAGCTCTTCAATTTAGCAGTGAACCAGGGCTTCCCAAAACCCTGGACTCAAAGCCTCATTGTTCCTATTTTTAAAATTCGAAGTAAAAGTGACTCCTCTAATTAAAGGACCATTATGATTAGCCTCCTTTTAACCAAGTTGTATTGAATTATTTTGGAAAAAAAGATTAGGATATGGCTAAAAATCCACGAAAAAAGAGCTAAAGGCCAAGCTAGACTCAGGAGCTATCATTTAGTTATGGACCACCTTGTTACACTTAGGATCATTACAGAGGAGTGTTACAATAATAAAACCAACCACCTATGTTGTTTTGTTAAATTTAGAAATCATTTTGACATGATGCCTAGGACTAACCTTTGGAATAGGCGATAGGCTTTGAAAGTTCATTTCAATCATAGAGATGTTGCGATAAGGTTGTACGAGAATGTTATTGCGAAGTTTAGGAACACTAGGGGTTGGTTGGAAGAAATTAATTGTAATGTAGGAGTTAAGCAAGGTTGTCCCATGTCCCCTACCCTTTTTGGCATATACATTGACAAGTTAGAGGGTTGTTTGGAATATGTAGGTTGTGTCGACTTGACGCTAGTTGGTATAGTCATTATCCTCCTTCTATACACTGATGACATTTTTCTTATGGAAAGGATCCCTATGATGTCGACAAAAAACCATAATTTCTCAAGGATTTATGCTCTAACAAAACAAATGTTATGATAATTAGTTCAAAAAGTACCCCTTATGCTAATTTCAGGTATGACAACAACTTGGAGGAAGTAACTTCATATAGATATCTCGAAATCGATCTTCATCACAAGCTCAATTGGAACTACAACATTGACAAAAGGATAAATTGAGGGTGGAAAGATTATTACGAGCTTGAAAACAATTGTAAATTATTGGACCTTTAGTTATGGGATAAGAAGAAAATCCTCTTTAAACTCTATCACTCATGTTATGTTATATGGTTGTGAAGTTTGGTATTGTCGCATCTTTAGAGAAATGTGGAGAAAGATAGAGAAAATGAAAAAGTATTTTAAAACTTATATTCTCAAAATCAAAAGCAATACACCCTATCCTATCCTCCTTATATAAGTGAGTATTTCCCCCATTGAGAGAGAAACTATCACTAGGTACCTAATGTACAAGACCAAGATAAACAACATGGAAGACAAGAGTCTTCCTAAGTTTGCTTCAAACTCCTATGAAACCACCTGCAATCTAATCGATGTTGGCATAAAAATGCCAAGTCTTGGCTAAATAATTAGGGTATAAAGGAAGAGGTCACTCTCCAAAATAATGATAACACTGAGCATATTGTTACATCTAAATTTGAGGTGAAATTGTGATGCAATAAAGAATAAGAAGATGAAATAAAATTAAGATACTATAAGGAGGTGATCAACCATGATCGAGAAGATCAAAATTGTTTCTTTGTATTGACTAGAGTAAAGAAGAAAATCAACATTTCCATAATAAGGAAAAACTCTCATGAGCTCCATAGTGAAATAAGGCATTGGACAATTCCTAAAACATCATGGGTTGAAAGAATTTGCCATATTTGTAACACTAAGAGGGTTGAAGATCAAAGGAACTTTCTCTTATATTGTCTTGCATACACCAACATTAGATCTCAATTTCAAAATATTTGTTACAATACCGACCTTCTTGACATTTTTACTCATCAAACTATGGTAATTTAGGAATGCTTATCTTAAAGCTTTTTGAGCATAGAAATAAAAAAAAAAACAAGTAATTTCATTACCTTTCTTAAGGTCCATAGACCAAATTTAATCCCATTGAACGTTAACCATCATCATCATCATCATCATCGTATATGTGTGTGTGTGTGTGTGTGTGTGTGTGAGAGAGAGAGAGAGAGAGAGAGAGAGAGAGAGCTTTAGAAATGTCAACCTCTATATATGAGCCTTTAAAATGAATTACTATGTAAAACTACGTAGTGATATGTAAATTGCCGTGGATATTCCACTGGAATGGTTCGTAAACAAATCTTACAATATTATGAAATCTTAGATTAAGCAAATTACTTTATTAGATTCTAGTTCATTGATTAATAACTTATTTCTTTAAATTATGAAAATAATTGAAGTACGAAAATGAAAGAAATGAGCAAAAGAACACACCATCCACACAAATGAACAGAAAATATATCCTGGGAAACCCAATATGAGAGAAAACCCAGCTAGAAGGTGAGGCCTATGCTCTTTTCTCTTTTCTTCAAATGCAAATACAAAAAAAGAGGCACTCCCTGTGGAGTTTCCTTTGACATTGTGCCCTGTATGGTTGCTACATAATATATCCCTCTCTGTTATGCTCTCAAAATACCACTGCTAGATGCTTTTCTCAACTATGGAACAAATACCATACTAAAAAATGGAACCCATTCTCCTCCTAGCAGCCTTGTATTTAACATAATCTAATAGTCATATAGGGTTAGGTTTTTGACTTCCTCAACCCTTGAATTAATGATAAGGTTTTGGAGCTTCTAGAATCTTCTTTAAATTCCACACGTGGCTATCCCCATATGTGTGACTAGTGAGCACTAGCATGGCCTCCACTTGTATTATGATGGTCAACCATGTAGGTCAACTTGCGAGAGGCATAACTTTCGCTTGTGATCTCTGATTGAGGTGATTCTTGCACTGTTGGAAAGGTCTCAATGTGTAGAATATGTTGTTTTATTCCTCTAATTGTTTTGGTCAAAAATATGTTGTTTGATGCCTTAAAATGGCCCCAAAATATTTTAGACGATTTTTTACCTCGATTTTCCAAACTGGGACCTAACGCTAAAACAACCCTACAAATTGATTTCTCCAAAAAATTTCCACCCATAAAGTACCAAGATAGATGAAAAATTGTATGATGATCCAATTTGAATCACGTAGAGGCCAATATTTTTAAGGTTTATATGAGAAATATTGTATGCTTATTGTGGTTGTTAATGTTGAATATATGTTTACCATGGTTGTTAGTTCCAAATATATGGTTGTTAGTGGTTCTAGTGTCCTCATGTAAGATAAGTCGCAAATGAGCTTTTTCTAGCACTATCAAAGATCTGAAGGAGCCTCCATACTTGTGTATATATATTTATTTTTAAGGAAAACCTGGTAGGATCCCCCCTCTTCCTCATAATACATGAATGAAGGGAGGTTCAACCACTATCAATAAAAAACACTAGTGATCTTGAGAGACTCAACCGAATTTGAAACCATGACCTATGCCTTCCCATTGACAATATTCCTTGGGGAAAATATTCAATCAAGTATGCTAATTCTTGGGGCCCTCTCTGCATGTGTGTGTGTAATATATTTTCTCTAATATTACCCCTCACCCCCACCCCCATATGAGGGTGGGATAATATGTTTTCTCTAATATGGGGGGTAATATGAGGGTGGGACAATATGTTTTCTTTAATATGGGGGGTAATATGAGGGTGGGATACTATGTTTTCTCTAATATGGGGGGTAATATTAGAGAAAAAATATTATCCCACCCTCATGTGTGTGTGTGTGTGTGTGTGTCAATTGGGTTTAGGTTGGGTGGTTGGGAGGAATCATTGTTATCCTCTCCACCTAGGTTCAATTCCCACCAAGAGAAATGTTTAGCTTTTAATGAGTATATTATTGTAACGGTTTCAAAAAATATATATATTTCAATTGGGTTTAGTTCGGGTGGTTTGGAGGAATGATTGTTATCCTCCCCGCCTAGGTTCAATTCCCACAAGTGACATATTTAGCTTTTTACTAACTCGTAGCCACAAAAATGAATAGGGTGGATTTCACCCTAAAAAATATTACTTGAATCCTTGAAGACTAATAGCACTGTGATGTTTGATGGCGTAATAGTGAGCTTGAAGCATTGACACAAAAATTGAAAGATCCAATGATAATTCATTCATGTTCCCTCCAAATATTGTTATGTTGGGACCTCCATAAGACTCTCTGGAGTAGGTGATCAATCTAATTGCCATGTTGAAGAAGAGATTCTCTTCATCGGATTAAGAGGACGAGCTCAAGCTTTTGAGACCAACAATGAACCTTGTCATTGATAAAGTGTTGTTAAAGAAGGGAAGATTAGGCATGGAAGGGAAAGTCTCCAAGTTCTTTTTATCCTCTCTAATATATAGAAAGTGTAACATAAAATTCACATTTATAAAAAAAATAATAAATTAATATTAAATTGATTTTTTACATAAAATTTAAATAAAATAATTTTTTTATGTATAATATTTAATAGTTAAATATTTTTTATTTATAATATTTAATAATTAAAAATATATTATTTTTTACATAAAAATGAAAATAAAATATTTTTTATATATATATAATATTTAAAATATACATTTTGTATCTTAATACTAAAACAAAAAAAATAAATAAAATAAATAAATAAAATAATAATTTAACAATATAATTAATAAATGTTCAAATCATCAACTCAATGCTATAGTTAATAAATGTTCAAAGCATCAACTCAATGTTATTTTCTTGGCTTCCACTTAAAACTTAAATGGCTTCCACTTAAATGATTTATTGCAATGTAATTTGCCTATAAAAAGAAGGCCCATCAAAATGTTAAAAAAAAATGGGGCATCAAAATCTTAAGAAGTCATTTGAGTTTAAATTGAGCAAGGAAAACACTATTCATTTGGTATACAATGTCATTCTTTAGTTATGTTTATATATTTATAGATAAATTTAGATGTTAAGTTATATCATAGATAAATTTATAAACACATATGAACATAAGAATTGAATATATATATTATAAGTTCATAAATATGTTTATGAAATTCACACATAAATGAATTTAATCAGTATAAATTCGTCTTAACCCTGGATCTATTAAGTATCTAAAGGGATTTTCAAGTTTTGCACTTTAAAAAAGATTCTTATAGAGATTTGATCTCTCTAAAAGTTTGATAGATCTAAGGTTAAGATGGATCTCTAATGATTTAATACATTAATATTAAAGTATTAATACATTATTATTTTAATATGTTATGTTAAATGAACATCTCCCCCTAAGTTGTAAAGCGCCTTTAGACACAACAATGTCATAAATTCACGTGTTTATGAATTTATTTATAAATATATAAACTTAATAACGGAATTTAGTTATGAACATATGAACTTAACAATAACATCTTATGTTCTAGGTATAGGGGTTATCATGCATCAATAACATGTCATGGGAATATAGGGATGATCATGCATCAACATGTCTTGGGAATTTAGTTATGAACATATGAATTTAACAATGACATCTTATGATCTAGGTAGAGGAGTCATCATGCATCAACAACATGTTTTGTTTTCAATTTTGATTTTATGAATTTAACAATGACATCTTATGATCTAGGTAGAGGAGTCATCATGCATCAACAACATGTTTTGTTTTCAATTTTGATTTTATGAAGTCGTAGATTCATTAAACTAATTTAACTTTATTAAATTTAATTTAAAATTTAAAATTAAGTTTCATTAAACAAAATTCAACTTCATTAAGTTTGATTTAAAAATATAAATTTGCAGCAAAAGAGCGCTTGCTTGTTTTACAACAAACCTAGTTCTACAAGTAACCTTGAAGTTATTTATTTATAAAATTGTTAAAATAACAACTTTGAAACACTCTTGATTTAGGTTTCAAAATCACCAATGTCGAGAAAGAATCGAAAATTTTGAAGCTGCTAGTGACAACTTTGAAATTGAGGTTTTGAAATGACCAATGACGAAAAAGAATTAGAAAACTTGAAAGTGTAGGTAACCCAAGATTCCAAAAAGAATTAGAAAACTTGAAAGTGTAGGTAACCCAAGATTCTTTTATAAAATTGGGTATCAAAATCACTATAGTTAAAACAGACAGATTGAGAAGTTTTAAAATGTAAACACCTTCCATATATATATATATATATATAACAATGGTAAACAACACTGCCACGAGTTAAAAAAAATAAAAAAATTGTAAACAACAATGCCACGAGTTAAAAACAAAAAATAATTATAAAAAAAAAAAACAATGCCTTGTGATGGATGTTCTTTTTCTAAATATGCTTTAAAAAGTAAATAACTTCCAGATATCGACGTAAACCAAAAAGGGCTTTTGCAGATAGGTTTCATATTCAAATTTATGAAAAATTCTAATTCGGGAGTCGAGATTACATAGTGAGAGGCCGCTGCAGTTTACATAATGGAAGAGGATAAATCGTATTCATAAATCAAGAGGTTACAGAACTGTCAAAATGAGCTAAGTATTCAAATTTTATCCCACGTGCGTTAAATTGTTGAATCGTATAAATAGCTCTGCAATTGCTTTTGATCTTTCAGATGCTCATTAACAATTTCATCAATAGAGGAAGTATTGCTAACCTGGGAGGCAGTAATCACCACTTTAGGGTGAAGAAGGACCCATTCACACCAATTGATTTCTTGATAGTATCTACAAATTACGGAATCTTAAGCAGGATACATGGAAATTAAAGATGAGATCAATCAGACACAATAACAGTGGGCCCCTAACAACCTCCTAAATTTGTGGATCTGAAAATCAATCTTTTCTAACTATGGCATTTCGTCATTATTCTCCAACAACTTATCTTTTCCTAACTATGAAAACTAATCTTTTCTAACTATAACTATGACATTTCATCATTATTCTCCAACAATTTATCTTTTCCTAACTATGTTTATCTTTTCCTAACTATGAAAATTAATCTTTTCTAACTATGACATTTGGTCATTATTCTCCAACCACTTATCTTTTCATAACTATGGCATTTCGCCATTATTCTCCAACAACTTGATCTTTTGATCTTAAGCAGGATACATGGAAATTATAAAAGCTTTATGTTAACAAGTTCAAAGGTTTGTCAACATCCATGGAAATAACAGAATGCTTGATGTCAACATAGAAGCTTAAAGACTTGCCAGGATTCATGCCAGTCCTTTCTGAAGTGCAAAACCAATCCAATATCTTTGTATCATTTTTATTTAAATTTTAAGGCAATACACATGCAAAAAGTTCCTCTCAAAAACATGAATCGTAATGGATTCCTTTCACACAAAAGTCTCCTTGCAGAGGTCAATTCCCAATGTATCAAACGTGACTTCCACAATACCAATTAACAAGACAACATTTACAATTAATCCTAGAAACTAACCATGGCAAAGATAAATTACAAAGTACAGTTACAGTAGAAATTGATTTCATCTCTATTTCTGCGCAATCTAACCAAACATAAGTGATCTCTACACATTGAACACGGTTCAGCTTCTTTCCAACATCAGTGACTGTGACCACAATTGCACAGATTTGCATATAAGCGATATGGGAAGATAAAACACCATTAGATGCAATTCATGGAAGCTTAATGCCCATGGAGTTTCTCTGCAGCTTGCAAAGTAATAAATAGAAATGCATACTGTATATATCCATCTCAGAAACATGCCAATTCCATGTATAGCTTTCCATTCATTTGTATTTATCATACCATAGAAAATTCAAAATGTAACTCATTCAGACAAAGTTGCAAGTTTCACATTTTCTGTCAAAGACAATGCAGCAAATATAGAATATGAAACTGAATTATTCCAAATTATTGCAGTCTTCACCACAAATGAATCCAGGTATTCATGAATACCATCACAATACATAAATAATCCAACTAAACGCTAGATCCTTTTATATCTATATTCACTGGTAGCACAGATTCTCTGGCAGGAGAACCCATGAGAAAAGCAGTAGCGTGACTCAGCCAAAAAGCCAGAACAGAAAGAAGCCATGAAAAACCCGGAAACAGAGACAAATTCATAGAGAGAACATAAAAACCTAGTCAGAGTCCCCATATATATTATATTCTGCCATCACAGCCTGACAAGCAGAGTGGGTTGTGGTAGATCTGTAGGCAAAAGGCCCAGTCTTTCTTTCGTCCGAATTGATACCGTTGTTGTGGGTTAGGAAAACTGGACCACGGCTGCTGTCGGTTGGAATGTTGCATGAGGTGGGGCTGCTCACTGTAAATGCCTCACAGGCATCGTGCTCGTGTTCACCCTGAACAGCGATATCGAAAAGCCCATTGTTGTCGGTGCTTTGTTCATTATAGAACAACCTCTTACCAGAACGATCCTTGCACTCAACAGCCACAGTGGCACCTGCAAAAAAACACATACTAAAAACATCAGAACCAGACATCGGGCTCCATGTGCATTCTGTACTTCAGACAGAAACCTGTATAGAGAGCAACATTTCTATTATAAAACAGCATTGGAGAAAATGAAAGTAATGTGAACACGACAGCAAAAGGGGAATTCCATGCATCACAACAACAGATCTATTCAGAAGAACACAGCATTCTACATTGCGAATCTTAATACCAAATCTATTTATTCTTCAGCACCAGATCTATCATTTCATACCTTAACAAGGAGGAAATGCAGTGACCCAGATGAAAACAATCTACAAAAAACGCAAACAATTTGGAAGCCTATACCAGATGAATTTTCGCTTACCAGGGATAGGGGGTGAAATCCTGGTGGGATATCCAGCAGCACAGTTATCACAGTAAACCTTTCCCGTAACATAAAAGTTATGGCCAGCGTGAGCATTAGCAACGCCCAACAAGGCAAGAAGGGCGATCAAGCCAAAGAATGCTGAAATCTTGGCCATTGTTCAGATACCACCTAGCAGGAAGAAGCAACCAGATCAAAATACTGCTTTGCAAATCTGGGAGAAAGAGAGGAAATTCAATAGGGTTTATAACTTACAATCTCTAAATCAAAGGAAATACACCCTATCCTATCATCCTCATAAAAGTGGGTCTTTCCCCATGGAGTGTATAGCTATGACTAGGTACCTAATGTACAAGACCAAGATAAACAACATGGAAGAGAAGAGGTTTCCTAAGTTTGCTTTAAACTCATCACCTACAACTCAAATGAGGTTGGAGGTTCGCATAAAGATGCCAAGTTTTGGCTAAATCATTGTTGTATAAATGAAGAGGTAACTTTGTACAATAATGATAACATTAAGAATATTATTACATCTAAATTTAAGGAGAAATTGTGGTGCAATAAAGAATCAGAGGATAAAATAAAATTAAGATACTATAAGGAGGTGATCAATCATAATCTAGAAGATCAAAAATATCTTTTTGTTTTGACTAGTGTCTCTACAGTGAAAGAGGGTGTTGGACAATTCCTAAAACACCATAGGGTCAAAAGAATTTGTCATCTTTGTGACACTAAGAGGGTTGAAAATGAAAAACATTTTCTCTAAGATTGGTCTGCATACACCTACATTAGATCTCAATTTAAAAATATTTGTTACAACACCCACCCTCCTAACCTTTTTACTCATCAAAACTATGGTTATTTAGGAATGCTTCTCCTAAAGATTTTTATATCACAAAAATATAATTTAAAAAAAACTCAAGTAATTTCTTTACCTTTCTTAAGGTCTGATCGATATTAACCACCATATATATATAT
>SNQJ01S0000068.1:394878-418558 GCA_010110895.2 Picea sitchensis | reverse complement strand
TGGTTTAATTGTTATTCACAAATAGAGGTTAGTGATCTTGAGGGATTCAACCAAATTTGAACTTACGACCTATGAGCCTTTGATGTAGCCAATAAACTTTGATTCATTCATGAGATGAAAAAAAACCATGCAAATGCACGAGAAAGGAAAATAACTCTCTTTATTCCTTCTTCATCCTAACTATTACAATGAAAGTTCAACCCCTTATAACTACTATCTGAGATTTTCGAAAACAACTAATTTTAGAAAATTCTCGCTTGACTCTAAAATTGACCAATAACTTAAAGATAACTAGAGTGACACTATTTATCAACTTGTTTTTCTTATTAAGTCCATAAACTAAGAGATAACCGATAATTACTAATTGAAAAAATCCTGAAAACAAAAACACTAAAACCCCAATTTGAGGCCTTATATGAAGGAATTTCTTCCCGGAAAAGTGTCGAAACGATGTTTGATATGATGGATTAGATCAACATGGTAGTGAACTCTTCGAGACACAACTCCTTGTAAAATTTCAGCCCAAACGGATAACCGAATCAAAAGTTATGACCCTCGAAAATCCCTACATCAAGCTCTGTTGGCATAGGGGCAGACCCAGGGTTCAACGCTTTAACATTGCACCAAAAAAACCATAACTATCGACCCTTTCAGAAACACCTGCAAAGAAGATGAAGTCTCACCCAAAGTAGACACATGGGGGGGTTGCAGGACTCAGGTGTCTAAAACCTAGCGGGGACACAGATCTGTGGTTATAGCACTTAACAAAGAACTTAGCCAATAAAATGCATTAAGTTATGATTCTTATTCACATCGGAGATTAACCTTAGTTACAGATCAACACAGTAGTAATCAATATTAAGTACATCTAATCATTTAGCACGTAGCATCAGAGCAGATCCAACATTCATTCACATCACAACCACTAAGCATTCATGGATCTGTCTATCATACATCAAGAACAATGCACTAAGAAAATAGAGACATAAATAACATGAACAACATTCCACAAAACACATCAACACAGGATATATGTGGTTCACCCCAATGTGAGGCTACATCCACCAACTCTTCTTCTTCTTTATAAGTCTCTTCCAATCTTCTTACATGCACCAAGCCACAGATCCAACTCCGCAAAGGATAGGAGATCTGTGCGCACTTCGCCAGATCCTCCTTCCCCAGATTGGATCAAAGCACAAATCCTTGCATAGTCTGTCTACACCATGAACTTACAAGAACGCTTGCACTTAGCTCTGCAAGCCTCAACATGTTCATGCACAAAGCTACTACTCACGCACTAAGCCAATTACCACCACCACTTACATTTCCTAGATACTTATTTATACATTACAAAAGGGGCCTAAACATGGGTAAGACCCATGGGTCGGCATCCCATAACCATTACATAAACCCTAAAATCCCCAAAATCCCACAAAATGGGCGAGATCCTACGATCTTCGCTTTGCCTGGGCGCTCCGTCTTCGACCAGCCTGTCGAAGTCCCAAAAATGCTCAAACATGACCAACGTTTCCTCAAAACTTGGTCGAGGGCCAACAGGACCCCAACACTCACCTGTGACTCGTCCCGAGTCACTTTGATCTGGGCAACAGTGCTTCGAAGGCCTCAAGCTTAACTCAAGCTGCCTCGACTTGTTGCTTCGCCAGAGCCTCCTACTTGGCGAACTCCTGGATTACTTTCTCGGTGACAATCCCTTCCAAGCGTTGTTCTACTTTCATGACTACCTGTTACAAATGAGATCCTTGTCCCTCGATCTCTTCGAAGAGTGTGCATGCTTCATCCTGCACTGGCTGGAATCTCTGTGTCACTTCCATAACTTTGATCTGGCAGTGACCTGTTGCTGAACTGTGCACTGCTCCTGTGACCTTTTCATCTTCTCCATGGCTGTAAGTAGATTCAGTTGTGCTTTCATAGTCGACGCTTGTTGCTTCACCTCTTGGAGTTGTGCCTCCAATCTCCTCAGCTCCGAGTCTTCTGCAAGGCGCTCATAGGTCTGGGCACTTCGGTCACTTAATTGCTTGCATTATGAGGCCAATGCCCTGATTCTTTCTACTGCACTCCTGACAGTTTCTTCCCTCTGATGTCACACTTCTTGCGAAGTGCTCAGCACTACTTGAATTTCTATCTCTGCTACTCTTTCTTGGAGCCGTTGAATAGCCTCAGTGAGATTCCTCACTTGGCTCTCAGCTGCCTCTTCTTCCATCTGTGCCAGGCCCGACATAGAGCAAAGTGCTCTATTCACAACCTCTCTAACCACAGTCTACTCTGCAAGCAACTGGTCTTTCTATTTCTGGATTTTCTCTTTGTCCTCTTCGAACTTTGCCCGAAGGTCATCTTTCTCTTGTTGCGCAACCTGAAGTTTCTCAAAGGCTTCCTCCTTTTCTTGCCTCAAGGCCTCTGTGGCCTTCTCCTTTGCATCTGCTAATCTGCATAGTTGGGTGGGCTCATCCCCCAATTCTACATTCTCTGTTGAGGATGGTGTAGTAGACACTGCGAGGCTCGACTGGATAGCTTGCTGGATGTATTTCAGTTCTTTCTCAATCCTGTCATAGAGTGTTTCTTGCTTCGCTTCGTGTCTCTACAGGATATCCTCTAAGGAATCTTCTACAACTATGATGATGAGTTGGACATCATCCACTATAAGCACATTCTATGACTGAGGCTTATTGGCTCGGTATTTCTTCCGCGTTGAGGGTTTATGCAGAGAAACCTTCCTTTTCTTTGACGTCTCAACCTCTGTAAGGGGATCCTTTGGTGGTGTTACTTTGCCCTCTTCTTTCTTGTCTTCTCCCCCTTCCTCCTCTTTGTTTACTTCGGTGCCTCCTCCTCCTATAGGTGATTCAGAGGCAGTTTCCTACAATGCACTTTTTTTTCTTCACTATCTATGTTCTGCACTTCCTCTTTTTTCTTCTTTCTCTTTGTGCTACTTGGCCCGTCATACTGAGTCCGAGTGACTAAAGGGATTCCGATGATGTCGAGGTCGGAGAGCTCTGTCTGCTCGACTAGTACAAGGAATTCAACGGGTCATTCCTTGGTTATCTCCTCCATGTCTTCATCGGTTAATTTATAGTAGGACTGCAACTCCTCCTTGCTTTCGTCCCTGTGTGCAGTGATGTAAATGAAGTGTCTATCTGTGCGGAACTTCACTAGCAACCTGTATGTATGCAAGGTGTTCGGGGTCATTCGGGGGAATGATTCAATGGCACGCTTGAGTTGTAGGTAGTAAGCATGGAACATTGCATTTGATTGCCATTGCTTCTCCATGTTGCTCGTATACCACAAGGTGGTGAACCTCGCAGCCAATGGCTCTGATGGATCGACTTTCGGGAATGTCGCTCCCTCCAGAATCTCCCAAGCGATAAATGAAATGAGAATCAACAACCAACTGAAGTGAAATTCATAGCCTTGGTAATGTTCTTCGCGACAGTCCTTCTCCAATTCATTGACGAGGTAGCTCACCCAGTTCATCTGCATCCCTTCGACACACTTCCCTACAAGGTCGACTACGAATCTTGTTACTTGTGTAGGGAGTTTCTTTCTGACGAGCTTTCCTGCTATCAGCTAACAAGATAAGCGCACTGTGCCATCCTAGATGGAGCCTACCTTGTAGCCTCACTTCCCTTTTTCCACATCGCCATACACCTCCTTGATGCACTGGGCCAAGGAGCGATCTAATGTCTTTCCTGGGTATAACTGG
This sequence comes from Picea sitchensis, assembly GCA_010110895.2. Lineage (NCBI taxonomy): Eukaryota > Viridiplantae > Streptophyta > Pinopsida > Pinales > Pinaceae > Picea > Picea sitchensis. The sequence goes on along the minus strand of SNQJ01S0000068.1, from coordinate 414,843 downwards.
TGAGGGTCTTGTCCCTGCATGCTCAATTTGGTGATCAAGTGGATCAACGCCTGATCCATAGTGATGCACCTATCCAACCAAAGGTAACCTCCATCGTAGCACGACAGGAGGAGTTTAACGCATGCATTAACCTCCCGATGTCAGCCGAAGTGGGGGATCTTCATCACGTTTAAGATTGTCGATCTCGTAATCTCCTTGATCCACAACTGGGGGACTATATTGGGCTTCTTCCCAATCGTCTTCGTCATGTAGCGATGTGGTGCAAGCATCACATAATTCTTCCTATCGCTGAGGTTGAAATCGCTTATCTTGAGAGCTGGGATCAATCCCAAATGCGGTTCGACTGCACATACCCCCTTCGGGAGGTACACAGTAATCAACATGTACTTGAAATCACACGGGACATTGTCACGACTAACCGTGCCAGCCAAGGGAGGGATGTAGTCGGGAAAGACCGACGGGATCTTCTTTGCATTCACCAGATCGTCACAGTGCTTACTTCTTTTCTCCGTCGCGATTCAGAATGGCACATATCGACATCTAGTCGAGGGGGATGCTTGCAATCCACCCGTCGACGATGCCTGTATACCTGCAGACATTAATTTCTCAATCATAAATTCGATCAAGATCTCTTTTACAGATTTCTCTATTGCGCTAAGGTCGCCCAACATTCACACTCGTAATCAAAGAACTCGGGTAAGCGAACAGATGAGGCAATCAGATGAATGGCGAAGTCTAGCAAGTACATCGTGATACAACGGGTTTGCAGTTAGCTCGGGTAATCACAAGTGGAAAAAAGTGGTCCCGACGTAGCACCCGACGGGTTAAATAAACAATGTCATAACGGATTCCTCCAACAGGCAGGAATGCCTCAATTAATACGATTCCATCTGTTATGGTGCGGTCTCAACGGTCCAATGGTGGTCTTTCCAGCAATAACTATGGTTCTAGCCATTCTGGAGCATCGTTCTAATGGTCGGGATGCCTCCAACTGTCATATAGCTTTGTCGTGGCGAAGTGTCTTTCTGCATTATTCTATGATTCCGACGATGTTCAATTTCTGCAAGCCTGCCTTTTGGGAAGTCTTCCCTGGAACTTCCTGCAGTTTTTTTAGTTTTTCTTTCTTCTTATTGAGCTTTATGGCTTTTTTTCCTGTGATTTGAGTCTCTGTATTCCTCTTTCCATTCTTATTATTTTCTTCCCTGAACGTAGTAACTTCGAACTATTGAGGGTGTTCCAATGGTTTCAAGGGTAATACTATTTTCAGGGTGAATGTACTTCTTTCCTTCATGGACAAGTTATTCAAACTTTCTTTTGTTATTTCAACTTCTACAACTAATTCTCTGGCCCTCTGTCGCTTCGACTTATTCTCTTGTTCTTCTATTAGTCACTCTATTTTCCTAGCCATGAAGTCCCTTACTTCTTTCTTTTTCTGTTTTGTAGCTTCCTCCTCTGCTTTTCTCCGGGACTAATCTTTCTCAATCTAGGTCTTTCCTAATAAAAGTGAAAAAGGGGTGATGTTCTCAACAAACATAATGACTTAGAATTCTTCTTCGATCGATGTTCCATGAGAAATCATAGGTACATTAGTAACTCTTCCACATAGGGTTATCATCTTTCCTTTAAACAATCCTATCCTTCCCAATGAAGGAATCGTAGCAGTTTTTCCCAAAATTTCCTAAGTACTTTATGTCATAACATTCACATGAGTTTCCTCATCCAATACACAGTCTATGTCGAAGTCCCCTATTCTTGTTTCTATGCATTGTTTTTCTTTTAAGATCTCTGGTGATGTCTCTGTGATCATTCAGTGTTTCTTTCAGTTGTAATAACATAGATTCTGATTCTTTCTGTTTTTCTAACATATCCTTAGTTTGTTGACCTTCTTCATGGTTTTCTTGTCTCATGTTCATCTTTTAAACTTTAGCAATCATTCTAGGGAAATCCAAAACCTCATGACCAATATCTTTACAACAAAGACAAGTAGGACCTACACCAAGGCATTCCTTAGCGAGATGTCCCAATCTTCTACAGTTATAACATAGTGCCAATTCTTTCTTTCTTTTAAACGATCCCCAACCTTTTTTGTACTACGTACTAGGATCACAGTGGTGGACCTACAATCTGCAAACATTCTTTCTAGGATCCTTCATCCGCTTGTTAGTCCAAAAATTCTTTCTATGCATAGGAATAACATATCTTTCACTATCTCTATCAAATTTATTCAGATCAAATCTTCTTTCTTCTAGTTGTACCCTAGTTTTTAGATTAGGACAAAACACACCTAGATCCATACTTTCGAAGAAAAAAATTCCACTTATCTTACCTTTACCAGAGCACAAAGATTTAAGATCTTACCTCTTTTCTTCAGATCAGACTTCTCTTTTTAGCACAGATCTTTGCAAGTTAAGTAGAATACTATGCACTACAGAAACAGATCTATGCACATAACTTTTTCTTTTCTTCAGTTCCCAACAATCACAGTTTCAGGTCTCGACAACAGAACCATTTGTTGGCACAGGGGAAGACCCAAGGTTCAACGCTTCAACAATGCACCAACAAAACCCTAACTACTGACCCTTTCGGCAACACCTGCGAAGCAGATGAAGTCTCACCCGAGGTAGAGGCAGGGGGGTTGCAAGACTCAGGTGTCTACAACCTAGCTAGGACACAAATCTGTGATTACAACACTTAATAGAGCACTTAGCCAATAAAATGCATTAAGATATGATTCTTATTCACATCGCAGATTAACCCTAGTTACAAATCAGCACAGTAGTAATCAAGATTAAGTACATCTAATCATTTAGCACATAGCATCAGAGCAGATCCAACATTCATTCACATCATAAACACTAAGCATTCATGGATTTGTCTATCATACATCAAGAATAATGCACTAAGCAAATAGAGACATAAATAACATGAACAACATTGCACAAATCACATCAACACAGGATATACGTGGTTCACCCCAGTGTGGGGATACGTCCACCAACTCTTCTTCTTCTTTATTAGTCTCTTCCAATCTTCTTACATGCACCAAGCCACATATCCAACTCCACAAAGGACATGAGATATGTGCGCACTTCACTAGATCCTCCTTCCCCAGATTGGATCAAAGAACAAATCCGTGCATAGTCTGTCTACACCAAGCACTTACAAGAACACTTGCACTTAGCTCTGCAAGCCTCAGCATGTTTTTGCACAAAGCTACTACTCATGCACTAAGCCAATTACCACCACCACTTACTTTGCCTAGATACTTATTTATACATTACAAAAGGGGCCTAAACATGGGTAAGACCCACGGGCCAACATTCCATACCTGTTACATAAACCCTAAAATCCCCAAAAATCCCGCAAATTGGCGAGATCCCACGATCTCCGCTTATCCTGGGCGCTCCGGCTTTGACCATCTTGTCGAAGTCCCAAAAATGGTCAAACATGACCAACATTTCCTCAAAACTTGGTCGAGGGCCAACATCCTCCCTCACCCACCCCCACTCCCAACACACATATATGAACCTTTAAAATGAACATACAATGTTACTCATATGAGCCTTAGAAATGTTGAACTCTATATATGAGCTTTTAAAATGAATTCTTCTGTAAAACTATGTAGAGGAAAACATTTTTAAGGCTGGTATGAGAAATATTGTGTGCTTACCATGGTTGTTAGGGATAAATATATGCTTACAATGGTTGTTAGGGCTAAATATATGGTTGTTAGTAGCTCTAGTGTTCTTGTGTAAATTAATTCACAAGTGAAATTTTGTTAGCACTATCAAACATCTCAAGGAGCCTCCATACTTATGCATATATTTCTTTTTAAGGAAAATCTCGCAGGATCCTCTCTCTTCCTCAAAATATATGAATGCATGTAATTTCAACCACTATCCACAATAAGAACTAGTCACTGTAATATCCCCAACCAAATCTAATCTAAATATATGATTTTTGTGGTTGGGAACTTTCATTAAACACTTTGACGAAAATCCTAAAAGACCCTTGATAACCCTTCTCTACTTGTTGCCCCAACTTACAGAGGTTTTCTTAGTTGTTGTTTATCGTCAAACACCTCATAGAAAACCTTCCCAAGTTCCCATATATGTGGTTGTTATATTTTATTGTTGGTTGTTACGGAAATTGCAACTGGTCGGTTCATGCATTTTGTCAAACACTTTGCAAGTGTTTGTTGTAGCTTCCATTTAAAGTGTGTTGTTGATCTATTTATGTGTTTGGGCCAATGAAAACACCATAGAAAATGCAAGGAAATTACATAGAACGAATTCCAAAGGAAAAATACACCAGAATTTAAGAAGTACCTTAGATCTTGCTTTATTTATATTAATATAAAGTCATCATACAACAAAAATTTCTAGATCTAAATACAATAGTTAGAAATTGATTCAATGGTTGGAAATGGATCCCAAGACAACAAATATGCAACAATAAACCTTTTGAATCCCACCTAGAGCTTCCCACAAGAGATGGTTGTCCAAAAGTTGAGTCCTCCACCAAAAAATTGTGGCACCAAATGAAGAGACATGCCCTGTTGAAGATAAATGCCTTGGTTGAAGGTAAACTTGACCCACCTCAACAATACACACCTAGCTACCAATAAAATCGTACCAAGATATTGTTCGCTCCTCCAAGGTATGATACACCCAACTCAATGAATAAATCTCCCTTGAAGAATGGATCTCTGAAAATATGGAAACCTCCTCCTCAAGATGCCAACCGTTGAAGAAACTATGATAGTCAAGTGAATAGCAAGTCTGAATATAGAATGACTAGGGTGGATATATCACCACCAAAACTGAGCTTGACCAACTAGGGTGGATCTCTAACCACCAAAATTGAACCTAGGGTTTGTCACCAAAACCCCCAAAATACTAAGCTCCAAGATCCCTCCAAGCCAAGAGGTCGAATACAAAATAACCAATCAGCATCCCGAGAGAATGAGATATCATCCCCTTTTCTAGGCCCATTTTTTTCTTTTCTTTCATTCACTTAAATTATTTAAGTGGCCTTCTAAGGTTATTCCTTGTATTAATAATGAATTCACCTTTTTAACCCCAGAAAGTGATTAATTCACCTTCATGACTTCGTAGACCACTGAAAGTCACTTTTCATCATCCCATCCTGTAGATATTTTCACCCCAGTTCCAACAAGTTGTTACTCTAAGGTATTTCTCCTAGAAACAAGCTCCAAATAGTACCTTTAGTGTAATTAATTGGATATGCCCAATAATAACCTCATTTTACAGAAATTGTTGGAATGCAACTAAACCAAGAACAAGTTGTGCAGAATTGATCCTGATGATGAATAATGGTAAATAAACTATGATGGGCCCCATAAAATTCCTCCAAAACTTTTGGGTTCACTGATGACCTAGTCTCACCCCTCTGACCTAGCTAACTCAAACCTCCAGAAGTAACTCTAACCGCATAATAAGGGAATCCAAAAATAGGGACATGAGTCCTCCCTTCCCAAATATTGCTTGTCCTCAAGCAATGCCATCACAACCCCGTACTCCACAAACTAAACCTGACTGAAACTGAACATGATACCAAGCTCCCAAATCGATCTCCAGAAAGGACCACCATGTTGTCACGACACCACTTTGGTAATAACCATCAGACCAATGTGTCTAGTCTACATCCTCCTCTCCTAAAATCCCACACTGAAATACTTGTAGGGACTAAACTTAATGTCATGAATCATGTTTTGCAAAGGTATCTCCATGAAACCCAAGTCTGAAAATCCACTAACATCCTCGGTCTTAGGTATATGAAAAGAAGGTCTGTCCCATAATTTGGAATAAGTCTCACCCTCTCCTCTACTGGCGTCCCAAAAATAAAGCAAACAAATCATTGTCACAACTCTGCCAGTCATCACCAATAGTTGGTCCACCAATGCACTCTCTCGCAAAGGCGACATCTTCCCCATGTGTCCTGACACAATGTCTGCAAAGTGCCTCCTTGTGAGAATATCTTGAACCTATCTGTAAGTGATGAAGTCACCAGGGTCCCAAACTATCATGTATGAAGTGAAGCACCCTCTACTCATCATACTGATATGTACGGTGTTGTCACATGAATCTATCTTACTACCCTTGGTAATACAAGCGATCATAAGTTGCTAAAATGTGGTCGATTCCTTAGGAGATCGGTCCTACAAGATACCAATCCTACGCACTCCAGCAGTAAACTATGGAGAACACAAATTGGCAATCCCACCTATGTTAGTTGTCTTCCTGTGAACAACTACAATCATAGAGTCCCATGCCAACCTTGGAGGGGAATCCTCATGTTGATGATGCATCCCTCTGATCACAATTAACCACCATGATTAGACTGTGCTCTCCTCTCTTGGAACCGCCTATCATAGACCATACTCAGCCAAGGCAGCTCAGTGAATTCAACGCCTATCAATCCACGACTATCCTCGATCATGGGTATCATGAGGGAAAATAAAAACTCCACAAATCCTCTCACAATATTCCCACAATGATGCAAACCAATCACTCCCTCAACTATGTTGGTCATGAACCTCATCTAAGACAATCCGTCACTCAGATGAATACGGGGATCCCACCTCCACATTGGAAGTCCACCACTCCCAATTCCTATCGACTGTTATTATTCCCCACCAATAACCATCAAAGTCAAAATGAGACAAATCCCCGATGTACAATCTCTATATCAGATAATGTCATCCACTACTTTTCCAACTACAATCTCTATGAACCAATCCAAATAAATCTGGATCTCATCCTGTGCACTCAATGAATTGATTACATATTCCAAATGGATGAACTATGTCACGGAAACAACACCGACTCTAGTAATCCTATCCTATCCTGTTGTATACAATGAGGGCATCAAATAATAGCAACATGTGCCTCCACCACTACATGAAGGAATGGAAGGTGACTAGTGTGTTGGTCAACCCCAGGGGCATGACCAAGAACTCATGATGATACCCAGGAATAGACCTGTGAGTACCCTACTCCTTGGCCCAAGCCTAATGATATCCCAGATGAAAATCAATCATTGAGGGATACACTGCTTGTTGAGGCTCACCCATCCACTCACCGATCTTGGGTAACCTCAACCCAATGGTATACTCAATGAATCTGTCAAGAGGTCTCCCTGGAGGAAATACTCCAAAAATATGTTGTGCACCACCATGTGCCAATTTATAATCCCATATATTGTAACATACTCTTGTGTCCCCCTGTACCTTCTAGTGCCTTGTATGTGCTACTGAATCCAACACTCTACTGATGATGACAAAACATGTACCCCAAAGTGTTTCCATGTCCATCATGTACTTGTCTACCTAATCCATGGATGTATATGCTTCCTCATGGGCTGGTCCACAAGGAAGGTGCTCAACCATCTCCTTCACAGCTAAACTATGACCCTCTAATGAGCTCTCCAAAACAAAGGGATCTTGACCCTTGAAAATCCAAATTAGAGTGCAATCCAAAATCTCCTCGAGCACCTGCAACTCAGAATGATCCTCATCCAGACTCATCATAAGAGGTTCCTCCCTCACATCATGTGTGAGACTCATGCCCTCATGTGTCACGGCTTCCAAAGATTATGGAGTCTCTATTTTAAGTGGTGAAGTGAGTGCCATGCTTAGCAATAATGTAGCTCCTCAACCTCTATTTTCTTGTCCTCAACAAAATTGAGAGCAAGGTCCCTGTCCATAAACAATTGCAAGTATTCTAACTGCAGCTTCTCTAGTGCATCATTGATGAGGCTTAACTGAGCACTAGTGACTCCACTTTCCACTCCATTGTGTCTCTCCTCCATTTGAGCTCTCCACATAAGATCCTCAACGAATCGATGAGCTCCTTTAGTCTTAGTAAATACCCGTGTGATCTGATCCTCGGTCACCAACAAGTGATCCTCCATATCACGCCATGCTAGAAGCCTCTATCCAACCACATCCAAATGCTCTAAGTTTTCATTTGTAATAATGTTCCCCTCATCAACATCACCCAGTGCACTAGGTGATACCGTACTATGATGGGAATCATGTGTTACATCATCCTCACATAATGTTTTTGGTTGGTTTTCACCTCCAAGTTCAGATCCTATTCCAATATCCTCCATGCATGGTTCCTAGAAAGAAGGATCCATGTCCCCTGAAGGTTTCTCAGACACCCATCCTTTGTCATATGTGGGTACCATCACGTCCTCATCATCATAGAATCATAAACATAGTATGGTGTCGAATGATCATCATAGTTAAGTGCTAACACACCCTCATCATCATAAACATCCTCAACATAGGTGCCATAAATCTATCCAACATGGTTGTTGGTGTCGTGGTCATCGAATTCATAATAAGTGGGACAAGATGTTTCCCCCTCATCATCGGTACTAGCGACAAATCCTTCCAATATACTAGTGTCGACGTCCTCATCATAGACCATTGTTTGGTCCTCCTTTATGCACACCTCCTCATCATGTCTAGTTGCATTCTCCTCCAGATGGATATGTGATTGCACCTCCAACAAGTCCACTTGTTCATCCTGCTCACCTCTTCCCCACTTCTACTCTAGACTTTTCAAGAGTTCCTTTTTCCAATCTCTGTGCTCAAATTTGATGGTGCAATATGCTTCTAATGACATGGCAGCTTGGAATTCCTCACCCAACACTTGATATTCCCTATAGTAATTCATGCGTTCAATATCATTTCTAAACTGCTCTAAGCTTGCTACTAGATCCATCCTACTTGATTGAAGAAGTTTTGATATTTCAGCCTTGAGTTTTTGTTTAGACTTCATTTTTTATTTCTTGTGAATGTTGTCCTTATCATCAATTCCCTGTTGTAGATTTTTTCGTCACCAAATTCCCCACAAGTTGGAAATATCACTAGCTCTGATACCACTATAATATCCCCAACCAAATATGATCTAAAAATATGATTTTTATGGTTGGGAACTTTCGTCAAACACTTTGACGAAAAGCTCAAAAGAGCCTTTCCAACCCTTATCTACTTGTTTTCACAACTTATAGAGGTTTCTTGGTTGGTTTTTATCGTCAAACACCTCATAAACAACCTTCCCAAGTCAATGAATAAAATGCCCCTGAAGAATGGCTCTCTGAAAATATGGAAATATCCTCCTCAAGATGCCAATTGTTGAAGAAACTATGATCTGCAAGTGAATACCAAGTCTGAAGATAGAATGGTTAGGGTGGATATCTTACCACTGAAAGAAAGCTTGGCCATCTAGGGTGGATATCTCACCACCGAAACTGAACCTAGGGTTTGTCACCAAAACCTTCAAAATACTAAGCTCCAAGAGCTCTCCAAGCCAAGACGCCGAATACAAAATAATCAATCAACACCTTGAGAGAATGAGCTCTCATCCCCTTTTATAGCCCTGCTTTGTTCTTTTCTTTCATCCACTTAAATTATTTAACTGACTTTCTAAGGTTATTCCTTATATTAATAATTAATTCACCTTTTTAACCCCAGAGAGTGATTAATTCGCCTTTATGACTTCTTCGACCAACGAAAGTCACATTTCATCATCCCATCTTGTAGATATTTTCACCCCGATTCCAACGAGCTATTACACTAAGGTATTTCTCCAAGAAACAAGCTCCAATTAGTACCTTTAGTGTAATTAATTTGAATATGCCCAATAATAACCCCATTTTACGGGAATTGCCAAAATGCAACGGAACCAAGAACAAGTTGTGTGGAATTGATCTTGATGATGAATAATTGTAAATAAACTAAGTTGGGTCCCATAAAACTCCTCCAAACCTTTTAGGCTCACTAATGACCTAGTCTCACCCCTCTAACCTGATTGATCAAGCCTCCTGAAATAACTCTAATCACGTAATAAGGGAATAAAAAAATAGGGACATGAGAGTAAACTTGAGATACTCAACCAAATTTGAAATTGTGACCTAGAGTTTTCTCAATAACAATATACCTTGGAAAAAATATTGAATCAATTACACTAATCCTTAAGACTTGTATGTGTTTTTTAAAGTTGTGTATACATAGCATCCACGACGACAACCATCATACTGTGTTTATCTTCACACATTCTTAAAAAAAAACACATAAATGTAATGATCTTTCATGGATGACTTTCATGAAAAACAAAAAAAAAACAAAATAAAAAAATCCATAGTGTAAAAACCAATTAAAGGCATACCAAGGCTCCATGAGAAGATCTCAATATTGGAGTGCTTGAGCCTACCAACAAACATTGACTATCCACCGAGAGCGAATTTGAATATTATATATATATATATATATATATATATATATATATATATATATATATATATATATATTAAAACAATAAAATAACAATAAAATTAGTTAATAAAACAGTTAACAAGTGTTCAAAACAGCAACTTCGTGTTATTTTCTTATCTTCCACTTAAATGACATATTATCATTTAATTGAGTTATTATTATATGGCAATGTAATGTGCCAATAAAATGATGGTGCATCAAAATCTTAGGAAGTCATGTGAGTTTAAAGTCATTAAGGAAAACACTATTCATATGGCATACAATGTTATTATTTAGTTTTACCTATATATTTATAGGTAAATTCAGATGTTAAAAGTTCATATATTTACAGATAAATTTATGAGCACGTAAACTAAATAGATAAATTTATAAACTTAACCATGTCTAATATGTTTTTGAATATATGAAATTAACACATGAATGAATTTAACAATATTCATAAATTCATGTTTTTATAAACTTATTAGTCCCTACCGAAGACCTGTGATTATAGCAATCATTTTTGTGTTGACTGGATTTTGTTTTTGTATTGATAAAAAATTTTGTGTTTTTTCTCCAAAGTTTAATTTTGTTGTGAGCGATTCAATTTTTTTTCTTGTCTTCTTATTGGTCCTTCAAAACAACATCTTATTGTTGGGGCAACGACGAGAATTTAATAGGAAATTCAATTATGCACGTTTAGTGGATGATTGGAATGGGTGCATGTACGAGTCTCAAAGTTCTGAGACCATCTCAATTTTTTAAGCTTGCTACTATGTCATTTGGTAATTGGGGACATTTAAAGTTGTGGGCCAGACAATATGCATATATATTTATTATACAATATATGTACTGATTTTAATAAATATATATAGATTATCCACTTTTGATTCTTCATTAAATTTAGCATGATCCATAAATTTTAAAGGGATTTTTGTATATTGTATGACATGATTTTGTGTAGGAGATTTTATGGATTACAAGGAGTTTTAATTGAAGTCTTCTATTCTAATTAATTGTTGAATTCTTTGCATCTGATCATGATATAGTCCGCTATAAGCTAGAAAGACATGGTTCTTCCCAAGTTGCAAGCGTTGTGATTGGCGACCTCTAAGACATCTGGTTTTGGGTTTCTACAAATCTATGTCAGAGGGTAAGAAATATTGTGCATTTAATATCTTGTTTTTAACCAATTGGTTGTCATATTAATTTGTGTATTTCAAACAAGTGCAATTAGTTTCTCTGGTTGTTGTTTGATAGCGCATGTCTCATGCATAGTATAGTTATTTTTTCTTGGTTGTTGTTTGATAGTGCATGTCTCATGCATAGTATAGTTATTTTTTCTCTGTTACTGGCTAGAATGGTGGAGTGGAATGTTTTTTTTGTGTTGTATATGCAAAATCGAATTGGAAGATGATTATTATTTTGTTTTTTGAAAAGCAAGTTTAGTCGGTTAGGAGTTGTTACAGAAACTGTGTAGGTCGAAAACATCAAAGCTGAAAATGAAAAAAAGGTTTGTTGTTTTGAGGTTTTATTGTTCACTTTTTTTGGGGGTTTCTTAATGTGTTTATCTACCATGTCATATTATGGTTCAGAAAGACAAATCCCTTCTCGATTTCCAAGTGTTGCAACTCACAACTTGCAAGACTTGTAATTTTTGGGTTCTACAAATCTATATCAAAGGGTAAGAAATCATTTGCATTGTGTGCTATATGCCAAAGAAAATAAGAAACCAATTCTTATTTTTCCTCTTGAGAATTAAGTTAAGTTGGTTGAGAGCTATTTCAGACACTACATACGTTAGAAAGAATCAAAGTTAAACATAAAAAAAAGGTGTGTTGTTCAAATCTTGTATTGTTCTTCTTATTTTGTAGTTGCTCGATGTTATGGAGATAGTGTAGGGGTGGTTTGAATGCATTATTTAAAAGGTGGCAGAGAGAACAAATGTTGAAAGATACAAAGTTAGGGAGCAATGCATTATTTACCATATACTATAAAACAATGTTGTTTTTAGGTTGGATGCATTTTCATATGGTGTTGGGGATTGTTTAGTTGATGCATTCCACAAATATTGTTGTCCTAAAAGAACATCACAAACTTCAAGAGGAGAAATATCACACAGTACCTCATCTTTGAAAGGCTTGATGTCGTAGGGCAGATGGAACTGTTGGTTCACACGAAGATCTCTTCCTTGGCGAAGCTAGTCGATGGTGTAGGGTTGCGGGTGCGGTGTTGTTGGCAAGTCTAGCCACTTGATGACCTCTGTTGAAATCAGGTTCTTCTCACTACCACTATCGACAATGAAATGAAGTGGATCCCCTTTGACCCACATCTACGAGTGAAAGAGGTGTTCCCCTTCATCTGGTTCTTCTGGTCACTTGGTCGGACTTTGGTGGTAGCGATAGTGGCACTTAGTTCATCATTGATAATCTGCTTCCCTCCTTCAAGACTTGACTCGGAATCAGATTCGGCCTCTGAATCGAAAGCCTTCATCTCGACCACAAGGGGTTGCTTGGAGTGACATTCTTCGGTGTTGTGCCAAGGAATTTTATGGTACTCACACCATTTTCTCGTGTCCTTCTTCTTCTTCTCATTGCCCTTCTTGTGTTGAGTCTTGGACTGGTTGTCCTGAGGGTGGCCATCTTTACTCGGTCCCTTTCTCTGTGGGTTGGGGCTACCTTTGCCCTGCTTTAGTTGTGAGGGGTTTGTAAATCCAAACTCTCGTCTTTTCTGCTTAAATTTATTCTTGATCTTGACAGCATATCTATAAGTTGTGCCCAATGAGGCGATGTCCAGGAAATCCATTTATGTATCTATGAAAACAACCATGGTATTTGAGCACCAGATGACACTCAAAGTATTTGATACCCAATTTGGTGCATAGGGTATGGAAAATATTGGTGAAATCCGGTACTGTCTAGTCCCTTTCTTGACATAGGGTGGTCCATCTGGTGTATTGGTCCTCGTACCTTCCAACAGGGTAGTATTGTTCTTTAATGGCGTCCTAGAAGGAATCCCATGTAGGGGCCACCAAAAATATTGTAGATTCCTACACATCCCTTTTCTCAGAGTAAGTATCCCACCAGTATTTAACATGGGGAATGACCTTGAGGAGTGAAAAGTGATATTTTCCCTATCGGAAAAATTGTGGACCAAAAAATATCCTTCGAGCAAATTCAACCATTTATCTACAACATCCGCATCTATCAGTCCTTCAAATAATTGAATATCAAAATTCACCTATACCTTGAAGGGGTTTTCATGGCCGCTTGATGAAGATGCTTCTCATGTGGGCAGCCATTGAAGGATCTGCACGAAGTTGTCCATCATTTTGTTCCTTTTTCTCGCGAGGGCTTCCTTAAGCAACATTTTAATAGGATCTCCTGCTCCATCGTCTTTCTTTTCGTCCCCCATGGGTTGTTTCCGGGCTCGGTACAATCGATCTTGTAATGGCTCGATTGGTTCGAGTCCCAACTTATTGTACCCAGATCTTGTCGGGGACATACACAAAGAAAAATATATGAAGAGCAGATCGTTCTGATACCACTAATCCAGATTTAGGAGCAGAACAAGCTGATTAACAGACTGAATACAATAAACACAGAGATATGAATAATAACACAAATATCCAGTGAACAATATCTTCTATTAAATAATGAAATAGGATGAAACTGTAAAACTGCAGAATTGAAACACTTGCTCGAATGGTGGTAGCTCTCTCTGAGAAGAGATGTGGCTTCTACGCACATCCATCTAAGAAGAATCCATTACAATGAGGCTCCAAAGGCATTTTTTATATTACTCATGAATTCCAAAACCCTAGACATCCAAAAACCTAACCCTAGAAGGTGAAACGTCAAAAGTCATGTGGGCCCTATGGGTAAGTTGGTGTAATTTGGTACCTCAACTTCCCAGGGTCGTAACTTTTGCATACGACCTTTGTTTTAGGCACGTGATATCCCATTGAAAAGGCCTTTTAGAGAACTGCACATTCTGTCATCAAACTCTGACATTGTCTACAGTTTGACTATGGTGAGCCAAACAAACAATGTTTAGGGCCCCAAATTGGTCCTTGAAGTACAACAAGATGTGATGACATGAAAACATACAAAATAAGACAGTTGGGTTAGGCGAGAGGACACTCGTATCCACCTAGAGGATGTGTGAGGCTTCAAAAAGCCCCAAAAGTGTAGAACCCACAATTACAAATCAGTACAGAAGAACGTGTTGAACAAAAAATGGACATGAGGAGTCAGTTGGAATAGGTGGGTGACCACCAATATCCACCTAGATCAGTAGGTCTACTACTACAATAGTGGATACATTTTTTATATGAGGGGTTGCACTTAACCAAGTACAAAAGTCTTTAAACTCTCCATAAGAAAAAACTTTTCTTGAGTCAATAGCATAAATGCTTTCACCATTCTCATAATGTATGGTACATTCCATCCTGAGAATGTTTCAAGGCATTGGCTAGACTTTCCAATTTACCAATGGTGAGATACATGACTTAGATATCGAGCTTTCTAAAAATCAATGCAAGGGTGGATTGAATATATATGCATTGAGAATTCCATTCATGCATAGTAAGTGGTAGAGTTCCACTTATGCATGATAGAATTTTTATGCTTGAATGCATTTGATGAATTTGTTTTTGTGAATGCATGCATATATGTTATTTACTGGAAATGATGATGCTAATAGATGAAAAGTTACAATCATTACTAACTCATGGAGTTGATGACATTTCAGGGGATGTTAGATATTGCAATGGGAAAGTTGCAAGTCAAGTAGCCACATGAGTAGTAACTAAAATAATTTTTTGTTCAAGAAATAGAGTAATAATGGTTAGAAAAGGGAAAGCATAATTGTTGAACATGCACATGGAGGGAATCATAATTTCATTCCATTTAATAAACTATTTGATAGTTGTAATTGAATTGTTAAGTGTAGACAATTCTAAGATCACTTTGTAGGATTTTGTACATATTGCAATGAAAATCTATTGTACAGGAAATACTAATCATATGTTGGTTGAACGCAAGATGGAAATATTGTTATGAAAGTGGTCTACAGTATGGTATTGTTGAAAATCCATAAGGAAGGTTGATTCTTATTTTTGCAACCACCAAGAAAATTATGAGATGGAATCTCATACTTGGGGAAAATATGAATTCCCTTATGAAATTAATTTGAATTTCTAAATGAAGATTTTGTAATATTCTCTCATAGTGATTGTATGTGTGTGATACATATGAAATAATATTTATTAAAATTGAAATGCTTGGAAAGAATAGCTATTGTTGGAGGCGTTGGAGCCTATAAATGTAGAACCTTGGTGGGATTCTGTTAATGAGTTAGTGCTCTCCTTGTGTGTGAAATCCTTGGAATTATGGATCATTGACAAACTATGTAGCAGTGAAGGGATACATGAGCCTACAAGGATGAGTGCAGCAAGGAAGAGACAACTCAAGGATGCTTATACCATGGTATCTATAATCATGAGAGTGTGTCAAATGGAACAATGAGCTAAATTATTGCCTGAAACAGCTCTATGGAATAGAGCAAATGACTTCTAGTTGTAGTATGAATACATGAATTGGTGCTTGAAAGTAGAGCACTAGGTGGAAAACAAGCTTCATTAGAAAAGGCATGGAGCTTTTTGAAGAATTTTGAATGTACATGTATATAATGCTCTAAGGATAGTGCATCAATAAGGGGGAGGGGAATGTAATACCCCTAGACCAAACCCCACTTGTACATATAAATGTAAATGAACACATAGGCTAGTGAGTCATTGGTACCAATTGTAAATGTAAATGCAATTATACATATAAGTTGGTGAGTTTATGGTACAAGGTCTTTGGTTCGGTTCGGTGTGCACTGAGCTAGTGCGTGAGAATCTCATACCAAAGAAGTGTGCACATTTCATAATGTATCGTGCACATGTGTAAGTGCGTGAGGATGGCGCGCCAAAAAAAGAGTGTGCACATCCCAGAGTTCTGCGGACACCAGCTTGAGTGTGCAATCTTGAGGCCAGAGAGCCTATGTATACATGTTTGTGTTTTATAGGCTGGTGAACTAGGTTATTATAGGTTAGAATCCTTATATGATTATTAGGCCAGAGAACCTAGATGTTAAAGGCCAGTGTGCCTATATTGCAAATTGTAAATCATACTCATATTATTAATAAAGTACACCATTGTTGCAGACCGACCAAACAAAAGAGATGAGGGGATAAACTCCACTAGATAGGGAAATGGGGCTAAGACCCTAGGAAAATGGCTAAGCTAGGAGGATTAATCCCAATGGAATATTATATTAATATTCCTAAAAGGTTAAAGTATGGATATAACTTTATATATCCTGAGTTTCAAAAGAGGGGACAAGGGAGTCCCTTGGGTTCTATGTGTCATAAAAGGCACATGCATATATATAATAATGAGATTAAGTGTATATCCTTGATTATGGATTCATCAGTTCTTACCATTCACTCATCCATGCTACCATCTATACATGTTCCTAGTATTTTTGTAGGTTGAAGAGGCAGGTTGCCAAGCCCGCATGTTCAAGAGGTGGGTTGTCAGGCCCGTATGTCGAAGAGGTGGGTTGTTAGGCACATATGTTGAAGAAGCAGGTTGAAGAGGCGGGTTGTCAGGCCTGTATGTTGAAGAGGTGGGTTGTCAGGCCCGTATGTGGAAGAGGCAGGTTGTTAGGCACATATGTTGAAGAAGCAGGTTGTCGGGCCCGTGAGTAACTTCTCTGGTGGAGAAACTACTCGAGGTTTGTTCCATGGTGCGTTGGGAAATAGTTGTAGGGCTCTGAGACTTCCTTCCTGGCCTGTTGCTAAAGCCTCGGAAGGGAAGTGGGGCTTCCAAGGGACTTTTGAGCAGAGAAGGGGCACACTTCCTGGGGTGGGACAGACATGTGGGGAATGAGATATTGTAGGCTAGTTTCAACAGTTGGGCACCTTGGACTGAACAATTTTGTTGCTTATCATACCTTAGATAGCTTAGGATTCCCTTTGCCCTGGTAGAGTTTAGCCCCAACTCGGGGGTGTCCATTGTTGAGATTATGAACAGTGTGGTATATGGCAGGGAGGAACGTGGAAGGTATGCATGCAGTTGGTGCTTGTTTCATAAGATATTTTTTTATCATGTGCTTGTTTCAATTACTGTGTGTATTTCTGAATTTTCGTTATGGAATCTCTGTTATTAATTCTATATATGAATTATTATTGTTGCATGTTGTTATTATTTTGCATATCTTTGTTCATATGCAGAGTAACTATTTAAGTTAATAGCATCAAAGAATAATTGTTGAGTTCTAGTAATGGGAACCATACCAGTAAATTAAATTGTTATCATTGGGGATGTTACAAAGGAGCTAACAAACAAATGGAATAGTAAATTAAATTGTTATCATTGGGGATGTTACAAAGGAGCTAACAAACAAATGGAATAAGTAAGAAACGAGGTTAGAGGTAGGTGAAAATCAATAAAGATTTTTGTTCAACCCTCCAATCTAATTCCAAAAACTTCTCTCTTACACCCCTTGCTCTTATTTTTCTTCCTTACATCTAAAAATCACTAATCATATTTCTAAGATTTTAGCTAAAAAGAATATCAAAACTCTTTTTAAATCCTATAAAATTCTTAAACATTTATTTAATACTATTAATCCCATGCTTAATTTTAATGAAAAAAATTGTATAAAATTTATGTTTCTATGAAAAAAAAATTAAATTTTAATAAATAAAAAATTTATCAATGAATAAGTGTAAATTTTCAAATAAAATAAAAATAAAATAAATTTTATATAATTAATTGTTACTATTTATTAATATATTTTGTATACAATTAACATTGCATATTTCATAACATCACAAATCATGAATCTATCTATCTATATATATAGACATAACATTCACATTGTATACCAAATGACTAATACCCTAGATTCATTACATCAAATGGCTTCCTAAAACTTGATGCCACGTTGTCCTCCACCTCTGCTTCCTAAAACTTGATTCCACGTTGTCCTCCACCTCTGTTTCTACCCATTTAAATAATTTTATTCGCACATTACAATGCCATGCTAAATTCCAGTCACATGTTGTTGTATTAAAGTTTTAAACACAGTGATACTAATGGCTTTACAAAATGAATTCTGCTTGCTTTCGTATTGAGCAGTGAATATTTACTTTAAAATTAATTTAATAATTTGAAAAATGTTATGTTTGTGATGTATATGAAATTATATTAAATCACTATAGTTAAAAAAGATGAGTTTTAAAATGTTAATAACTTCCAGATATCTATAAAATAATTGTAAACAAATCTATAAAATAATTGTAAACAAGAGGTTACATCACTGTCAAAATGAGCTAAGTATTCATGATTGCCTAAGACCATCCGAACGCCTTCCGAATCGCAAAAATAGCTTCACAAATTTTGTCCCACGTGCGTTAAATCGTTGAATCGTATAAATAGCTCTTACAATTTTATAAATAGCTCTGCAATTGCTTTTGATCTTTCAGATGCTCATTAACAATTTCATCATTAGAGGAAGTTTTGCTAACCTGTGAGGCAGTAATCACCACTTTAGGGTGAAGAAGGACCCATTCACACCAATTGATTTCTTGATAGTATCTACAAATTACGGAATCTTAAGATATCTTAAGCAGGATGCATGGAAATTACAGCTTGAATTAACAAATTAAAGCTGAGATCAATCACACACAATAATAGTGAACCTCTAACAACCTCCTAAATTTGTGGATCTGAAAACCATTTTACTCTAACAATTTTCTAGTTATAACAATTTTCTAACTATAGCATTTCGCCATTATTCTTCAACAGCTTGATCTTAAGCAAGATACATGGAAATTACAGAAGCTTGATGTTAACAAGTTCAAAGGTTTGGCAGCATCCATGGCAATAACAGAATGCTTGATGTCAACATAGAAGCTTAAAGACTTGGCAGGATTCACGCCAGTCCTTTCTGAAGTGCAAAACCAATCCAATATCTTTGTATCACTTTTGTTTAAATTTTAAGGCAATACACATGCAAAGAGTTCCTGTCAAAAACACGAATCCTAATGGATTCCTTTCACACAAAAGCCTCCTTGTAGAGGTCAATTCCCAATGTATCAGACGTGACTTCCACAATACCAATTAACAAGACAACATTTACAATTAATCCTAGAAACTAACCATGGCAAAGATAAATTACAAAGTACAGTTACAGTAGAAATTGATTTCATCTCTATTTCTGCGCAATCTAACCAAACATAAGTGATCTCTACACATTGAACACGGTTCAGCTTCTTTCCAATATCAGTGACTGTGACCACAATTTCACAGATTTGCATATAAGCGATATGGGAAGATAAAACACCATTAGATGCAATTCATGGAAGCTTAATGCCCATGGAGCTTATCTGCAGTTTGAAAAATAATAAATAGAAATGCAAACTGTATATATCCATCTTTGAAAAATGTCAAATCTGTGCATATTTTCCATTCATTTGGATTTATCATACCATAGAAAATTCAAAATGTAACTCATTCAGACAAAGTTACAAGTTTCACATTTTCTGTCAAAGACAATGCAGCAAATATAGAATATGAAACTTAATTATTCCAAATTATTGCAGTCTTCACCACAAATGAATC
>SNQJ01S0000068.1:318337-394868 GCA_010110895.2 Picea sitchensis | reverse complement strand
TACTCAGAAAGGAAAGAACCAAAACATCATGTTCTCTGTAGACTTTCATTGGTGTTAGCCAGAAACTGGGTTAGGGATCCCTGCTCAGAAAGGAAGGAATCAGACTGCCCTGTTCTCTGTAAACCTCAACCTCACAAGTGTGTTGAAACATAAGTAAGGCTCAAGGCTCCTGCTTAGAAAGAAAGGAACTAGGTGGCTTTGTTTCCTGTTAGATAGAGTTAGTTGTTTTCTGCATTATTGTTTTCATGAAAAGAGTGTTAATGCTGAAGTCTTTGTTTGAGAGTAAGGGTCATGTTCTCTGATTGCAGGATAGTTGTTCTTTCCCATTGCAAGTGTTATTTTAATGTAATCCAGGATTGTTAGATTGATATTTAAGGAATTGCAATAGGGAGATTACTTTCCTGTGATTTAATTCGGAGCTTCAGATGATTCAAGCAAGTATAATTAGTATAAATTTCTTTACTACAACACTAAGTTGCTTTTGGAATTGAGCATATACAGTGCGTGGCTATCTTTGAAATAAAAGACTTCCCTGGGTTGATAATTTATGTTTCACTTGGTTGTTTAAAATTAATTAAGCAATTATAGTGACCAACAGATAGAAGGATCCATGTCCCCTGAAGGTCTCTCTAACACCTATCCTCCGTCATATGTGGGTACCATCACGTCCTCATCATAATATAATCATAAATAGAGTATGGTTTTGAATGATCATCATAGTTAGGTGCTAACACACCCTCATAATCATAAATATCCTCAACATAGGTGCCATCAATATGTCCAACATGGGTGTTGGTATCATGTTCCTCGAAGTCATAATAATTGGGACAAGATGTTTCCCCCTCATCATCGGTACTAGCAGAAACGATTGTCAATATACCAATGTTGATGACCTCATCATAGACCACCACTTGGTCCTCCTATACACACACCTCCTCATCATGGTCAGTTGCATGCTCCTCTACATGGATATGTGATTGCACCACCAACAAGTCCACTTGTTCATCCTACTCACCTCTTCTCCACTTCTGCTCTAAACTTTTCAAGAGTTCCTTGTTCCAATCTCTGTCCTCAAATTTGATGGTGCAATAGGTTTCTAATGACATGGAATCTTGGAATTCCTCACCCAACGCTTGATATTCCATGCAGTGAGTCATGAGTTCAATATCTTCTAAACTGATTTGAGCTTGATACTAGATCCATCCTACTTGATTGAAGAAGTTGTGATATTTTAGCCTTGAGTTTTTGTTTAGACTTCATTTTTTCTTTCCTAGGAATGTTGTCCTTATCATCAATTCTATGTTGCATATTTTTCTTTCACCGGATTCCCCACAAGATGGAAAGAACACCATATTTGATACCACTATAATTGATCTGGATTAGTTTTGGAATGAAATGAAAGAAGAGATATTACAATGAAATACACATAAAAATTGCAAGAAACAGATAAATACAACAATACATGATTTCTATAAATGAAAGAAATGTACAGAGATTGCAAAAATACAGAGTGCAACACTCGCTAGAATGGTGGTAGTTTTATCTCTGAGAAGAGATGTGACGACTATGATCATTTGCAAGAAGATCATTACAATGAGTTTGTGAAGACCGTTTTATGATAAACATGAATGCCAAAACCCTAGACATCCAAAATCCTAACACCAGGAGATGAAGCGCCAAAAGTCATGTGGACCCCGTTGGGGTAAGTTAGTACATTAACTTCCCAGGGTCGTAACTTTTGCATACGATCTTCGTTTTAGGCGTGTGATAGCCCATTGGAAAGGTATTTTAGAGAAATATGCATTATGTTGAAAAAATCTTACTCAGTCTACAATTTGACTGTGTAAATATAAGAAAACATTGTTTAGATCCCCAAAACGGCCCTGGAAGTAGAGAAAGATGTACTAACATGAAATATTCCAAAATAATCAAGTTGGAATAGGTGGGAAGCCACCAATATCCACCTGGATGTTATGTAGGGCTTCACAATAGCCCCTTAAGTGCAGAACCCACAATTACAAAGAAATTTCCCCATTACAGAGAAACACACTGAACTAAAAATTTTCAAGACGAGCCAATTGGAATTTGGAATAGGTGGGTGGACACCAATATCCACTTGGATCATTCCTCCCCCCTTAGGAAGAAATGGTCTCCATTGCGTTGAATTCTCGGGGAAGAGAGAAAAGTGTTTATTGAATGATAATCTTGGTGAGTTGTGTACCTTGTTGGAGAAGTTGTGTTTCTTGGTCTGTGGAAGGTTGTCACGAACCTGTTGTTGGAGGGGTTGAATCTGTTCCACCAGCCTGTTGTCTATGGGCTTGACGTGGCATTGTGTAAGCACCATCGTAGGTGAAGAAACAATTTTTGCAATCTCCTTCTATTGGATAGAAGGTGTTGAGGTTGTAGTGGCCTTTTGTGCATCCTTTGAACAGATTGTGAAGAGGATGAATTTTGCAGTATGAGAGATTACCTTGCGACACTATTTTGGTGTAATAGTAGTCGAAACTACCTCTAGTATCATGTAGAGTTGACCCCCCAAAGTAATAATTACACTAAGGGGTCGAGACTCATAAACAACATGAAGTTTCCACATACATGGTTGGCCCAAAAAAAGATCACAGACATCAAGAGGGGAAACATTACACACTACCTCATCCTTGAAGGGTTGGATTCCATAGGAAAAGTGACACTATTGGTTGACACAGAGATCTCATCCCTGGTGAATCCACCCGATGTTGTATGGTTGTGGGTGTGGTGTTGTCGACAACCCTAATTGTTTGACGACCTCAGCTGAGATGAGGTTCTTTTGGCTACTTCTATCAACAATGAAATGCAATGGGGTCCCCTTCACCCACATCTGTGAATGGAAGAGGCGCTCCCCCTCTTCAAGATCTACTAGTTCTTCTGGTTGAATTGTTGCGGTTGCAACTGTAGCAGTAGGGTGTGTGTCGATGATCTATATGTTTTCAATATTTTCTGGATTAGATTCGAAATTAAGGTTCGGCTCCTTGTCTTTGACCTCGGCCACCAATGCCTTTTTCGAGCGACATTCATCAGTGTTGTGCCATGGGTTCTTTTGTGGAAGTCACACCACTTCCCAGTGTCATTATTCATCTTTCCTTTACCCTTATTTTCCTATGTCTTTGACTGGTATTCGAAAGTTTGTTGGTTAGGGTCATATTTACCATGCTTTGGTTGTTGCAGATTTGCAAAACCAAATGCCATTTGTTCTGGTGCCTCAATTTTTTCTCTATTTTGACAACATTTTGATAGGCAGCTCCCAATGATGAGATGTTTAGGAAATCCATTTCAGTTTGGATGTACCTATGCAGAGCCCCATGGTATTTTGGAACTAGATGTCGCTTGGAGTCTTTGATACCCAGCTTGGTGTGCAAGGCATGGAAAGTGTTTGTGAACTTCGACATTATTTGGCTCTTCTCTTTCCACAGTGTGGTCCATCTCATGTACGGGTCTTCATAGTTATCAATAGGGTAGTATTGTTCCTTGACCGCATCCACAAAAAATCCCAAGTAGGATCGACCCCATATATTCTAGATTCCTCTATGGAACTTTGTTCCCAGTAATTTTCCCACCAATGTTTTACATGGGGGAGAGCCTTGAAGAGTGTTAAGGTGATATTTTCCATGTTAGAAAAATTGTGAACAGATAAATAACCTTCTAGCAAATTCAACCATTTTTCTAAGGAATCTGCATTTATCCGACCTTCAAATACGGGAATATCAAAATTAACTTGTACCTTGAAGGGAGAGGTTCCTCCAAAGTGGTTTCTTGATGAATATGTGCATGATTCTATCATCAAGAATTGAAGGATGTGGGCAAAATACTCCATCATTTCATCCCTCTATCGTGTGAGAGCTTGCTCAAGAAATAGGTTAATAGAATCTTTTTCTCTGTCGTTTTTCTTTTATGTCGCCATAAAGGGTTTCTTGGGCGTGCGAGAGTGATTGTCCTCAAGAGAGACAAGATTGAGACCCAACTTTATATACTCAAACCTTGTCAGGGACATGCAATGAAAAATGATAAAGAGAAGCCTGCTCTGATACCACTCATCTGGATTATTTTCAGAACGAAATGAAAGCAAAGATATTACAATGAAATACACATAAAAAAAAATCAGAAACAGAGAAATACAACAATACATGATTTATATTAATGAAAGAAATGTACAGAGACTGTAAAATTCAGAGTGGAAGACTCACCGGAATGGTGGTATCTTTATCTCTGAGAAGAGATGTGATGACTATGCTCATTCACAAGAATATCATTACAATGAGGCTCTGAAGGCCTTTTTATGATAAACATGAATGCCAAAACCCTAGACATACAAAAACCTAACCCTATGAGATGAAGCGCCAAAATTCATGCAGGCCCTGTTGGGGTAAGTTAGTACATTAATTTCCCAGGGTCATAACTTTTGTATATGATTTTCGTTTTAGGCGTGTGACAGCTCATTGGAAAGGTATTTTCAAGAACTACGCATTATGCCATCAAAATCTATCTTCGACTATAATTTCACTATGGAAATCCAACAAAACATTTTTTAGAGCCACAATGATCTGGATTTATGTAGGAACACAATGAAATACAGAAATACACATAAACGCAGAGATGCAGCGGAAATAAGACTTCATTTCATTAATAACAAATGACTGAAAAATGCTTATAGATAGAATGGAAATAAACTAGCTAGGGCACTAGTAGCTTATCTCTGAGAAGAGATGTGGCGGCTACTGGCCTTTGAATTGTCTGTTACAATGAGGCTCGAAGGCCTATATATTATTGAGAAACAATGGAAAACTCTAAACATCTAAAAACCTAACCCTAGGAGATGAAACGCTAGAATATGGGCCCCGTTGGGGTAAATTGGTACATCAATTTCCCGGGGTCGTAACTTTGGCATACTATCTTCGTTTGACGCACATGATACATCGTTAGAAAGATCTATCCGAGGAATACACTGTTGATAGTGAATACCGAGTCCGAAACAAACTCATATTCGCCCTCAAAACAGCTCCAGAAGTTTAGGACCCGAAGAACTACTAAAAATAGTAAATTGTGCTACAATTAAGGAAACTAAAAAACTGAAAGAAACAATGGTGTGGGTCCAAGTGGAATAGGCAGGTGGTCACCAATATCCACCTGGATCACCCAAAACGGACCTGGAAGTATAGAAAGATGTACTGACATGAAAAATTCCAAAATAATCTAGTTTGAATAGGTGAGCGTCCACCAATATCCACCTAGATATTGTGTAGGGCTTCAGGACAGCCCCATAAGTGAAAAACCCATAATTACAAAGAAATGTCCCCATTACAGAGAAATGTATTGAACTGAAAACTGTCAAGATGAGCCAGTTGGAATTTGGAATAGGTGGGTGGACACCAAAATCCACATGGATCAATAATATTCCCAACCAAATCTGATCTAAAAATATGATTTTTGTGGTTGGGAACTTTCATCAAACACTTTGACAGAAAGCTCAAAAGACCATTTCCAACCCTTCTCTACTTGTTTCCCCAACTTATAGAGTTTTCTTGGTTGTTATTTATCGTCAATCACATCATAAACAACCTTCCCAAGTTCCCATGTATGTGGTTGTTAAATTTTATTGTTGCTTGTTACAGAAATTGCAGCTAGCTAGTTCATGCATTTTGTTAGACACTTTGCAAGTGTTTAATGTAGATTTCTTTATGTGTTTGGGCCAATGAAAACACCATAGAAAATGCAAGGAAATTACATAGAATGAATGCCCAAGGAAAAATACACTAGAATTTAAGAAGTGCCTTAGATCTTGCTTTATTTATATTAATATAAAGTCACCATACAATGGAAATTTCTAGATCTGAAATACAATAGTTAGAAATTGACTCAATGATTGGAAATTTCTTCCAAGACAACAAATATGCAACAATACACCTTCTGAATCCCCCACAGAGATTCCCACAAGAGATGGTTGTCCAAAAGATGAGTCCTCCACCAAACATTTGTAGCACCAAATGAAGAGACGTGCCCTTCTAAATAAAAACGCCTTGGTTGAAGGTAAGCTCGACCCACCTCAACACTACACACTGAACTACCAATAAAATCGTACCAAGAAGAATATGCAGCTCCTCCACAAGATATGGTTCACTCCTCCAAGGTATGATATGACCAACTCAATGAATAAAACGCCCCTAAAGAATGTCTCTTTGAAAATATGGAAATATCCTCCTCAATATGCCAATTGTTGAAGAAACTATGATCTCCAAGTGAACACTAATTCTGAAGATAGAATGGTTAGGGTGTATATCTCACCACCGAAACCAATCTTGTCCAGCTAGGGTGGATCTCTCACCACCAAAACCAAGCTTGGCCAGCTAGGGTGGATCTCTCACCACTGAAATTGAACCTAGGCTTTGTCACCAAAACCCTCAAAATACTAAGCTCCAAGAACTCTCCAAGCCAAGAGGCCGAGTACAAAATAATCAATCAACATCTTGAGAGAATGAGCTCTCATCCCCTTTTATAGGCCTATTTTTTTTCTTTTCTTTCATTCACTTAAATTATTTAACTGACTTTCTAAGGTTATTCCTCGTATTAATATTTAATTCACCTTTTTAACCCCAAAAAGTGATTAATTCTCCTTTATGACTTCTTCGGCCACTGAAAGTCACTTTTCATCATCCCATCTTGTAGATATTTTCACCCCGGTTCCAACGAGTTGTTACACTAAGGTATTTCTCCAAGAAAAAAGCTCCAAATAGTACCTTTTAGTGCAATTAATTAGAATATGCCCAATAATAACCTTGTTTTATAGGAATCGTCAGAATGCAATGGAACCAAGAACAAGTTGTGTGGAATTGATCCTGATGATGAATAATGGTAAATAAACTAGGTTGGGCCCCATAAAACTCCGACAAACCTTTTGGGCTCACTAATGACCTAGTCTCACCCCTCTGACCTGGTTGATCAAGCCTCGTGAAGTAACTCTAATCGCATAATAAGGGAATCCAAAAATTGGGACATGAGAATAACCTTGAGATACTCAACCAAATTTGAAATTATGACCTATGGTTTTCTCAATAGAAATATACATTGGAAAAAATATTCAATCAATAAAACTTAAGGCTCTCCGCATATGTGTGTGTGTGTTTCTAAAGCTCATATGAAAAATATTGTATACTTACCATGATTTTCAATGCCATATATATATATATATATATATATATATATATATATATATATATATTGAAAATAAAGCACTAAAACTGAAAATAAAATTATTTATATATATAATATTTGATAATTAAAAATATTTGTTTTTTATCTTTATATTAAAACAATAAAATTACAACAAAATTAATTAATAAAGTGTAATTTAAAAATTATTTATGTTTAAAAAAAATAACAAGTTAATAATAAAATTGAATTTTACTACTATTAACAAATAAAAGTGAAATTTTAATTTTGAATTTTACCTACTATTAACAAATAAAAGGAAATTTTAATTTGTTTATATATATATATATATATATATATATATATATATATATATATATTATCTTCAAAAATGACAACAAAATTAATTTAATTAAATGTTCAAAGCACGTTATTTTTTTATCTTCCACTTAAATGACATATTATCACTTAAATGAGTTATTATTATATTGCAATGTAATGTGCCAATAAAATGATGGTGCATCAAAATCTTAGGAAGTCATTTGAGTTCATATTATCACTTAAATGAATTATTATTATGGCAATGTAATGTGCCAATAAAATGATGGTTCATGAAAATCTTAGGAAGTCATTTGAGTTTAAAGTCATTAAGGAAAACATTATGTATATGGCATACAATGTCATTATTTAGTTTTATTTATGTATTATATGTAAATTCAGATGTTAAAGTTCATATATTTATAGATAAATTTATGAGCACGTAAACTAAATAGATGAATTTATAAACTTAACAATATTTTATGTTTTTTTGAATATATGAAATTAACACATGAATGAATTTAACAATATCCATAAATTAATGTGTTTATGAATTTATTAGTTCTTGTCGACGACCTGCGATAATAGCAATCATTTTTGCGTTGATTATGATTTTGTTTTTGCATTGACTAAAAATTTTGTGTTTTTTTTCCAAAGTTTAACTTTGTTACAAGTGATTCAATTGTTTTCTTGTCTTCTTATTGGTCCTTCAAAACAACATCTTATTGTTGGGGCGATGGCGAGAATTTAATAAGAAAATTAATTAAGCATGTTTAGCGGATGATTGGAATGGGTGCATGTACGAGTCTCAAAGTTCTAAGACCATCTCAATTTTTTAAGCTTGCTACTATGTCAGTTGGTAATTGGGGACATTTAAATTTGTGGGCCAAACAATATGCATATATATTTATTATACAATATATAGACTGATTTTAATAAATATATATAGATTATTCACTTTTGATTCTTCATTAAATTTAACACGATCCATAAATTTTGAAGGGATTTTTGTATATTGTATGACATGATTTTGTGTAGGAGATTTTATGGATTACAAGGAGTATTAATTGAATTCTTCTATTCTAATTAATTGTTGAATTCTTTGCATTCAATCATGATATAGTCCACTATAAGCTAGAAAGATGAGGTTCTTCCCAAGTTTCAAGTGTTGCGAATGACTACCTCTAAGACATCTGGTTTTGGGTTTCTACAAATATATGTCAGAGGGTAAGAAATCTTGTGCATCTAGTATCTTTCTTTTAACCAGATGGCTATCATATTAATTTGTGTATTTAAAACAAGTGCAATTAGTTTCTCTGGTTGTTTGATAATGTGGGTATGATGCATAGTGTAGTTACTTATGCTTTGTTACTGGCTAGAATGGTGGAGTGGAATGTTTTTTTTGTGTTGTATATACAAAATAGAATTGGGAGATGATTATTTTATTTTTTTTGAGAAGCAAGTTTAGTCGGTTAGGAGTTGTTACAAAAACTGTGTAGGTCGAAAACATCAAAGATGAACATGAAAAAAAGGTTTGTTTTTTTTAGGTTTTATTGTTCACTTTGTTTTTTGATTGCCTAATGCATTTATCTACCATGCCACATGTTATGGTTCAGAAAGATGAAGCTCTTATCAATTTCCAAGTGTTGCAACTCACAACTTGTAAGACTTGTAATTTTTGGGTTCTACAAATCTATGTCAAAGGGTAAGAAATCATTTGCATTGTGTGCTCTATGCACAAGAAAATAAGAAATTGATTCTTATTTTTCCTTTTCAGAATTAAGTTAAGTTAGTCGAGAGATATTTCATACACTCCATATGTCATAAAGAATCAAAGTTAAACATAAAAAAAAGGTGTGTTGTTCAGAGCTTGTATTGTTCTTCTTATTTTGTAGTTGCTTGATGCTATGGAGATAGTGTAGGGATGGTTTGAATGACATAAACTAAAAGGTGGCAAAGAGAACAAATGTTGAAAGATACAAAGTTAGGGAGCAATGCATTATTTACCATGTACTGTAAACGAATGTTGTTTTTAGGTTGGATGCATTTTCATATGGTGTTGGGGATTGTTTAGTTGATGCATTCCACAACCTATTCCATTTGTTCTTTTTTTTAATCATGATATAAGATACTATAGTATAGAAATGCAAGGTTCATCTCAATTTACATCTGTTTTGAATGGTGATTTGCAAGAATTCCAATTTTGGGCATATACAAATCTATGTCAAAAAGTAGGAAATCATGTGCATTGGGTATGATTGTTTTCATGTTATAATGTTTTGTTAGAATGAATATGTTTTATTGCTTGTTTGTTTCCATTGAATAGGATCGGGATTAGAAAATATGAAAACTCTTGGATGGAAATGTGCTTAATTTATAGCCCTAATTTTGATTATATAGTTATTTGAATTAGGCGATAGATTGGTTCAATTATTCTTTAAGCAATAGACAATTTTGCATGTGACTTACATTTGCAAAGTATCTGCAACACTTGTTGAACAAGCCCAGGGTGTCCATCTACTACCTTTCTTTTGACCAATGGTGTGTGATATTGATTTTTGTTTTATAGATAGATGCAATTAGTTTTTTTGCTTGTTGTTCAATAGTGTATGCTTTATGCATATTGCACACACTATTTTATTGGAATGTGCTTTAGTGTTTTATTTAACCCTTTTGTTGGTCATTGTATGCAAAATGTATGTCTCCAAAATGCTCTTTCATTTTTTATTTACATTTGAATATGTAGACAACTACATTTTCAAAAGATATATGTTAATGTCACGAATATGATGCAATTCATGCAAGAAATCATATCCTAGTTCATATTGATATGATTCCAATGCATCTATATCTTTGTTGTCTATAAACAGTGTGCATGAGTATATGAAAAACACATCCAATCTAAAAACAAGATTGATATGTAGGAGATGGTCAATATTTCCATGTACAATGCACTATTGCTTATGTGTGGAGACTTTTTCTTTGATGATTTCTCTGAATTCTGCACAACTATATATTTCGTACTTAGTACAGGTGTTTCCTTTGCACAATGAACATTTAGTCTGTTTTCAATTCTTGTGTAGAGAATTGATACTAAACTCCCTCACCCTCACACTACGGTCCTTTGGTATGTTGGAACTTTCATTAGTTATACACCACAGATTGTGGCAAGCCATGTGATTTGCACAGTGGCTAAGTCATTAATGGAAGGTTGAGTTGCTCGGATTTACAAGAAAAGGGTAGGGATTTAGAACTGGTGCAAAGAAAATGTCCATCTCTTGTATGGGATTGATAATGGTTTATATTTATGATTGGTCATATTTCGAAGGTAATTCATGTGTGGGAAAGACATTTTATTAAATATGGGCCATGCATTTTTCCTTGAAGCAATTGGAGCTCAATGGTGTATTTATGTCTGCAAAATTTCCTACTCAAAAGACTTTTTTACAAGGGATTTTTTCAAGTTGTGTAGAGGCCTTTTCTATGAACATATGTATGTACTCGATGTAGTTATGTCTTTCGCGCCTCCACATTCCACAGAGGTATATTGCTAGCACAGTTGACACTTGTGTATTTTCAACACCTATGCAGGCAATTCATGCCAGTTATCATCGTGCACTTGCACACCTTCGCACTTTCAATAGTTGTGCACCATGAATTGAAGCAATTCAAGCTTGGTAATCTATTTATATTTGAAATTGTTTTTACAAGGGAATTTTTCAAGTTGTCCATAGGTTTTTTCTATGAACATATGTCTGCACTTGATATAACTATGCCTTGTGCACCTCTGCACTGCGCAGAGGTATATTTCTAGCATAGCCATCACTTTGTGTATTTTAAATGCTTGTGTAGAGAATTAATGTTACTTATTGTCATGCACTTCTGCACCTCTGCACCGCAAATTGTGATGGACGATGCAATTTGTACGATATCCCTATCATTTGTAACATGTTGATTCTATCGGATTTACAAGGAGAGGGATTCATATGAGCATGATCTAGGATCTGTTTCCTTGTACGAATTGCATGGGATTCATGACATCAACAAATGTCTATAAAAAAAGCGGTTGTCTGCATCTTCTAATGTAAATGAAAATGAGAGAGGGCTATGGGGAGACACATTTTGCATAAAATGGCTAAATATAGCGATTATAGTTTGGTCATTAACGAGAAAAAACAAAGTATTTTCATTTCAACATAAATGCAAATGCAGATCCAAATTGCATTTCATTTCTTGATGCAAATCCTATTAGTGATCCTAACGAACCATTGCTTTACAAAAAGCTAATTGGATGCAATCTTGAACAATCTAATACTTACTTGTCATTGATGTGAAAAAACCTCGAATACTACTGGAAATGTAATATGGATAAGATGCATTCTTATGGATTAAGGAAAGTAATACATGTTGTATCTAATTGCGGTGATAGTTTGTTCTGAGAAATTTTCTATTTGATAGCCATAGACGTCGATGTACAATCCTTGAGACTTTATATTGTCCAGTCCTTTTGCAATGCAATGAAAAATAGTGACTAGAATGCATTGTGTTGCTTGCATGAATATATAGGACCCGATGTTATACATAATACAACAATTATTGCAAATTGGCAAGAGTATATTTTAAATCTGGCAATGCCATATCAAAAAGGAAACATAGAGGGTGGGGGATTTTGTTTGCAATGGATAACATTCATTTTCAATGTAAATGTTGAAGTGTGGTTCCTTCATGGAAACAATATTGTCAACTTGTATTGCGTTAACTCAAATTAAAATAGAACAATTGATGTGCTATCATTTGAAACAGATACAATTGACATTCACTACGAGCCATTACTAAGAGATATCTACATCAACATGTGCGATGAGCATTGTGACCAATGGACAATGGGTGCAGTCAATACATGTGGGAGCAACTACGATAGACATACAATATTTCCATTGAGAAAAATTATGGGTGGCAATGTATTAGTTCTTGAACATATACAGGGAGGACACCAACATAGATGTCATGCACATTGTGGGGATAAAATTATGTTAGTAAATAGCATCATAACGTCTAAAATGGCTTGCATAAATCAAAGAGAGGTTCAGTTGAGAATAATAGACTTAGCTGTCACATATTAAAAAATGTGATACGTGAAAAAATCAAATGCAATCGTGCATTCCCTACTGAGCATGGGATGGAAAATCATGCACATGAACAAGATGCAAATTCAATCAATCCAACAATGCGTGGTAGTAAAAGAGAAAGGGTGGCATATACAAAATTAAAAAAAACACAGTCTAGCGTCAAAACTGGACAGAAAATAAAAATTAGATGTTCATGTAGTGAGCATATCGATGTAAAAAAGAAACAAGTACAACGACTCTATCTGAAACAGATCCAAGACACAACGAGGAACAAATGTGAAAATTGTGAACTGTTGCATTTTTCAAAGAACATTAAACGCTTCAACGAAGAACTGAATAAATAATATATGAGCTTGATAACATGTGACAAAAAAATCTCTTCTAACAAGATATTTATTAGGTGCAAAAGAGCACTTGAAAATGGAAAACTACCACAATTTTCAAACCCGACGAGATAAGATGCAAAATTCCATTACCAATTGCAAGTACACTCTCAAAACTTTAAGAGAGACTTGTATCACTCAAAATTGCATTTGCACAAATTAGAAAATGGGGCTACAAATGATCATAGATGGACTTGACAAGGTCCATCATCAACATTCCAGTTCATATGGATATTGTCCAAAAATCATTGTGACAATCCATGGATGAAACAATGACAATTGAAATTGCATTGAAAGGATGATTGCAATACAAAAATGTATATTAGACCAAAAGAGTATGTGTCAACATTGTCATGAGAGAATTAAAAGAATTATGTTGCAGAGCTCTATACAAGGCTAAAAACATCACTATAAACAAACAATGGACTAATTTTTTCGGCTTTCGATCTGAAATGCATGTAAATCATTGTAAACATTGGCATATTGAATTACATTGATATGGGAACACATATTGGCATATTTCCATATTTTTTTTACATATTCACAAATTTTTGTTTCCTTCCTGTTGAACCAAAGAATGTTTTCATATTCTTGTTACATATTTAAAAACTTCTTGTTTCTGTGTTGGACTAAGAAATTGTGTTGGACATGACAAGTAGTTGGTATAACATTAATTTTGATCATAGAGAAAATAAAATATCAACAATTTGCATTTCATTTTCATCTTGTTGAAATGCATCTGCATTGATATTTGCGTTGTTCGATGTACAATACATCAAAAAAATCACCATTAATTAAAAACAAAATAGGCCAAAAAAAACATGGAACAAGAATTAGAAAGGTATTGTTGTAATCTAGGGAAAAGTAGGGATATTACCGGTAGAACCTTACATTATCATCATAGAAGATACATATACACACATAGACATAGATAAAGACATACACAAGTAATGAGAGCCCAAGAACAATCCTTTATTATATGATATAGTAGTACAACACAATTGTATACAATATCTCACATGAAGCTACTTGAGCCTTCATGTGTTTGTCTATTTATACCCCTTTCAGGGAGTTGTAACTACTTAACCGCCTGGGTTGATTGGTTAATATATACTTTGATCAACCTCTACTTATGACTTTGACGGTTGATCGACTAGTTCTTAGTCAACTAGCCCCTACAACATCTCCCCCCACCTCAATTCCTTGCTCGTCTCGAGCAAGACGAGAGTATACAAAATTATTTTTCCATATTTTGATTACAAAATTACAAAATTTGAGAAATATAAGATTGAGAGAGATATATATGTAGAAGCGGAGACAAACTATTCATATGGTGCGCCGACTTAAATTGCCACTTCCGACTGCTATGTTGTGCCTGGACTTCCCTTGCTGGACTCGTCGACTTCCATTCTCTTTTCACTTTTTGTACTGAGTTTGAAGGTTGTTTTAATGGGCCTAGGGGTTGAATGTTTCGTTTGTTGTATGAAGTCGCACCACATGCCAATATCATGTTGTGCTTCCAGATTTAGTATCTTTGACTGGGCAATCAGGTCGAATTTTTTTGCTATATTTGATGTCTGAGTTGTGCTCGACTCTTGGTCAAATTTCTATTATGTTTTCTGGATTTTATATTGGAGCTAGCTGAGACGATTGGTTGCTTGGTCAGTTTCCAATTTCACATTGTGTCCCTCCTTCTTCCATTCCTATTCTTGCTGTGAAATTTGTACCTTCGTTGCTTTTTTATTTTTCCAGTTGTGTACTGAGGGCTTCTTTGATTTTTCTATCAGTGGCTGAGTTTATTTCTCTTTCTATACTTTTGACTACATCCTTTTGTATCTGACACTTGCTAAATACATCTACAAAATGGGTTAGCCATTCAATTACCACAAAATACAATGTGCTAGCTTGTTTGGTCAATTTTTCTAAATTTTTCTTGAATCCTTTAAGATTATGTTGTTATATCTCCAAGGTTGTGTCCATATGCTCCTGATTTTTTTGAATTTACTTGGCTACTAAGTCGCGTTGTTTTTTGACTTCCTATTTTTATTTTTGCAGAGTCATGACTTGTTGTTGGTAATCTATACTAGTTTTGATCATCCTGTCGATTAACTCTTTAAAGCCTTCTAAGGGGTTATGTGCCTCTAGTATATGTTATATCCAACCAATGTTGTAATCTAGGTAAAAGTAGGGAGATTACTGGTAGAACCTTACATAGACATCATATAAGATACATATACACACGTAGACATAGATAAATACGTACACAAGCAATGATAGCCCAAGAACAATCCTTTATTATGTGATATAGCAGTACAACACAATTTTATACAATATCTCACATGAAGCTACTTGAGCCTTCATGTGATTGTCTATTTATACCCCTTTCAGGGATTTGTAACTAAACTTCTTGGATTGGTCGGTTAACATATACTCCGACCGACCTCTACTTCTGACTTTGACAGTCGATCGACTAGTTCTTAGTCAACCATTGGGCCTAGTCAATAGAGTTGACTATCCCCTAAAACATCTCCCCCCACCTCAATTCCTTGCTCGTACTGAGCAAGAGGGGAGTATACAAAATTATTTTTCCATATTTTGATTACAAAATTACAAAATTTGAGAAATAGAATATTGAGAGAGAGAAAGATGCAGAAGAGGAGACAAAATATTCATATGGTGGGCTGACTTAAATTATCACTTTCGATTGCTTTGTTATGCATGGACTTCCCTTGTTAGACTCGTCGACTTCCATGCTCTTTTCACTTTATGTACTGAGTTTTAAGGTTTCTTGAATGATCTAGGGGATGATTGTTTTGTTTGTTGTATGAAGTCGCACCACATGCCAATCGCCTATTTTTCTTCCATCTTTAGTATCTTTAACTGGAAAATCAAGTCGACGTTTTCTATTATATCTGATGTCAGAGTTGTGCTCGACTCTTGGTCAATTTTCTATTATGTGTTCTGAATTTTATATTGGAGCTGGCTGAGATGATTAGCTTCTTGTTCAGTTTCCAATTTCACTTTGTGTCCCTCCTTCTTCCATTCATGTTCTTGCTATGAAAGTTTCACCTATGTTTCTTTTTATTTTGCCAACTGTGTAGTAGGGATTCTTTGATTTTTCTATCAGTGGTTGAGTCTCTTTCTCTTTATATACTTTCAACTACAACCTTTTGTATCTGACACTTGATAAATTCATTTGCAAAATGGGTCGACCATTCACTTACCACATAATTCAATGTGCTAGCTTGTTTGGTCAATTTGTCTATATTCTGCTTGAAGCCTTTAAGATTATTTTATTATGTCTCCAAGGTTGTGTCCATATGCTCCTTAGTTTTTTGAATTTACTTGGCTGCTAAGTCACATTCTTGTTCAACTTCATCTTTTTCTTTTTTCAGACTCATGACTTGTTATTGGTAATCTGTACTATTTTTTATCATCTTGTCGATTAACTCTTCAAAGCCTTCTAAGGGGTTTTGTGCCTCTAGTATCTATTATATCCAACCAATGTTGTAATCTAGGGAAAAGTAGGGATATTATTGATAGAAACTTACATAGACATCATAGAAGATACACATACACATATAGACATAGATAAAGACATACACAAGTAATGAGAACCCAAGAAAAGTCCTTTATTATATGATATAGAAGTACAACAAAATTGTATACAATCTCTCACATGAAGTTACTCGAGCCTTCATGTGATTGTCTATTTATACCCATTTTAGGCACTTGTAACTACTTAATTGCCTGGGTCAGTTGGTCAACAGATACTCCAACCGACCTCTACTTATGACTTCAACGGTCGACCGAATATTTCTTAGTCGACCGTCGAGCCTAGTCGAGAGAGTCGACTAGCCCCTACAACAGGTACATATTTCTAATTTTATTTGTATACTATTCATTTTCTTTTCATTTGCTATTTGTTAGTATTGTATATTTCATTTTGTTTTGACATAAGGGTTTATTTGTCTGTTCATTGCATTTCATGCATTGCTTTCACATCAAAATGAAATAGAACAAATGAAGGAGAGAAAGAATTCACAAGCAATACAAGAGAAGAAACTCATGAACAATGTTTGTAGAGGAGGTATGTCCATAGCATTAATGCAATGAACACCTTTGTTTTTGGTAAATTATATACATATGTAATAATATATATTCATAGTACATAGTAGTGTGTATAATCCAAAGTGCATATTTCACCCATGGGTATCTTATCCCTGGTGGGTTGAAAATACAGTGTTTGTCAAGATTTGATCTACGAAACTCCAAGGCATCTGCATATTGAATGTTTAGTCACGAACTGAAAAAGTTGTCACCCGAGATGATCTGAGAATCACAAGGACTAGTTAGCCTTCTGTCAGATGTGTATGGACAATGTATTCAAGCAAAATTCTTAGACTTGTACTAATTGGATGATAATCCATTAAAACAATAATAAACATAGAGCATCAAAATAGATATCCATTGAATTGATAAAACACACATTGGATTGCAAGAAGAAATTGTGCTTTGTGTTGTTTTATTTGATACGAATGATACATACAAAGGCAGACTAGTGCATTTCATAGAACTATACTATGCACTCTGGTTATTTCAATAATGGTTACATTGCTCTGTGCCACGGGATTTGTCTTGTTAATATGTGGTCATCCTATCGTTCGATGCTTATATGTCAAACCATAATAATATTTGTGAGCAAGATGATCTTATTTATGTATATATAGTGATCCTATCTCTTGATGCAACAACTAGTATAGAGGAGCAAGAAGAGAAAGTGAGGATAGTGTTGACATATGGCTCATGATGGTTTATTTTTCCACACAAATTGTGCCCTGTTATAGAATTCTAACAATAACATTCTATGCTTAGCACGCCTCCAACATTATTTCCTTGGTCGTCCTCGACTCAACTAGGACTGTGACATAAGAAAAATGTTATCTTGAATTGTGAGAGTTATGAATGTAACTAGGTTGGATACATGCACATTGCTAGAGTAATTTCAAATCATCGTTTTGGTTTGTGGTTGTAGTCTGACACAACTTTTCAAATGAGTAGATTCATTGTGGAGATGACAGTTAGATTTGGTGTACATTTTTCTGAGCTCTCGACCTCTCCCTACTTGGGCTTGCTCTAGACGCATGAAGGGTAGATGAACTTCATCTTGTAGCCCAAAAATCCAAGCATTGACTAGGCCAAGTCCTGTAGCTAGAATTTTTCCCAATTTACTCGAGCACTTGCAAATGGTTAGCACTAAGTAATTGCTCCAATTGCGAGGACCACTTTCATCCTTTTGTTTGGTTTAGCTTGGTTGATAATGAGGACGACATGGAAAACTACAACCAATAAAGGGGGCAATATGTAGAATGGGCCCATTGGGTTCAACAAAGGTGTTGATCCATGGAAGCATGCATAACATATGTTGGATCAAAGAGTTGGTGTACTACAATATCTTCAAAGAATAGTTCAATCAATTGTTTAGAGATGTTAGGCATATTTCTCATGAAATATAGGTTGGGTCCCCTTCCCAATAGTTGTGTTTTGAACATCAACCGATGTTAGAATGAAACCTCGGGACTGCAAGTTGTCTTCATGGACTATGGAATGTACAAAATCACATGCATTCTAGGAGAATCCGTGGACATGGGGACTTTGCGATGGAACTAGAATTCCTGGGATAAATGGACCTAATGACTAAATTATTGGTGGAACTACTTAATTGATAGTTGGTGGGAGTTCTATTTATGGAGAAATGGAGGTTGGCTCCAAACACTATGGTCCTGAAAGTCATATAAATAGCTAAGAAGACTACCGAAAATTGGTGTTGTGATGTTCTCATTTTCATGTTGGCTCCATGTTCCAGTGTTCATGTATTGATATGTTTCAATTTGGATCTAGGTTACTTTAATGATGTATGTAATGACAATGATTTGTTGCACTATTGGTGTCTCTTGCACATTGTGGCATCATAAATTTCTACATCTGTCGTACATGTGTGACCTGGATAGATCATATTGCTTGAAGATTTGGTACTGCAAAATGTCATGTAACCCTTGGGTCGACCCTGCCAACATGTAGTCATTTCCAGTGTCCTATGTGTTTCCCATAACTTCACTTATTGGTTGATATCTTCCAAATTTTAAAACTTGTCGACTTGTCTTATTCTCTTGTGTGTATGGATGAGTTCATGTCCTACTAATGGATATAAAATTATACATGTTTTGTGCTTGTCTATCTGCTTGGTGTGTTGAGTTGGTGATATGATACACTAGCTCGTTCAATGCTTTGAGACTTCACAATGAATTTGTCATGTGTGCGTCATAGTAGGCATTTTGCGGTATTCCATCCATAAGGACTTTGATTCGTTGTTGCTTCACTGTCATCAACGATGCTACTGATGTGTACCAAGAGAAATGGAGCTAGTAGATGCATCACCAACTTTCTGGAGTGTTTGAGGATTTTTTTGCCATATAACAACACCAAACATCCTGCCTATAAAATCTTGTGTTG
This sequence comes from Picea sitchensis, assembly GCA_010110895.2. NCBI lineage: Eukaryota > Viridiplantae > Streptophyta > Pinopsida > Pinales > Pinaceae > Picea > Picea sitchensis. Next base: position 375,346 of record SNQJ01S0000068.1, on the reverse strand, counting down.
AATGTTAGGATCTTGCTAGGCCTTATGTGTCTACTTCTCAACCACTTAAATGTTTTCCCCCATGGTACGATAGTTTTATAGTTCCATAAGATCATCAAATGGTTGTGGCACTACTTTTTCATTGCTAATTCATTTCACTTACAAGATCTGGTTATAAGTGTTGTGTGAATGCATATAGATATTACAACATACAGTACAAGTTTGTTGGAATGGACACTACTAAAGAGTCAATGTTGGTTATGAAGTCTATTACAGTTCAAAAATATTTTGCATTTTTAGGCATTTTAGTACTTCAATATTGAAGATGTAATTAACATGTTTGCACTATTATGTATTGTGTGGTGTGAAATATACTTTTGTGTATTGCATAGTTAATATGCATCTGGAAAAAAAATGGGGAGAAAAAAAAGAAGGGAATTTGTGAATGTAAACATAATATAGAATATATTGTATGTGCTTAGCGTTCACAGAGTCGATGTTACAAGGAGGAGAAGTTGGACTAGCCAAGGAATTATTAGTACTGGTGCATCGCAAACATCCACCCAACAATAGTGTCAGAGGTAAATTTCCATAAGCTATTTTCCATCTAGACACTGTGATAGTAACCAAGACATGGGAAGATATTTATAAACTCTCTCTTTTAGACCTGAAAAACAAATAGCATCAAGTTCTTATGCGATTTCCAAATTGCTATGTTTAGTTCAAGTGAAATAGGAATACCTAGAATTGAAGCAATCAATGTTGGAGAGACAAGTGTAACAAGAACAGGCACAGGTGAAGCAACTATCCATGTGCAATAGGAACAATTGGAAAGGTATGTATATAAAAATGTAAATTATGTAGTTGGGAAAAACATATATGGAAATTGTTGTTCATATTTCTTATTTCCTATGATTTCTATACAATTATCCAACTCAGCAACTCGAAATATTGTGTCAATAGAGGACTTGAACAGTCACAGAACCAGAGAAGTATTCATTGGATACGTGATGGTTGTTTACAACACATATTTGGATAAAATGAATAGATTACGCAAAATTCTATGTGCTGATATGACCAGGGATGATTTTAAGGATGGAAATTTATATTAAAATGTAGAAATATGGACTAATCTTACTAGTCCTTAATATGCAAAATGTAAAATGTTTGGCGATATTTTTGTAAAAATATTCAAATTTCGAAGGATTTTATATAGTTTCTATAAAATGTTAACGATTTTTAAGGTAAAATAATTTTGTTCTATGGAATTTCGGCGAATCATTTTTAGAAAAAATGGAAATTAGCAAATCATTTTTTGGGAAAAATCATGGAAAATTAGCCTTTTTGCGAAAATTATCCCCATATGAAAATGGCATGATAACAGTTACATTGACCGTACCTTCACACCTCATTGAAATACATGAAAAAAATATTGTTCTTGGTGCTGGAATATCTATTACAAATTTCAAAATTCTACCAAAAAATGGCTATGAACATGGTGATTGTGACCGTGTTATATCGCTACTTGAATCAAGTGTCGTAGAGATAGTACCTCCAACCTATAAAGAATACAATTTCATACTAGAAACAACAATCAAATAAGTTTCAAATAATATAGACATGTATCCAATTGTCACTGTTGGAGTTGTCATCACCCTTGCTAGAAAAGTTGTTCACAATACAATTTGCATATAAAAGATGACAACAAAGATGATGACAAAGCAACGGTATGTTTTTCCATGGTCAAGGGTTTATCGTTTATATGCTAATATATCTTAAATCAAGCTATATAAAAATTATAGTATTTTATATGTCAACTAAAGTTATTTGAGAAATATGGACATTTATTTGCTTCACTAGAACAATAATTGCAGACGGGAAAATTTCTCATTTCTCTATTTAAAAATATAGCCACGAGGAGAGATGCAAACGAAAAAGTGTTTTGCACAACACAATCTACATTTATAATAGAAATCACAACAGAAGCAGTCAAAGATCTGAAAAAACTAACTGGCTCAACAAATGTTGTAAGTATAGATTGACAACTCTATCTACAAATCTCATTTAGAATGAATATATATATATATATATATATATATATATATATATTCTAAACGAGATTTGTAGATGGAGTTGTCAATCTATACTTTATATATATAGTTTAAATTACTGAGTTTTTTATTGTATAAATGGGTTGAAGGTACATTGATAGAAGCAAATGCATATTCAACTCCATTTGAACTCAATCTGCAACTCTCTTGCGAGCACATCTGCTTGATAAAAAATGCAATGTTTGACTGTGTAAGATGTAATCAAAGATGCCCTTTTATATATAAACCTTGTGTAAGTGTTTTTATACACATGATGGACAACAATAGTTTTCAATGCACTCCTAGGGAATCTATTATGTACAATTTGTTTCTTGGTTTGACAGAAATGTCATATGAAATATACTTACAAAAAAAATCGAGTATTGTTTATATGTTGCGTTGTTTTCGAGTGCATGGAAAATTTACATTAAACGAAGACAGTTTCATCCTGCATGTGGGATAGACATTGAATGAAGACAGTTTCATCCTACATGTGCGATGAGTTCTATGTATTTCCTTTCGATTTCTTTGTACAGATACTATAACCATAATTTAATTATTGTTTATATTGATCTAAATGTTGATATGTAATAACATATACATTGTATATACATATTACCTATGTAGTTATTAAATACCAGTAATAGTGTGTGCATTGTATATACATTTTGACTCCAAAGTATTTATTGAACATTGCTAAGATTGAAGTGTCATTGTATTGAATTTTTGCAATTAAATTATGTCAAAATTTTAATGAACATTGAACTAGATGTTTATATATTATTATTAGGGTTACATTACGATGTTTATATATTTTCATTAGGGTTAGATTTTAATTGGTGTTGGAAATTGGATGTCATTGATGCCAACCCTAGAAGAAGCCCCGAAGCAATTTTGGAAGCTTCTCGAAGTGATGGGTGTATTTGAAGAAGTCTCCAAAGTGGTCCCCTTATGGCATGGCTTTAAACATGGTCATTGGAATATGCTTTGAATAATTATACAATAATCCCAGGACATATGGTTAAGTGGTTAATAATCCCCATAAGTGTGGTCATGAACCCCAAATTTGATTGAAGAAAAATAGTATGAAGGACATTGCAAATGCATGCAAAACATTCATTGATTGATAGTCCTCGTCAAACAGTCTCCAAAGGTAGGTGGCAAACCACGTGGTTCCTCATGGTTGAGGAATTATGTCCTCTTAAAGATGAAGCCTTGAAATATGGTCAATAATCCCTGGATCTAAGGTCAAGAAGTTATAAGTTGGCCCTAAAGTCAAGTAAAGAGAAAAACTTGTTGTAAACAAGAAGTTATAGGTCGTCCCTAAAGTCAAGTAAAGGAGGTACTTGAAAAAGTATAAATACACATTAAGAACCTCTTATGCTCATCATTCAATGTTGTGATCTCTTAGCACAATATTGGAAGTGAATTTCAGAGGGAAGATGAAGTAAAGAAGGGAGAAACTCCAAGAGAAGATGAAGTCTTGTGATGATGTGTTCTAAGGTATGTTTTTAAAGGTCATCTTGCCATTTTTTCTATAACTATTTTTATGGAATGATTCAGATAGTGAAAATTGGAGGATGTTGAGAAGACATGTCAAGGAACATGTAGTACCAATTCCAACTTCTCGGTTGTTTTATGTTTGGAGATACACTATGTGGAAGATAGGGTTTTTGACTAGTCTTATAACTAGTGTCAAATAGGTGTTCCAGGTAAAACAGTCATAAGTTATTCATAGAGGATCCAAATTATATTAGACCAAATGAATTGGAATTATTACAATATTTAGTAGTTTTTTTGTGAGTTTTAGAATCATAAATCGAATATTGAGCACGTGGCATGTTGTACAACTTCACTCTCTAGAATATGAGAGAATTAAGGAAGGTCTACCATATTCACTATATCTCCTTTTCAATGACAATTCAAGAAGAAAAACATGGAGGAATTTTAGAGAATATATCGAAGAAGATTGGATACAAGTTGTGAATCTTAATTCATTATAGGTACATATTTATACTTGTTGGAAGTTAGGGTTTGTGACTAATCTAGAAACTAGTCCCAAACAAGTGTTCAAGATAAATTTAAGAACTGATGGTGTGGTTTATATGTGGACCCATGTGGACCTAGGATATTTATGTGGACCTAGTTTCTAAGTGGACCCAGGTTGATGATGTTGATGTATCAGTTGTGGTGGATCTAGTTTTGATGATGTTGATGTATCATTTGTGGTGGATCTAGTTTTGATGATGATGATGTATTAGTTGTAGTGGATATAGATTTGATGATGATGATGTATCAATATCGGTGATAGTAGCAGTGATAGGTTGAGTTTTGATGATGATGAAGTATCAATATCAGTGACAATAACAGATCAGTTATAGTAACATTGATAGGTTGAGTTTCCATTTATGAGCACATCAGAAAGAGAGGAAAGTTAGCGCCAAAAATAAGGGAAATATTGTGCCGAAAAAAGCAGTTACAAAGTGGACAAACTGTTGCGGATAAGTTGGAAAGTGGACAAGCACCGACTTGGATCAACGGTTGGATCGAGGACCAGCCAATATTAAGTCAAGGAGAAAGTGGAAAAACCCAATTCTCTTAGGGTTATTGTTTTTGTAAGGGCATTGTCCCAGTTTTGCATAAGTAGAATGCAATAGGATGATGAGAGGGTTGTTGTCCCTTTTGTTAGTAGACATTGTTGGCATATGTAGTGTTTAGATTGTAATAGGTATTTTTTGGGTGGAGTAGAAGGTCTTGTTGAGATACTTTAGAGATCTATGGAGATCGAATGTAATGTCGGAAGAATTGTATAGTGTGTAGCACTAGATTTTGCATGAAGATGGATAAAGTGACGAAGCGACAAATCTTTTGTGGACGTGGCCCAAGGGTGTGTGAACAACGGTATATCTGTGTTTTATGTGACTGTATGCAATGTTTATGATTTAATTTTCTTTGATAAGTTTTTATGATGAATATGTTGATTGTAAAAGGAATGAACATTGTGCAGTAGGAGTAAACTGATATAACTTGTAGAGAAGCACTAAGTAAGGGAATGTTATAGCTAATGTTTAGATCAGAATCATGTTTTACAGTAGATGAATACTTGGTTATGATCAAATGTGGATAGAATGATTAATACCTTCGCAGTAGAATAGTCATGACAGTGGTTTGGAATAAGATCTAATGAGGGGTTGAAGGTTAACAATAAGTAGGTTAAATTCCCCTAAAAGAAACACATCCCATACCGGGGTTGCAGACATCTGAGTCCTTCGGCCACCCATAGAATCCATCTCGGGTGAGACTACATAGTGAACTCTATGCGTTGTGTTTCCTTCCGATATCCTAAAGGGTCGATGGTAGAAGGGTTTGTTGGTAACATTGTAGTTATAACCTGGGTTATCCCATAGCAATCCAACAATGGTTGTGTTTCCGATTGGAACTCAAAAGAATAGATCAGGAGGGATGTATCACGCAATATAGTGTGAGGGATTAATAAAGGGGTTGTTTTTAGGTTGGAAACCCACGAAAGCGGAGATTGAAAGATGGCTGACAGTTCATGAACTAGATTTTTCCCATACAGATAATAAAATCTCTAGGTTTAAGCCAAAACAGTATTTTGAGAGATACGTATTCAGCAAAATACACGAGAGTTTCTTTAGTGAGTTTCCCACGCTATTAAAAGAGTGGATAACAAGGTTTAAATATACCCATCCAACAAATAGAGTTAGATCAGTGGAGTGGACAGAACAAAGTATCACGTGGTTGAAAAGGGTAAATAACAATTTCACACGCTCAGTAGATTTCTGGCTAGACAACATTGTAGTGGGGTATATCATTGAGTTTGCAGTAGATACATTGAAGTATTATTGTTTAGTATAGCAAGAGTTTTTTAAGGGCCCAAAGGGAAGGTACATTAGATCGTTGTACACTTTGATAAAGAAATTATTGCATGATAAAGGGGTATTAACTATGGAATCAGATAGCTAAACTACCATGTGTGCATGGCGTAGTTAGGGAAAACTGAGGAAGGTATGAGATGGAGGGGGAAATGGATAGAAAATAGCGTACTAACAATAAATATCCTATTATGATGGATCAAGAGGAGACCCAGGAAGTTATGCAGAAGGCAGGAAATACATGCAGTGGAAGACCATACCAATATAATCTCGATAGAAAGAAAAGAGTAGTAGTCGAGAGGGATGGCTTGGAGAGTGATGAAGAAGAGGTAGAGGATCTCCTTGTTGTGGAGCACATTTAATAAATACTGTGTGCCAATATGAAATAAATAATAGAGGAGCGGTATCTAATGAGGAAGAAGATATCCCTATCCATATATGAATCAGTGTAGAACCTACAACCCCATGTATGATTAACACATCAACAAAGAAAACATTGTTTAGAGAACCAGTGATTGACGTTCAGAAGAAGCTAGGAGATTAGAATGGAAGTGAGGGTACAAGTGGAAGTACCAATAGAAGTACAGGTAGTGGTACAAGTGGAAGTACCAATAACAACACCAGTGGGAGATCAAGTTCAAACAATAGTACACAGATAGTAGTACCGCGCAGAGCAGGTACAACACATTTAACAATGGCAGGTGTAGATCTAACAATAAGATTACCAGAGTTTCAAGGGGATGGATCAGAAGACCCAGAGAAACACCTTTTCATGTGTGAGATAATATGGGAAGAAAAAATAATCACTGATGAGGCAGCAAAAGTAGTGCAGTTAGAAATAACATTCAGAAACTGTGCGCTAGATTGGTACATGAACCTAGCAGTAAACAATCCATGGGATGCACAGGGAACAGTAACAGAGATCAATAAAGAACCGATCATGGAGTTTCAGAGGCCAAAATCAGAGGATCAATTTATGAATGAGATGATTGAGGTTAGAAAAAAACCAGGAGAATCCATATGGGACATTGATCAGAAGTTCAATACATTAAAAGGTAAACTGAAGTATCCCATTTTTGACATCCAACATAAACAATTTTTTATAAATTCTCTATTACCACATTTCAAATATCCATTGAGGCAACAGAAATTTCAAAACCAGGCAAAGGCACTGCAAGCATCGATGCAGTTAGAGGAGAATCATTATAAATAGATAGATCCATATATAGAAGAGTTGAAGGAAGATCTGAAGAACTTGGCATTGAAATTAAACCAGAATAATATTAGGGAGAAAAGAGAAGCGGTATGGTATACTCTGTGCAAATCAGAGGGACACCACAAGAATGAGTGTTCGACATTTGCGTAGTATCTGGAAGTAGGACTGCCAAATCCATTTCCTATAAGAGGGCCTTGGTGTGAAATATGAAAGACACATGGGCATGATCCTTATCACTTCCCAATGATGTATAAGTACAAGACATAATCGAAGAGTATTTTCTGTAACTTTTGTAAATCAATGGGCCAATAAGACAAAAATTGTATAACTCTAGATTTAATGAAGGAAAGAACCTTGGATGCATACAGGATGCAGGATGAGTCGATGGCAGATAAAATTGCACCACAATTTGGAAATGTGCAACAATTTCAAGCAATGCCACAGTTTTAGCAAACCCCGCAGTATAATCAGGAACTACGGTATCATCAACAAAACATGGATCCACATGGGAAAAAAGGAGTATTATGAGGTAGAGGAAGAGGAGGAATGGGCAGATAAAGAGGGCCTATTACCTACCATAATTGTTAGCAACAAGGACACTATGTCAAAGACTTTTCTCAACCAACAGTGACATGTATGTATTATCGTGCATCAGATCATGTGACAAAAGAGTGCTCGAAGTTAATGACAAAGATACAAGAGAACATAAATATAAATAACCAAAATGTTCAGTGGATTGTTGCAGAAATAAGGGATCCTAGGAGGAACATCAATATGGTGACTAGTGGAGGAGTGAATATAGGAGCAGATGCATATGATCAGAAGAAGTAATCTCAGTGTTGGATTCAGAAGAACACTCAGTCACAACGACAGTTTGATGCAAAGAAGGAGAAGGAAACTTTCAAGGAAGCAAAGAAGGAGTTTACGAAGGAGAATTAAGCCTCCACATCAAATATTGCATAGAGGTATTATACTCCTATATTTGATATGCCTTGGTATTTGGATAATACTTACAAAGGAGAGAAAACAGAGAAAGTAAGTAACTTAAAGAATTTCCTGGAATCTTGCTTTAAATTACTTAATGATAAGAATGCCATGATTTGTTTAAAATTTTGCTTGAGAAATATACCATAGAAGAAGGGGTAGAAACAGAACCTAAGAATATTAATCAAGTCCATATAAAGAAAACAACCAGTAGAGAGTTCAGATTGAATGAAAATACATGAGACTTTAATATGGGAAATGTTATCCTAGACTTAGGATCAGATGTCAACATTTTTCCAAAGAAGACTTGGGAAGCAATGGGAGAACCTACACTAGGGTATTCCAATATCCAATTGAAGTTAGAAAACCAACAGAGAGTGATTCCCATAGGTAGATTGAAGAATACAACAGTGGATCTAGATGGTGTGCACACCACAACAGATTTTGAAGTAATGGATATGATGAATGAGTCTATACCATTTCCAACACTATTGGGAATTTATTGGGCCTTTGACAATCAGGCCATCATTGTCTTGAATACTAGAAAGATGATATTTCAAGCTGTGAATTTTAGGGTAGTAGCACCTTTAGATCCCTCAGATTGTGAAAGATATGTAGAACCTGTGCCTGACAGTGTTCTAGAGGATGATGTCAACCATTTGTATAGGACTATTGCGCGAGAGAAAGACTATGTGAATCCAACTTCAGATGGAGTACTCAGTTGGAGGAGTATCAATTTCGATATGTTAGATTCAAATACTGGAGTAGAAAATTGGCAGCAAAGATTGCATGAATTCTCTACTAGGAGGTGCACCAGAGTTACATGTGCACTAAGATGGGTTAGGACAGAAGTAAGATAGTTTCCCACATTTACTGAAGAGGACAATTTAGAAAACTTCCTGACAGATTTTGAATCAGAGGTTTGGGATAGTCATAGATTACTAGTGTTGGATATAGCTGATCCAGGTGGATATCGGTGGCCACCCACCTTTTTCGACTGGCTCAAAACAGTTTTCTGGCAATTTTGGCAATTTACTATTTTTAGTAGGTTTTAACTTCTGGGGCCATTTAGAGGGCTAGCCAAAGGCATAATTGATCCCCCAAAATGAATCTCCTCAATGATACCTTTCCAACAAGCTATCATATGCCTAAAACGGAGATCGTATGCAAAAGTTACGACCCCGAGAAGTTGATGTACTAACTTACCCAAATGGGGCCCACATGACTTTTGGCGCTTCATCTCCTAGGGTTAGGTTTTTGGATGTCTAGTACTTTTGGCATTCCTGTTTATTGTAAAAATGCCTCTAGAGCCTCATTGTAATCATCTTCTTGTGAATGCGAGTAGCCATCACATCTCTTCTCAGAGATAAGATGCCACCATTCTAGCGAGCCTTTCACTCTATATTTTTACAGTCTCTGTACATTTCTTTCATTAATAGAAATCGTGTATTACTGTATCTCTGTGTTTATGGTTGCATCTTTGATATATTTCTGTTATATTACTAGATATACGCGATATCTCTGTGCATTTCTTTATTATATCTTCGTTCTCATTTCGTGCCAAAAATAATCCGGATCAATAGCACTAAGGGACACACTTGCACAATGGAGAGGTGAGTATAAGGAGGTAATTCAGGACCGTTATCAGTGTAAACGACTGAAGTGCATATGATTTGGTAGGAGTCAGCAGGATAGACCCTTATAGAAATATCCTGTAAGAGGGAACCCAAGACATCATATAAATTATTGTGTAACTAACTGGATATTGGTACCACCAGGGAAATGGATGCATTACTTTATTCATACATTGGAAGGAATACCTAGAAATTGGTACAAGGATCCCAAACTGCATAGAGAAACTGTGAGTTGGGCCATAGTGCAGCAAAACTTTATTAGGAACTTTGCATTTGAAAGTGAGAATCCATGGGTGGATATAGAATTACATAGGATGAAAAGGAAGATATTTGAAGAATATGGGGTAGATATAGTAACAGTAGACAGAGACTACAGAAAAGAAACACTTGAAAAATTAGTTTATTGTTATCAGGTTGCAAAGGATGTGAAGAAGTAGAATACAAACCACATGTCATACATATAATAGAAAGGGTAGGAGAAAGAGGGTTGGAAGGACATTTGTTACAATTATAAGAGTTTACTGCACCTATGAAGATTAAAATGGTCAATATTGGGACTGAAGAGAAACCCAATATAGCCAGCATTGTAGACTACTAGGATAGTGAGACAATGTAAAAGATAATTGAATTAATGCACGAATACAGTGACTTATTCCCAACCACATTTTCAGAGATGAAAGGGGTAGTAGGAGAACTTGGAGAGATGAAGATACCCCTTAGACTAGATGTAAGACCAATGAGAGAGAGACCATACAGATTAAACCCCATCTATAAGAAGAAGGTTAAGGTAGAACTTGATAGAATGCTAGAGTCAGGAATTATAGATCCTATGGAAGAATCAGAGTGGATTAGCCCAATGATGGTCCAGGAAAATAATACCTGAGGGATTAGGATATGTGTGGATTTGAGGAAATTAAATGATGCATGCCTACATGATCCTTTTCCTACTCCATTTATGGATGAAGTTTTAGAGAATGTGGAAGGACAAGAAGTCTACTCCTTCACAGATGGATTTTCAGGTTACCATCATATTAGAATTGATTTAGAGGACATGTAACAAACTACATTTGCAACAGAGTGGGGGTCAGATCAGCACACAGTAATTCCATTTGGTTTAAAGAATGCACTAGCAATATTTTCCAGAGTAGTAGTAGTTACATTCAAGGATTTTACACATAAATTTTTAGAAGTTCCTTTGGATGATTGGACAATATTTAGTTTATTGAAGGACCATGTAGAAATTCTAAGGTTAATGTTAGAGATATGTAGTCAATGTCAAATTTCATTGAACACTAAGAAATGTATATTTAGTACATTGTTTGGCATCCTACTTGGACACATTGTATGCAAACAGGGCTTGATAGTAGACCCTGCAAATATTGTTGTTATTTTCAATTTACCACCACCAAAGTCAGTGCACCAGTTGAGAGAAACATTGGGCCACATGGGGTAATACATGAAATTTATAAAGGGATATGCAAAGATTATTGTGCCCATGGAGAAGTTACTAAAGAAAGACATCAGGTTTCAATGGAATGATGAATGCCAAGATATTTTGGACATATTGAAGGAGAAGATGGTGACAACACCAATTCTGATCTTTCCAGATTGGACAAAAGAATTTCATGTGCATGTGGATGCTTCATCCATTGTACTTGGAGCAGTTTTGACACAACCAGGTAAAGGAGACATTGATCACCCAATATATTTTGCTAGTAAAAAGTTATCTGAGTCTGAGCAGAACTATAATACTACAGAAAGGGAAGGTTTGGCTATGGTATATTCCTTACAGAATTTTAGACATTATTTATTGGGTCAACATTTTAAGATGTTTAGAGATCATTCTGCTTCGAAGTACCTAGTTAACAAGCCAGTGTTGGGGGGAAGGATCTGTAGATGGTTGTTATTGTTTCAAGAATATGACTTTGAAATCATAGTAAAACAAGGGAAGTTGAATGTAGGACTAGATCATCTGTCAAGAATTACTAATGGAGAGGATCCAAAGAACTTGGAGGATAATTTTCCTAATGCTAACTTATTTTCTGTTCAGATTGTTGATGATTATTTTGTTGACATTGTTGGATTTTTTAGCATAGGAATGGCTCCCAAGGAATTTACTGTAGTGCAGAAAAAATAGTTGGTAGTGCACGTTGCATACTATCAACTGATTGCAGGTCATTTATACAAGCTAGGTGCAGATGGAATTCTAAGAAGATGTGTGATGGAGCACGAACGCTCCATGGTGCTAGTAGAAGCACATGAAGGAATAGTTGGAGGGAACTATACAGGAAATCCTGCATCGCAAAAGGTGTTGCACACAAGATTATGGTGGCCTACAGTACATAAGGATGCAAAGTAATTATGTCAGACCTGTGATGTCAGACAAAGGGTGGTGAAACCATCCATAAGGGATGAAATTCCACTTATTCCCCAAGCAACTTTGCAGGTATTTGATAAAGGGGTTGTGGATTTCATTGGACCCATTAATCGAACAGCAAGGAGGTCAGGATCTAGATACATCATCACTATGACATAATACTTTAACCAGATGGTCAGAAGAAGCGCCAGTGAAGGATTGCAATGCATAAAATGCCACATAGTTTCTCTTTGAGAACGTGGTGACCAGATTTGGATGTCCTAGAAGTTTTTTGAGTGATCATGGAATTCATTTTATTAAAAATAAAATCAGATCTATGATCGATGAATTCAATATATATCATCATAATATCACACCTTACCATCCCCATGCAAATGGTACAATAGCATATTTTAACAAGATTCTAGAGAATACACTAACAAAGATTTTCAATGTGAATAGGGATGATTGGGATTTGAAGGTATCAGGAGTATTATGGGCTTACATGACTACATGCAAGAAGCTTACAAGAGAGACACCATTCAGACTAGTGTATGGTAAGGAAGAAGTTGTTCCATTGGATTATTTAATACCTAGTTTGTGCATTGCAGCAATCACCAACATGACAGAAGAAGGTGTTGTGCATGAAAGAATGGATCAGTTGATGGAGCTAGAAGAAGACATAATTCTAGCAGGATTTCACCAGGAAGTATAGAAAGCAAAGGACAAAAATTAGCATGATAGGCACATAAAGAAGAAAATTCTTAAGGAAGGAGATCTAGTTCTCCTCTGTGACAACAGGTATCTACAACACCTAAGGAAATTCAAAATGCATTGGTTAGGGCCTTATCAGGTAGAGGATATCACAAATGGAGGTGTTGTGCAACTAAAATATCTTGCAGGGAAGAATCTCATAGGATTGGTGAATGGAAGTCGACTGAAGTTGTATCAATATAGTCGACCCAACAACCTGAGGTGAAAACAGATAGAGAATATATGATTGTATATATTGTATATAATAAATGTTAGAAGAAAAAGACAAAAATTCATAAAAAGAAGAAAGGTAACAAAAGACAAAAAGATAAGAGAACATTAGAGGTTTTCATGTAATATAATTGTTAGCATTAACAAGTGCACTACAGAAAAACCAGTGTTGAAAAAAATGTGTGCTGAGAAATTGTTGACAAACACAAAAAGTGGAGCGTGTAGGAAAAAGTGAAAACTGTCAGCGCAGAACAACTATCATTTCGTCATACTGCTATAAAGGCAAAAAAGGGGGGGAATGTGGTTATTTGCATTTTTTCGCTAAGGAAAAGAATGAAGAGTGAGATTTGAGCACGAGAGAGTGTGAAGTGATAAAAAAAAAGTGGATATTTGTGGTCAACAATTTTAATTTTAGCAGGATATCGCCACCAAGATTTGGAGCGTCGAGCATGGTTGGGATAAACATGAGAAGTAGTCCTTGGGTGATATAAATAGGGATGCAATATATTCCCACAGTCATGGATGTGGTTGAGAATCACACACCAGAGTGTGAGCCTACTACCACACATGTGGAGGAGGAAAAAAACCCAGGACAAGAGGTCGAGCAGTTAGAGGAGGACACAGAGAGGACAAAATCTGACACATTTGGGGGAAAAGAGTCACAACAAGGAGAACGGACCAGATATTCAATGCAACAAGGCCTTAAGCTAAAAGCAGAGGATGAAATAGAGTGTCAGGGCATGCCAGAGGTTGGGGTGTTGTCCTCGCAAGGGAAGAAGAAGGAGTGAGTTGAGAATAGTGCACAAGGAACATCGCGCACACAGGCAGAATTGGAAATCATGATGCCAAAAATCCCTGATGGAGTGAAGGTCGAATATGAGATGGTGGGAGGAGTAGATACCATCAAATACTCTGATCACGACTTATCTGACACAGTCAAATTCCTAGATTTGGTGCCACAAAACTATTTGGAGAGAAGGAGAGAGGGCCCATCAGGTGCACCACTATTGGAGCTTGCACAGTGGATCCTAGGGCTATACAACACAGGGATAATGAATTTACTGGATATTCTCACTTCGGGCGCAGTAAAAAAATCAATCGATGTGTGAAGCATGGAGGAATTTTATGGATGGATAGTCCAGTGCCTATCAACATTGATTTGATCACAACAATCATTGGGCTACCCATGGATGGGGAAAAATCCAAAGCAATACTTAGAGGAAAAAAACGAAAGCAAAATCCATCTCCGACGAAATCAAGGAAAAGTATGGCACGGAGAGAGGTAACAACGGAATCAGGATCAGTGACATAAATGATCTTGGAACAAGATTTCTAACAAGGCTCTTAGGCTGCAAATTAATGTGGAAGTGAAAAAAGGAGGAAGTACCATTAGGAGTGGTAGAAAGTATAGTGTTATGCGTGAAGGGGATCTCGATGAGCTAGGGATCTTACCTACTTAACTATTTCTTGGAGGATTTCAAGGATACGTAGGATTGGGGATCTGAGTTCCACTACTCATGGTTACTCATCCTCATTGCATTGGTAGGATGGAAAGAACAAACATACAATATGTTCCTGCAAAGGACAGGAAAATGTGGTGGCGCCCGCTACACATCACTTTGAAACACATCAAACCCAAAGGCAAAGAAAATAAACTGTGACATATTTTCTCTATACTCAATGGAGATCCAAAACCAGTTAGCAGAAACATGGAGGATTTCCCTAGAAACTTTCTGGGAGTTTGAACAAATAAAAAAATTCCAAGCATCGCGCCATAGCATGTTGATACAAGAAAAGAGGGATCCATCCAAGGAGTAGCTACAATTGAGTTACTGTGTGATGACACAAGACATTCAGATGGAGTTCAAGGAGTGGCCTGAGGAGTGGAAAGTGTCAATGATCCCAAGAACAACGCCAGCAGTACAAATGCAGATGCAGGGAATAATAGTCCCCACACAATAGACAGAAAGGAATGGCTCTAGTAAGAAGAAGAAGAATACACAAGGTCCAATGGGGGAAAGCATCCCTATACAAACTAAAAGTGGGACACAAAAGAAATCACATCATTGTTCTACAAGGAACCCACCATGCACAGAGCAGGCACCAAGAAGTACAATAGATCAGGTGCACGTAGAAGAAATAATAATAGAGACACATGAGAAACATGTCGAGGAAGAAATTGGGTAGGATACAAATGTGGATACACATATTCCAGAGGCATCTGATCCATCAGACACCCAAAATAAGAGGAAAGTGGCTCCAGAAAGAAGGAAAAGGCCCACAAAACTCCAATGCAAACATCACTCATAGCAGATGATGTGGAGCTGATAGCCACCACAATCGAAGATCGACTGTCAGAAGTATAGGAGAATGTCGAGAATCACAAGGCATCGATTCTCGAGAAAATACATGAAGTGAAAACTGCATTGAGTAGTTGAAGATCATGATATAGCAGCAACAGAAAGGCACACCAGCAAATACAATGGAAGGTGTGCCAACATGAGAAACAATCCATATCACGATGCAAGGGAGTGTAAATTTCATCATAACACCTGAGATATTGTTTATTGATGAGGAGACAACAGAGAATCCCCTAAAAGACATTGAGACATTGGACTTGGCTATGCCAAAGATTCCAACAAAGGCACTATATAAATTAAAGGTCAATGTCGCGTAGGAATTTCAATCCAGAGAAAGGTCTGATGCGATGAACTTATAGTTGGTGTAGAAAGACAACACCTCACTGAAGGAGGTAAATAGCCAAGAAGGGCGGGAAAAGAATATAGCGCAGAAAAAATTGGATGAGATGGAGAAATGTATCAATGTAGTATTTCAAGCCATCTCAGACAGAGCAGAATCAAAGGGAGAATCTTCGGAAGAGAAGGTGAGGAAAATAGTGCAAGATTTGGAGTTGTATAAAGACCAGATCAAGGAGTTGGAGGAGTGTGCAGTACCTACTACTCCTATAGAAGAAAGAGCGCAAAGAGAGTAGGATGAGATAACATATGCAAAGAGCATCGTGTAGAATATACATAGAATGACAGAGTTTTTGAAAAAGAGCACCCAGTTATGGCCACAACTCTTAGAGGATGGGAGCCAACAAGAGCTGCAAGGGAAGGAAGAAAAAATGCATGCAGCAATGCCATATGTATAGAAGCGATAGAATAGAATGTCCCTACCAGATAATATCAAGACTCTCAAATAAATGAAAAACCTACAGGCAAAGGAAAAAATGGTATGGGCGTAGAAGATTGCAAGATAGGCTCAGTTGGAGCCCCTGCAAGAGAAGGCGGAGCAGCTGGTCATGGAGATCGATGAAAAAAAATTGAGCATAGAGCAGATAGGATTGGAGGGGGAAGAGATATTAAGACTTCCAATCACCTCATAGCTGGTATAATCCATGACAGAGAAGAGAAGCTAGGATCGAGAGCAATGTCAGTGGATAGCAGAGATGTACGAAGCACTGGCACTGGTAGTGAAAGATGTTGGAGTCTGTGAATGACTCGGGATAAGTCACGATGTCAGTGTTGGGGGCCTATTGGCATAGGCCAATTTTGGGAAAAATAGATGAAATTTTGAAGGAATTAAAGAAGTGCCCGAAAACAAGGGAGCACACTAGAAAGAGAGGAAAAGCAGCGTCGGAAATAAGGGAAAACCCGCACCGAGAAAAGTAGTTACAAAGTGGACAAATTGTTGTGGAGCAGTTGGAAAGTGGAAAAGCACCAACTTGGAGCAACATTTGGATCGAGGACCAACCAAGATTAAGTCAATGAGAAAGTGGACAAACCTAAGTCACTTAGGGTTAGGGTTTTTTTAAGGGCATTGTCCCAGTTTTGTATAAGTAGAATGCAATAGGACAATGAGAGGGTTGTTTTCCTTTTTGTTAGCAGACATTGGTGAGATTGTAATAGGTATTTTTTGGGTAGAGTAGAAAGTCTTGCTGAGAGACTTTAGTGATCTGTGGAGTTCGAATGTAATGGTGGAAGAATTGTACAGTGCGTAGCACCATATTTTTCATGAAGATGAATAAAGAGATGAAGCGACAAATACATGTGGACGTAGCCCCAGAGGGGGTGAACCACGGTATATATGTGTTTTATGTGATTGTATGCAGTGTTTATGATTGCATTTCCTATGATAATTTTTTATGATGAATATGTTAATTGTAAAAGGAATCAACACTGCGCAGTAGAAATAAACTAATATAACCTACAGAACAACATTAAGTAAAGGAATTTTATAGCTAATTTTTAGATCAGAATCATGTTTTACAGTAGATGAATACTTGGTTATGATCAAATGTGTCTAGAATGATTAATATTGTCCTAGTAGAATAGTTGTGACAGTGGTATGGAATAATATTTAATGAGGGGTTGAAGGTTAACAATAAGTAGGTTAAGCCCGCACGGGTGTAGATGGATTGGCAAGTGTCGTGTAAATGGAAGGAAATTTGTAAAATGAAGTCTCATGTTCGATTCTCACCCGGATTTACTCGTGTTCCATTCTTGCGATCCGGGTGGTTGCACCTGGGGTTATAGTGGTAGCCGACGGGGATAGACCCCGTGTCATGCGAGTACGAGAACCGCGAGTTGTCGATTCCCCCAGTAAAAAAAAAAAAAAAACAATAAGTAGGTTAAATTCCCCTGAGAGAAGCACATCCCGTCCCTAGTTTGCAAACATTTGAGTCCTATGACCACCCATAGAATCCATCTCAGGTGATACTGTGCAATGCACTTTGTGCATTGTGCTTCCTTCTGGTATCTAGAAGGGCCGATGGTAGAAGGGTTTGTTGGTAATATTGTAGTTAGAACTTGGTTCAACCCATAGCAATCCAACAAGCACATTTTACCATCTTCAATCACAACTTGTAAACATTACATTATCAAAAATTTATCACTTATGCATTCAATATAATGTTGCATTCAAGATATCATAAACATACAACCATAGATACACAGTACACCAGAATTTTAGATGGAAACCCAAATGGGAGAAAACCACATAACGCTTTTTAATATATATATATATATATTATAATCACAGAAGCACGAACTTCCAAACTTCTCCAACACCAACTGGAAGGAGGAACCAAACGGAAGTAGGAACCAACCCCCTAATTTACAGGCTTTGACCTGAAGAAAGCTACAACTCCCTAAATTCTTCTGCTCCAACTGGAAGAAGGCTCCAACCTGAAAGAATCTATGACTTATTGTATTTTCCAATACTAACTAGAAGGAGGCTCCAACCACCTAGTTTATAGGCTCCAAATTGAAAAAAGCTATGACTCCCTGTATTCTCCAAAAAAAACTGGAAAGAGGCTCCAACCTAAAGGAATGTACGATTCCATGTATTTTCTAGCACTGACTCGAAGGAGGCTCCAACCCCCTTTCCTTTCCCCTTCCTTCCTCCTTGAAATATAAATGGAGACTCAACCTATCATTGTTAGTGTCACTGATATTGATACTTCATCATCATCAAAAATCAACCTGTCACTGTTACTATCACTGATATAGATTCATCATCGTCGTCAAATCTAGATCCACCACAAATGATACATCATTATCATCAAAACTAGATCCACCACAATGGATACATCAACATCATCAAAACTACATCCACCACAACTGATACATCAACATCATCAACCTCGTTCCACTTAAAAATTGGGTCCACATATAAACCTCAACATCACTTCTTAAATTTATCTCAAACACATGCTTGGGACTAGTTTTTGGATTAATCACAAACCCTAACTTCCAACAAGTATAAATATGTACTTGTAATGAATGAAGGTATAAAACTTGTACCCAGTATTCTCGTATATATTCTCTGAAATTCCTCCATGTTTTGCTTCTTGAATTGTCATTGAAAAAGATATATAACAAATATGGAAGACCTTCCTAAACTTTTTCTTATTCTGGAGAACGAACTTGTACAACATTCCATGTGCTCAATATTCTCTTTGTGATTCTGAAACTCGTAGAAAAACTACTACCGACTATAATATTTCCAATGAAATTGGTATCATCAAATTTGGATCCTAAATGAAGAAGTTATGATTGTTTTGTGTGGAACACATGTTTGAGACCAGTTATAGGACTAGTCAAACATCCTATCTTCCACATGGTGTATCTCCAAAAGTAAAAGGACCCAGAAGCTAAAATTCATACCACGGGTTCATTGACATGTCTTCTCAATATCCTCCAAGTTTCATTATTTGACTCATTATAGAAAAATAGTTATAGCGAAAATGGAATATGACCTTTAAAAAAATACCTTAGAACACATCATCACAAGACTTCATATTCCCTTGGAATTTTGCCCTTCTTCACTTCATCTTCCCTCTAAAATTCATAGCCAAGATTGTGCTAAGATATCAAAATATTGAATAATGAAAATTAGAGGTTCTTAATGTGTACTTATACTTTTTCAAGTACCTCCTTTACTTAACTTTAGGGTTGACCTATAACTTCTTGTTTGCAACAACATTTTATCCTTTACTTGACTTTAGGGCCAACTTATAACTTATTGACCTTAGATTTGAGGCTTCTTGACCATACTTCAAGGATTCATTTTTAAGAGTACATAACTCCTCATCCATAAGGAACCATGTGGCATGCCACCTACCATTCGAGACAGCTTGACGAGGACTATAAATCAATGGATGTTCTGCATGTATTTGCAATGTCCCTCATAATATTTTTCTTCAATCAACTTCAGGCTTCATGACCACACTTATGGGGCTTCTTAACCATTTAACCATATTTCTAGGGCTTCTTGTAGACTTATTCAAAGCATCTTCCCGTGAGGTCCATGCTTAAATCTACGCCATAAAGGGACCACTTTGGAGACTTATTCAAATACACCCATCACTTCTAGAAGCTTCCAAAATTGCTTCGAGGCTTGTTCTAAGGTTGACATAACTTGCTTTGGGGATTCGTCTAGGGTTGAAATCAATGACAACCATTTTCCAACAATCTCCCCCTTTGGAATTGATGGAAACACTCATACGCCCCTTGTGATCATTTCTCCCAATGTCTTCATGCTTTCTCCCCCTGTCTTCATGCTTCTAATGTTTCTCTCCCCCTTTTACATCAATGGAAAAGGGTAACTCTGCCTGACAGTATACCTTCTTTTGAAAATTGGAACAAATTTTTCTATTGAATTTTTTCAAAATTGTTGTTCATGTGAAATTTGTAGTCCAGCCTTTATATCTTTAACAAATTTGATGTTGTTTTCAAACACCATTTGCATCTATTCATAGCTTCAGAAATTACTGCTAAAAAACATTTCGCACGATCCTTCCACAAAAAATCAACTCTATATTTCCTTTTCTTTGACATATTAATGTGGAGCTATATATTGGTCTTCTTGTGACCTGGTATGGAATGATCAATGTACTTTCTATTAACTTAAGCAATTTGGTATAACTGAATATATTTCTATGTCTATAGTATCTATGATACATATGTCTCATAATAAACACTAATAATAATATTCTTATTAGCATAGATAAAACCAAATGCAATCAAACTTCCATAAGAAACACGATGTTTAATTAATGTATTAAGTGAATCATTTCTCTTATTTGGTAGTATATTGTGTACAAATATGTACACAAGGTTCCAAAGGAAAAGTTATCTGTTTGAAATATATGCATATTCATATGGAATTTAAATATCAAACTGAAAACTTAGTGAATTGCACAATTTTCACTAAAATGTATATATGGCGGGAATTGTCCAAAAGTTTCCAGCTTCAATTCAATGATTACAAATCTAGAAAAACTATGCAAGCCTTCAAATGCAGTTTTTCTTAGTTCTTTCTCAATACAACATTTATGTTTCTAAAAAAAAAATTCCATGGGCTTTAGCCAATCATTTTCTTCTCTTGTTTGAATGCATTTTAAACACTTGAACATGTGATAAGATAGATGCCATAGTTAATTTCTTTTCCAAGTAATTTGTTTGATGGATTTGCAAAGAAAAAGGTTAACACAACGTGCATCCTAGGATTTCAAAATAAAAAATTTATATCGCTATGCCCCACTTCATAAACTTGTATTATTGACCAAACGAATAGAATTGAAAATGGATAGCAACTATAATAAATTTTCTTGGTCTGCATTACCATGAATCCTAAATTTACATACACGGGAAATCAATTAAAATGTGAGTTCTACTCTCTTGGGTGGGTTGCAAATAGAAAATGTCATTTTGCAACCATTTGAAGTATTATAAGTGTGGAAGTGTGAGGGTATGGGAGTGTGGTGTGGTGAGTTGTATGAATTCTTTGCACATGTGTTGAAAATAGACTAAGTCTTCTTGTGTGGGGGATATGCCTATGTGAAATGCAGTAGTGTTGAAGATATAGATGTGTGAATTGCACAAGTGTAGATATTCCCATATGAAAGTGGATCAGTCATATGAATTCTCTTCTCAAAGGATGAAAATAGGCCAAGTCATATGGTTGTATACACTGCAAAGATATGGTCATAGAAAAATCTTGCGCACGACCAAAATAATTGAGAAGCAAAAACATGTCTAATTTGGAGGTTATCCAAAGACAAACATTACCCCAGAGTGTGGAAATGTAGGAGCATAAGTAGTATGAATTTTGCTGGAAAGAGTTGAAAATAGAGCACCAGAGTAAAGATGGATGAATCCTATGAATTTTTTGCACAAGGGTTTAAAATAGGTTTTTGGTTGTGCAATTCATATATGTATGTGAAGTGAGAATGTGCAGAAGATGTGGTTGCGTAGAATGCAAACACGTGGTAATATGAAAAGCCTTCACACATCTTGAAAAATAGTCGTGTCACTCTCTGAAAGATATAGTTGTGTGGGGTGTGAACACATGGTAATGGAAAAATCCTCCACACAACATCGAAAACGACTAAGTAAAACACTTGCAAACATAAATATATTGCAAATATTGAATTTCTTTAAAGCTAACTGCCTCACATGCATTTACTAAAATTTGTTTTCTACACGTGAATTGCCTTCAAAATACAAGTAACCATAGATAGATATCATTGGACAGGTCATTCAAAGGGAGGAATTTGTTTTTTCATTAGTTCTAAATTTCTAAATCCTCTCCATTTCCTCCCAAATCGTATAAAATCACCATACTATAAATGGGTCAGTTATTGTGCATATTGCATGCCTAATCACAATTTCGTGATGCAGAGTGTGGGAGGATGGATGCTATGAATTCTCTACACAAATGATAGAAATAAATTATTTCATGTTCAATAAATGTGTCTATTCCAAGTGAATACATGCACAAGACATGGTTGTGTCAAGTAACTGCATACAGCTCATGCAAAACACTGGACAAATTGTGAAAAATCGCTAGGTAAAAAATCCTTTTGATAAGAAATTTTTTGGTGAACGGTGGATTAGAAAAAGAATTTTATATAATATTTGTAGAATCATCACAATTAGAAGAAGAAAGGATCATGTTTGTTGTACTATCTCGTGTACCCTCTACTCTAATACAAAATTCTCAATGCAAATCTTGTATAAAATTATTTTTCCAACCCAATATATTTCAAAACTTTCTTAGTCAAAAGCCTTTTTACTTATCCATTTTTCACGTTGTGTGAATCCTTTTTCCCTCATCATATATTTGTACTCCATGCATATATATCTTTCGTACCTCCACACTCTACATAGGTATATCCCCCACATAGTCAACACTTCTAATTCCATTTTGAACCCCTATGCAAACAATTCATATCATTGATCATCCTACACTCCTGCGCTTCAACACCTTCACATTTGCAATGGTTCTGCACCAAATTTTCTAACAAGCCACCTAACTTGCATGATAATCCAATCATTTATGGCACACTGATTTGCTCAGATTTACAAAAAAAGGAGGTTATTTAGGACTAGTGCGAAGTACATATCACACTTTTCCATGACCTTCTTAATGGTTTCTATTTATCATCCCCATATTATGTGACTAATTCAGGTGTGGAAAGAACATTTTAGTAAAAATGCCCCATGCACTTTGCCTTAAAAAAATTCGACCTCAGTAATGTACAAATCATAACTTTCATGTATATCAAATTCTATTGAAAAAATAAAAGGTATAGCAAATAGAAAAAGAAACCAACGCTCTTGTTCTCATAGCTTATGTACCACATCCTCCAGTAATAATATTTCTTCAGCAATAATTTAGAGAAGGTCAATGGGAAAATTCCCTTGCCAAATTTCAATAATATGACATGGACGTCAACTTCCTCGACACTGTCAGATGAAAAATATTGTATATTGATGACTGGTATTGAAGTTGTAAATATCCCTCATTGAGTTCACACATGAATAATACATGGTTGCACGAAGTGGGTGTATATATTCAACACAAAACACTACACAAGTTGTGAATAATCGCTACGTAGAAAATGCCTTTTGATAAGGAAATTTTTGAAACACAGTACATTGTTGCAAGAATTTCACATAACATTTGCAAAAGCATGGAAATTAAAAGAAGAGATGAGGGTTTTTGTGCTAGTATCACATGTACTGGTTACTCTAGTACACAATTCTCAATGCAAATCTTATATAAAATCCTTCTACCAATCCACTATTTTTCGAAAATTTCTTAGTGAAAATCCTTTTTACTTAGCCATTTTTCATGTTGTGTAGAGAATTGTTCCATGACCATATCCACGCACACCGCATACCTATATATTCTGCACCTGCACACTCCGCACATGTATATCACCTACACAATTAAGACTTTTTCTAATTCTATTTTAAACCTTTGTGAGAACAATTCATACCATTGATCCTCCCACAGTCCCGCACTTTCACACCTTCACATCTGCAATGGTTTCACACCAATGATTTTGACAAGACACATAATTTACATGATAACTGAGTCATTTATGGCACATTGATTTGCTCGAAATTGTGAAAAAAAGAGGTTCTTTCACACTTGTGCGAAGTAAATGTCATGCTTTTCTATGAGCTACTTAATCATTTATATTTATCATTCCCCATATTTCGTAACTAACTCAGGTGTGGAAAGGACATTTTAGTAAATACATCCCACGCACTTCTCCTTAAAGCAATTTGACCTCTGTAATGTTACTATTCATAACTTTCATGTATATCAAAACGAATTTAAAATAACATATGTATAGCAAATAGAAAAATAAAATAGTTTTATTGTGTCAATATCTTATATAACACATCCTCTAGTAACAATATTGCTTCAACAACAATTTAGAGAAGGTCAGTGGAAAAACTCTATTGACAAACTTCAAGAATATGAAATGGACATCAACTTCTAGAGAGTGTCAGATGACAAGGACTATAAATTGATTATTGATATTGATACTATAGATATCCTTCATGCAGATGATGTACTAACTCAAGATGTATCAATCTTCCAAAAAACCCACCATCAAAAGAATCTTTACTTGGTCATTTTCCACCTTGGGTTGAACCTTTTTCTACTGCCATATATCTACATTCAGCGCAACTATATCTTCCACAATTACCATCATCTTCATATCTAATAGTTTTTCAACACAGTTTCGGACAAGCAACTTAATTTTCACTAAAACCGAAGCTTTTATCACAAGTTGATTTTCTCCAATTTACAAAGAAAGGGAGACGATTAGGACTAATGAAAAGTAAATGTCCATCTCTTCTATGAGCTACTTAATGGTTTCTATTTATGATTACACAAGTTTCAAAGATAGTTTATATGTGTGGAAATGACATTCTATTAAATACACAACATGCAGTTGGATTTAAAGAAATTGGAGCTCGGTAATCTATTATTCATAAGTTCACCTATATCAAGTCCATTTAAAAAGCAGTTTTATGGAAAATAGAAGAAGAAATGAGCCCTTTTGTGATGATATCGTCAATTCACTAGTGAGAAAAGAAAATAATTTCCACTGGTATGCATCCTACCAATGGTTCTTACACAAGAGTCTAGAAGAAAAACAACATGATAGAATTTGGACCATAGGGCTTGCCAATGCTAGTTTTGTACCTGAAGTTTTCGACTTCAAGGAACTGGTATCCTAGTGTGCTCGAAGGTTTGATTCCAGAACAAGAATGATTAAAGTCACAACAAAAGAAAATAATATAGTCATGCTTACTCCCAAGATGTTCAAGAAAATTATATCTCTTCCTTATAAAAACAAAACTCTTAATCTTACTGATGCAGAGGCCTTCTTGGACTCTTAGGGAGGATGCTCCAATGTTTTGAGAGATTTTTTGTTATTGTCTGCAAACATGTCGAAAAACCTTTCAGTAATTGATATAATTTTCTACAAGAACCATATGAGACTTTTCATGCTTGTTCATGCGTGTAGTTGGGTGGGATTCGAATTCACACATACCCAGGTCAGTGTTATATGCATTGTAAATTTCATTTCATAAGGATGCCATTTTTATTGGGCAGAGTTGATATCAAATGAACTTTGTTTTCAATTGAGTAACTACTTAAGTACTCAAATATTTATCATGGCCACATATTTGGTGTTTGAAATTGTTTATTGCAATGTCTTTGATGGTCTCCCTATTAAAGCAAGTGTAAATACACAATGAACTAGTTCAATTATGGCACCCGGTGTTATGTAGACATAAAGAACCATTCAATTTTTACATTTTTCAAGATAAATTTTTCAGAGTGTTCAGAAACGTGTTGGTTGGCATAAATCCCAAGAGAATAAATTAGAAAGCTAAATAATTTCTCAAGGGAAAGGGAAATTACATTCAAGAGGAAAACCATACATACATCTGGTTGTATTGTTGTCAAGAAAACCCCTTTCTACTACCTATATTTTTTTGTGATAGATATTTTGTCATGGAACTTTGTCGACAATATAAATCCTAGTGTATTTTATTTGATATGAAGATAAAAAATCAATTCATTACATTGCCTTTTCGAGTTGGTGATACACTCGTCAATAATATGACGCATCTGAAAGAAGTCTCAGAAACACATGGTGTGTTTAATCTAAAAGAAGCATATCCCCTAGGGATTTTTGACCCCAAGGGTCTGTTCTCACAACATTTAGCATCGATAAGGTACAACAATATTTTCACGAGATTTTATGAAGAAACCGATGACAATCCCTCCACAAAAAAAGATAAGAATGGATGTAGTGACAACTTGTCAAAAAAACAAATTTCAAAAACAAAAAACCAAAGGAAATAAAGACAAAGGGGGGGAAGAAATATTAATGTCAAGTATTCCTCCAATCCTCGGTCACGTAAGAGCTCCTCCTCTAGTCAAAGAACACAACAATAGAATCTAAATGGATTAGAGAGTAATTATTGGTGTGTTGGAGGTGATGTTGGAGAGAAACCACCTCATTTCAATCTTGAACGAACACATATTGTTGGCACAAGGGTAGACCCAGGGTTAAACTCTAACAACGCACCAACAAGCTCTAACTACTGGCCCTTTTGGAAACACCTGCAAAGAAGATGCAGTCTCACCCGAAGTAGCAATAGGGGGTTGCACACATGTGTCTACAACTAGAGGAAATTCAAAGTGGATCCAGAACAAGAGCACACAACAACTAGATATTATTTACCTCCCTTAAGCGTACCTCACAAGTTGTATCTCAGATCTAACACAATAATGCAATAACAGTATAACAGAAAGAAAAGAACACAACATCAACCACAGAGACAACAATATTTACATGGTTCACCCTCTCCCTAGGGCTACGTCCATGGAACTATGTTTCTTGATATATTAAATGGAAACATACAGTTCTATCTGCGTACTTAGTTGCAGATCTCTTTCTCTCCTTCTCTCTCTTTCTCTCCCATCCATGCGCACCCAGCTGCAGGGTTGATCTTCGCACCCAGATGAAGATATTACAATACAAAATGCTCTCACAACACAATACTTCCCTTGCGCAACAACAATAATCACTCTCCTAACCCAATATGATGACCCCTCTCCTCTCATCTATTACATTATAATGACTCTTGGACAAACTTAGACTGAATCCTAAGTGTCAAAACCCTAAATTCTTAAACCCTAGGTGTCTAAAACCCTAGGTCAACTTGACCTGTGTTTTCAGAGCTTCACCAGCATGTCTTTCCTTCTTTCCTGCGAGGTGATCCAAAGCACTCGTTGACGTCTTTTTCTGCTTGTTGATTTGTCCAGGATCCATCTTCTTTGTTGATCTATATTCCTAGATCTTCTCATTCAACAACTCACTTTCCCTTACTTCTCTCATTCTTTTCTTCTTCTTTGACCACTTTGACCCATTTTTAGTCATCGTGGCTTCTGTGCAGTTCGTACTTTGTCTTTCTTCCTTAGTCTTCAATTTCTTCCTTAATCCATAACCAATGGCCAACAGGCCCCCAACACTCACCTGTGGCTCATCCCGAGTCACTGCAAGACTGGACCTTTTGTTTTACTTCGACTTCAGACTACGCGGAGCAGCCTGTTCTTTCTTCTATGTCTCTCCCCACTGTGTGCAGACTATATTTTCTGTGTCTTGTACCCAATTTCAACTGCACCTGGTACCTAGACCCTTCTTCCTCTACTTTTACTGAGATCTATGAGGAAGCTAGCTGTCATAATACAATTTCAACCGGCTTCCATTCACTAAACCTTCCTTCCATTCTCCATTCAGGGTCTTCAACTGTGCAACTCCACCTTCTATAGCATAGGAAACCTCATATGGCCCAAGCCAATGTGTTCTAAACTTCACTGGAATCTTCATGAACTTGTTGTCATATACCAATACCAGATCTCCTTGATTAAATGATTTATTTTTTATATGTTTGTCGTGGTAGGCCTTTTCTCGTTCCTTCTGTACTTGTTGATGAATTCCTGCAATAAACTTGTCTTCTTCTAGTTCCACCAACTGCGCAAGCCTGTCCTGAACAACGCCAGTGTCATCCATATCTGTGAATGCTGCAATTCTTAGACTAGGAACCAAATATTCCATAGGTACCACTACTTCCATACCATAAACCAACTTAAACAGAGTCTGCATTTTTAGCTTCTTGCAAGTGGTTCTATAAGCCCATAACATTGTCAGTACTCTCAAATCCCAATCATCTCTATTCACACTGCAAATATTTGTTAACGTTGTCTCCAAAATCTTATTGAAAGCTTCAACTATACCATTCACTTATGGGTGGTATGGTGTGCTCTTTTGATGATGAACTTCAAATTCCTAAGTCAAGGCTTCAATAGTTTTGTTGATGAAGTGTGTACCTTGATCACTCATAAGGATATTTGGGCATATGAATCTGGTTATGATATCATCAAATATGAATCGTGCAGTTGTAGTTGGACTACATTCCTTAATTTCTCTTGCTTCTGCCCATCTGGTCAAATATTATGTTGCAGTGATGTTGTATCTCGCTCATCTGCGCCTTCCTGGTGGGTTGATAGGTCCCACAAAATCAATGGCCCATTTCTCAAGTTCCTGTAAAGTTAGTCGAGGTGCTAAAGGCATATCATCTCTTCTGGAAGGTTTCCCTACTCTTTGGCATACATCGCAGGCTCTGTAGTATTCCTTAGCATCTTTGTGTAAAGTAGGCCACCAGAGGCCAGCTCTAAGGACCTTTTGCATTGTTTATTTTCCGCCATAATGTCCTTCTGTGATGACTTCATGTGTTTCTGCCAGAATTAGTGGTCTTTATGCCTACATAACACATCTCTGTAAGATCTCATCAGGTCCCATGTTATATAGTTGTCCATTTATAAGTGAAAAATCTACAACACGAACTACTAGTTGTTTCTTGTAAATGACTGTATATTCACGAGGTGCCATTCCTGCTGACTGGAACTGGAATATCTCAACAAAGTGATCATCAACCTTTCTGATGGCCAGCAACTATGCATATGGTAGTGTATCCTCCAAACTGGTAGGTTCATCTCCATTCTCTAACCTAGACAAGTGGTCAGGTTCCTTGTTCATTCTTCCTGGATTGACCACAATCTCAAAATCGTATTTCTGGAATAATAGTATCCATATGCATATTCTTCCCCCCAACACTAGCTTGATGAAATTCATGTAGTATCCAGTATGTCCTAGTGCAGTGCGCGGCTGTCTAACCAAAGTAGGGGGAGGTAGGTCAACAATGATGGTAATCTTGGACGGATCTACCAACAACCCCTTCTTACACACAATATGGCCTGGAAACACTCCAAAGGGTGAAAAGAAGATACACTTATTTAGTTTCAGGGAAATATGGCATTGCCTACACTTATCCAACATTAGTCTCAAACATTCAATGTGGTCTTTCAATAAGCTAAAAACAGTCTAATCATCAAAATATGCTTCCAAAAATTTATGTAAAAATTCCTTGAATGCTTCGACCACCACCATGGAGAAGATGGTTGGTGCATTCTTCAGTCCGAAAGGCATCACAGTATACTCTAAAGAACCCCATTATGTTGCAAATGTGGTCTTATATCTATCTTCCTTAGCAATCCTGATCTGATGATAACCTGAAAATCCATCTGTGAAGGAGTAAACTTCCTGTCCTCCTACATTATTTAACACTTCATCAATAAATGGTGTAGGGAATGGATCATGTAAACATGCATCATTCAGTTTCCTCAAGTCTACACAGATTATGATCTCTCCTGACTTCTTATCCTAGACCACCATAGGGCTAATCCATTTTTATTCTTCAACGGGTTCTATAATTCATGCTTCCAACATTTTGTCTAATTCAATCTTGACTTTATTTTTATATTTGGGATTCAGTCTGTAGGGTCTCTACTTGAGTGGCCTTGCATATGGTTTCAAGGGGATCTTCATTTCTCCCATGGGCCCTTTAATTCCCTTCATGTCTGTGAACTTAGTTGGAAACAAGTCCTGATATTCATGCAGTAATTCAGTGATCTTATCAATAGTGGCATCATCCCAATAATCTCCAATATTTTCCATCTTAGGTGCTTTCTCTATTCCAATATTAACTTTCTTGATTTTGATTGGTTGTCCAATGAAAGGTAGTTCAACCCCGACCCTTATATGTCTCTTTGTCCTTCAGTTTCTATGATGTTCAAATTCCTAGGATCATCATCTTCATCAGCATTGATATTATAACAACCCTGTAATTTCTGAAGAGGTGCAGTCCATTCATCCTCTTCTTTATCCAAAGGGAGGTTAGGTGCCTCCTCAAAGACTTTATGTCTTACAACTTGTAAAGCTTGATCTACTGTGGGGTGTTGACTTTCAAATAAAAATGTAGCTACAAATTTTTGAGTCATATCGTACCAATCTGAAGTGGTGAGGCACAGTTCTGCTTGAAGATACCAATTGATAGGCGTTGTGTCGAAAGTGTTAATGAATTTATGCACCCACTGTTCTTGAGGAATGTTTCTCCAGGATTCCTCACAACTTCACACATGGTCCTTTGGACAACTATGACCTATGTATCGAACTTCACACCCTTTGACTTGGTATGAAAAATGCATTGACATCAAAGTGCGACATTGTACCCACTTTGCGATGTTCTTCTAGTGTGTTCCCCACCTTCTTGTTGGCGTTGCTTTCAAGGCTTCGTATAGTGCCAACAGCCTCTGTTGTACTGGTACAACTTCTTCAAATTCCAATAAGAATGTTTCTAAATGATTTAAACCATCAAATGTGGGCATATTACTTATTTATGTGCCAACCCAGCGAACTTCCTTGGTCAATATGGCACACATCCACGTAGACACTTCATACATTTTGTTCTTCCAGTTCTCTAATGCTTCTTTTGATTCTGATGAGCATGCGTTGTCACTTCGCCATCTCAAATTTCCATTTGTCGTAGGATTAATGTAATCATGTTGTCTAGCTATCAATTTATATATGTTCTCTAGTTCATAAGCACGATCTTCTTCTCTGATAGGTTATGTGTATCTGCGACCTTCATCAAGATCAAGAGGTGAAATGACCCGAAGGCCATCACCTTCAAATCTCATTCTTCTTTTCTTTAGGTTGACAACAGTCAAATTTTTTAAATCCCAATCAATGCCTAACAACGTAGGATAAGGACAATTATCATCAACTATCTCAATTACTTCGAAGTCTGCAAACGTCCTTACCTCGTCAATGTCCACAGGGACATGCTCCAATATTCCAAAGGGGCTTACTTCCTATTGATTAGCCTTCCTGAGCCTGATAGGGGAGTAAATCAACTTTGGGTTTCCCATCAGTGCCCAGGTATTTTTCGTCATAACATTGACTTCTGATCCCAAGTTGAGGACCACATAATCTATGTCATAGTCCCCAATATGAGCATTAAGTTGTAGTTCCTTGTTTTTTCTTCTCTTTATAGATACTTGATGTACTTCTTTATTCAACAGAGAATCTACCCTTCCTATCTCATACTGTCTGATCAAGTGTTGTAGTTCTTGTATGGCTCTTTCATCCTTAATAAATTCAATAAACGTATACAAGAAACCTACAAGATTTCTTACCTCTTTTCCATCTCTTGGTGAGAAAGACTAGTCAAATGATAGAGGCATTATGCATTCTCTCACTTTAGGTTGTGCCTTAGAGGAAGAAGCATGTTCTCCTCCAAATTCACTTCTTGCCTCTTCAAATGTCTTCTTTTCCTTCCTTGGATCAAACAATTGTGTCTTCTTTGCAGCTCTTCTAACCCTCGATTCCTCTGTAGTATTTTCTTGAATCACCATGTCTTCTCCTGTAACAACGCCTCCTCTAGTGATAACAATGAATCTAGGATCGTCTCCACGAGGTTCTACTTATATCAATTGCACTTGATGATTTCCTCCTCGTCTCTCCTGGAGTTTCTCCAACAATGTTGGACAATCTTCAATAACATGTTCAAATGAGTTACAGTAGCTGCAAGTGGTACAAGGGTTCTGACAGTCCCTTTCCAAATGACTTGGTTGGGTGCAATTATAACAAATGATCTTACCTCGACCTCGACCCATGCCTCCTCCTCATCCCCTTCCTCTAAATCCACCACGAGGGTTGAATTTTCCTCTTCATGGGGAGTTAAACTGCATAGCATTTCCCTCCTGTTGCATCTCTCCTTGAATCCTATATGTGTCTCTGGATATTTCATGCAAGAGTTCATAAGCCCTACAATCCTTCTCATCATGCCCCATAGATTTACAGAATGTGCTCTAAAGATTGGCAAGTGTATGGACATATTTTTGCATGTAATAACATTCATCGGGGCGATGTCTATTCCTACATACTTCGCACCAGGGTAGAGTGACATGCTTCAAAGGGATCGGAGCCCAAGAGGCCAAGTACTAATTAAATAGGGGACAATGTTCCTTATCATGGCCCTCTGATTTACATCTGATACACTAGATGTCTTCTCTTTTATCTTTTCCCTTTTATTTCTTCATATCTTCGACCTGCAGAGATAATATAGTGAGTTGACTCAAAATTCGACTCATACCTAAGCTAGATTCTCCCATAGGGGTTGATTCTAGCTTCATGGTGATATCTAATGACTCAGCCTGTGAAGTAACTTTCTGTTGCATCAGAGGAAGTATGATGTGTGGTAAGAGGGCAGCAATGAACCATTCCTTGTTTTTCTCATCTGGAATCTGAAAACTCAAACGACATGTCAAGGTCTTAAACCTCTGATCAAACTCCCAAACAAGTTCATCTACTCTCTGGTTGATTTGTTTTAGTTATGTAATGCAGTGTGACTCTGACTTGGGTTTCTTGAATTCTTCACTCAACGCAGTCTTGATATCCTTTAGTGGTTTAGGTTGTGAAAATCCTTTAACAACCTTCATGTACCATTTCAATGTGCGGTCTCTCAAGGTAGTACTAAACTGAGCTCTCTTAACTTCTTTGTCATTGACTTGCTTAATACTCCATACAGCTTCGCATAAGAACCAATGTTGATCATGATCTTCAAATCCATCTCCTCTAAATATGGGTAGTCTAATCTCATCTTCCATAGATCTTCCTAGGTTTCTTGACTGATTATGTACTGAAATGAAGGCAACAATGCTCTGGGTGATCCGATAGTTCTGGCTACTCCGATTACTTAACGTTGTTAAAACAACAGGAGGAGTAATAGTACTTACTTCAAAGGTAAGCACAGTTCCTGAAGTTTTTTATTCTTCTCGGCGAGGTTCTTCAGTCTTCCCCTCCTCTGCCCTAGAGGACTCTAAATACTCCTCATTCAATTGCTCTTCTTCTTATCCATTGTAGAAACCTTTGTCCTGTGCCAGTGGCTCTGCTCAAACAGGTTCACCAAAGGGACCTCTCTAAATGTTCTCCCACTTCGCGTATGCCCAACCTCTGTGTCATTGTCACTGTCTGAGTTCTTGAACATTAGCTTTTCAATCCGACTGATGACTGTATCTTCAAGATTTTCTTCTCATGCAATATCATCTTGATCTTCAACTTCAAAAAGTGTAAAAATTTTCCTCTAGGTCCTTTAAATAAATATCTCTCTACTTGGCTATGAATATACTCTTTCAATAGAAAACTCAGTAATGTACCCTCCAATAGTGTTATCAAACCAATAATATACTACTCTTGATACAGCGTTATCAACTCTCTTTACCTTCTTGATCAGTGTCAACGTCCAAACCACAGGTGGTCTAGATTTGATCTCAAACTGGGTATCTTCTAATCTGGCCAACCACTCATATAGCTCCTTATGAACTCGTCCAAAGAAAATTTTGTGTATGTCAGTGAAGATGTGCCTTCCCAACCAGTCTTTTGTATTAATATTAGGGTTCTTGTTCTGAGCTTCAGCGAAGTCCTTTTCTTGTTCTTCTATCCACTTTCAAATCTATGTCTTCGATGGAAACCACCTTGACATTCCCTCAAGAAGATCCTAGTCCCGACAATGGAACCATTTGTTGGCACAAGGTCAGACCTAGGGTTGAACTCTAACATCGCACCAACAAGCCATAACTACTAGCCCTTTCAGCAACACCTGCGGAGAAAATGCAGTCTCACCCGAAGTAGTAATAGGGGGTTGCAGAGCACAGGTGGCTACAACCAAAGGAAATGCAAAGTGGATCCAGAGAAAGAACACACAGCAACTAGATATTATTTACCTAACTTAAGATTACCTCGCAAGTTATATCTCAAATCTAACACAATAATGAAATAACAGTATAAAAGAAGGCAAAGAACACAACATCAACCACAGAGACAACAATATTTACGTGGTTCACCCTCTCCCTAGGGCTACGTCCACATAACTGTGTTTCATGATATATTAAATGGAAACATACAGTTCTATCTACGCACTTAGCTGTAGATCTCTTTCTCTCCCCTCCCTATGCACCCAGTTGCAGGGTTGATCTTCGCACCCAGCTGAAGATCTTAAAATACAAAATGCTCTCACAACACAATACTTCCCTTGCGCAACAACAGTAATCACTCTCTTAACCCAATATGACAACCCTTCTTCTCTCATCTAGGTCTTTATTTATACATTACAATGACTCTTGGACAACCTTAGACTGAAGCCTAAGTGTCAAAACCCTAAATTCTTAAACCCTAGGTCAACTTGACCTGCGTTTTCAGAGCTTCGCCAGCCTGTCTTTCTTCTTTCCCACGAGGTGCTCCAAAGCACTTGTTGACGTCTTTCTCTGCTTGCTAAGTTTTCCACGATCCATCTTCATTTTTTATCTGTCTTCCTCGATCTTCTCTTTCAACGACTCATTTTCCCTTACTTCGCTCCTTTTTTCTGCTTCTTTGACCACTTCGACCCATTCTCAGTCATTGTGCCTTCCGCGCAGTTTGTACTTTATCTTTCTTCCTTAATATTAAATTTCTTCCTTAATCCATAACCAAGGGCCAACACATATATTATCCCAATAGAAAAGGAATCAAAGCCCAAATAGAGACAATTCGCAAGATCTAGGAAGTCCAGGAAATTTTGATGATATGCATATTGACAGTACAAAGCTACTTGACTAGGTATCCCAGAGAATCATTAAAATCTAGGAGATTACACAAGACCTCACAAAAAAATAACCCATTTTGTTTGAGGATCATTCCTTGATGCTACACAATACTCAATACAACAAGGATGAAAATAAATGCAAATAAACAAGGTGTGTGTCAAAAACAAAAAGCCAGTTCATAAATTAAGGTCAGTGGTCGGTGTCTAAGGAGTTGGACCATCTAGACTCATGAAACTACATGATTCTATAGAAGATTCCCTTTCCCATTCGATTTTGGAGAAAGAGTTGCAGAACATTAAATTGAAGAAGAGAATAAGTGAGCTTGTGGAGGCACCAACTCCCAAACCACTATTTTCATAACGATTGGCCATAATTTTGGCAAAACAAACTCCTCCAAGTACTCTAGGAACCTCAAAGCCAATCAGGAAAGCAGTTCAAATGTATAATGGAGTCAAAGTCTATGTTGTTGAAAACATTAACAAAATACTCTAGATAATCAAATAGGCATGGGAGGTTAGCATCAACCTACATAATCTTTCACAAAGGATTTCAAATTTTACTGAATATTTGCAAAGAGATTTGCAACATGATGAATCCTACTGTAAAAATGAGCTAAATAATTTCATCTTACGGGTCACTATTATTATTGACCATCAAAGAAATCAGTGATGTAGACCCCCCTTCTCTCCTCAGGTCTACGTGACCTCCCGGTCAAGGATCTTCAAAATACTGAGCCAAATCAGCTCTTTTGGACTCTGCTAGCCCTTGGGATCAATTTATGCAGGCCCCTTTTGGTTACCCACACAGGTTTGTTTCACCTGCACGCCTTTTTTTTTATCACTTATGGTAACTTTAATTGGCGAGTGCTAGCTCCTCTTTCTAGGCTCTTCTTCTTTATGAACATGGGCTATAACCTTGAGCCAACCCTCCTTTGCAACTTTGGGCTTCGTCTTTTTTGGATGCAACTGACCTCTTTTCACCCAAAATACGAACCGATGGAAACACCTGGACCAGATCTACGGCCCATGCTCTCCTGATAAGAAACGACTGTGATCTACTTCAGAAATTTGAGACTTACGACCTTAGGGATTCCACTCTCCTATTTCTCCCAAAGCATCCTATCACCAAAGTAAGGGATCTGAAACCACGTGTCCACACAATATGACGGTTGGGATTAACTTCCCCCGATATGATGACAAGTGTCCTCCTCAGATCGATGGCCATGATCTTCTTCACTCATCCAACCTTTGGGAGTTTTGGATATTCCACCCTCGCTTTCCTCTGAAGGGATCTTCCTACGAAGTCGACTGATCCCTGCCATGTGTCCTTCCTGGATCCAATGACCCAGATCTCTTTATGGCTTTGAGACTTCGGTGATCCCCACTCCTTAAAAACTTCTAAACCTATGAATACTCATAATGGAGAAGGACTCCAAGTATAACCTCCGTGAAACTCTCCCATATATAACGGTCTGGAATGATCCTTCTTCCTTGGAACGAATCATGCTCGTTAATTTGGGGAATCTTAAAGTGATCCTCCCTATTGAAGAATTCTTGTCTGCTACCTCTTCTGATCTTGTTCTTCCTCGAAACCTCTAACTCCTCATAGTGTTTCTTTGACACTTAATTGAGTTTTGACTTTGTGCACACCTTGATACAGGTCTTCTTCCACAACTCAACTTCTTTGTGAGCGACTGTGCACACCTTGCAACAGTTCCTTACATGAATCGATTGTTCCTCCTGAACAATATGAAACTGAGTGTGTTTCTTCCTACACATACCTTGTGAGGTCCTCTTCACTCTTTGCAAACAAATTCAAGCTATCTCTCCTGATTTTCTGAGTCAAAACATACTCTGTCAACACACACCTTGTGGACACTTTGCACTCCTTGCAAATAAAATATTTGTGTTATCTCTTCTGAGCTTCTGAGTCGATATAGACTCTTTCAACACACACCTTGCAGAAACTATGTACTCCTTGCACTTTCTCATGGAAGAGAAACAATTGAAACTTATATAATCCTCACAGATTCATACATTCAACCATGTAATGCATTCATAACATATGAACAAGTAATAACAAAGAAATGCAATTAAACAGAAATCCTACCATTCATTCATTCAGATAGACACAGTAACAAATCCACCAAACATGTGGATCAACACTTCTCTATTATATTCATCCAAATGATATGTACATGGTCTCATATAATGCTCTTCAGCAGCTCTCAACAACTCTTAACAACAACAACAACTCTCAGTGTTCTCCGACCATCAGCAGCCTTATTTGGGAAACAATACATTTATTTATACAAAAAGGCTCATAGAGCTATTTACCTCTGACTATCTTAGTGCTATCCTATAAAATTAAAAGATTTCAACTACTAAGGATTATTATAATAAATGGTCTGTATAGACAGATAAGAGTGAATGCTTCATATCTGCACTACCATGTACTACATTAAAGGAATTACAATCCCCATTGATCTCACGTGATGGTTCAACCTTTTAACATTTAATATCTTCTTTAATTACAATATTTTCAAGATATTTTCATGACATGCGATCTTAAATTTCCAAATCACTTTAAAATGCATGCTAGGTGCTAAGTTGTCCCCCACTTTCACTTTGATGACGATGCTCCTGCATCATACTCCTCTGGAAAAAAATTCATGGACTCATGTCCATGAGCTCCTGCACTGACTTTCCATGCTTTTGAATATCTGCTTCATTTACCCAACTGGCATATTCTATTGGGTGTCCTTTCCACTTTACCAAATACTCAATATAAGTCTTTCTCCTAGTGTTCTTACCAATCCTCTAATCTATGATCTTCTCCATCTGTGGATTTTCTACTACAGGCATCTGGTTCTCCCATTGGATCTCTTCCTTATCTTCTGATCCTTTTGTGTCATCTTCCCTGTAAGGATATAGGTCCAAAATATTGAATATGGGCGATATACCCACATCCTCTAACAACTCTATCTCATAAGCATTGGCACCAAATTTTCTTAGGATCTTGCACAATCCTATCTTCTTCAATTTCAATTTGTTTTAAATTCCCCTTGCGAACCTTTCCTTATAGAGATGTGCCAGAACTTGATATCCCACTTCAAATTGAAGTTATCTCCTATGATGATCAACTCTTCATTTATATTCTATTATATTGTCCTTCACCTACTCTTTGATTTGATTATGAAGCTTATGCATTTTTGCAACGAAGTCTTCTTCTCCAACGCTTCTAAATTCATTCTGCTCTAGATCTCTCAACTCTGATACTCCTCTTAGCTTCATCCCATATACTATTTGGAATGGGTTCTTTCCTGTACTTCTGTTTGGTGATTCATTGTATGCAAACTCAGTTTGTGACAAAATTTGATCCGACTAACTATGGCGTTCAGTGACCAGACTCCTCAACAAATTTCCTAAACTCCGATTTACCACCTCAGTCTACCCGTCCGTTTGAGGGTGATATGTTGAACTGAAAGACAGTTCTTTCCCCAACTTCTTCCACAATGTCCTCCAGAAATGACCAACAAATTTAGTGTCTCTATCTGAGACAATACTCTTGGGAAACCCATGAAGTCTCACAACTTCCTTGAAAAACATATTTGAAATGTGTGTTGTATCACTGGGTTTTTGGCATGGGATAAAGTGTGCCATCTTTGAGAATATATCAACCACAACAAATATGGAATCACTTCCCCTTTGTTTTATCAACAATCCCAACACGAAATCCATTCTTATTACATCCCAAGGCCTATCTAGAATAGGAAATGGTTGATACAACCCAGTGTTTTATCTCTTTCCTTTTGCATACTGGAAAATATTACATTTGTTTACAAACTTATTCACCTCTCCCCTCATACATGGCCAATAGTATGAACTTTTCAACTATGAAAATGCCTTGTCATGGCCAAAATGTCCTGTTAGACCTCCACTATGTCTTTCTTTCAGTAGATTATCTCTCATTGAGAACTTTTGTAATATCCCTCGACCAAACCCAATTGTAAATGTAATATAAACATACTTAAGTTGGTGAGTTGTTTTGACCTCATTTGTTAATGCACATCATGTGGCATAGTGCGTGCATGAACTGTGCAGTAAAATGATGTAATATGCACATCACAAGATACCGCGTGCAGTAACTAAAGTGCACGCAACCTTGAGGACAGCGGATACTGCGCGCAGTAACTAAAGTATGTGCAATACCAAGGTCAATGAACCTTTATGTATATGATATGCATTATAGGCTGGTGAGCCAGTATTATAAGCCGAAATGATTATGTTTTGGTATTAGGTCTGAACGCCTAGATGTCAAGGGCCAATGCACCTACTTTGTACATGACTCATGATTAATATAAAATACATCACTACGTGGAGACTGACCACGATAAAAGAGATGGGGGACTGAACTTCACTAGTAGGGAAAGGGAGGGCCAAACGTCAAGGGAATATTATATTAAAATTTCCTAAAACATAAAGTATGGATAATTATTTTATCCTAAGTTCTAAAGTTGGGGACAAGTGGACAAAAGTAACTTTCAATATGAAAAGTGTCAAGTTGGGGACATGCATTCATATCGTGGGAAAATTTAGCTCAAGGGGGGATTTTTCTCACAGATACCTTACTAACGGGGGAACGAGCATCATTCTCACCATCACTTTTCACAAAGAGTTCACTGTGATTCTGAAACACACTCAGTTATCCAATCAATGACTCCATGACCATTTCACTCATACATTTCGTTATCCGAGAGACAACCATTTCACCTTTCCAAAGCTTGTTTCCCCACCCTTTTTGGTCGGTGTACCTGGTTAGCTTGGAGCAGGATTGAAGAAGCATGTTGCCAGGCCCGTGAGCAGTTCTCTGAGTGAGAGGATTGTTGGGGATTGATTTATGTAGGTGCTAAGTTGTAGCTACAACACTCTGAGACTTCCAGTCCGTCCTGTTGTTGAAGCACTGGAAGGGAAGTGGGGCAGCTGAGGGACTGTTGAGAAGAGAAGGGGCACACTTCCTTTGGTGGGACAGGAATGTGGGGAATGAGAGGTTGTAGGATATTAGTTGAGTGAGTACCTGAGACAGAGTCTTTTTTGTTGTCCATGATTGAAGAAGCGATTTGTCAGGCCTGTGAGCAGTTCTCTGAGTGAGAGAATTGTTGGGGATTGATTTATGCAGATGCTAAACTGCAGCTACAACGCTCTGAGACTTCCGGTCTGACCTGTTGTTGAAGCCTTGGAAGGGAAGTGGGGAAGTTGAGGGACTGTTGAGAAGAGAAGGGGCACACTTCCTTGGGTGGAATAGGCATGTGGGGAATGAGAGGTTGTAGGTTGTTAGTTGAGTGAGCACTTGAGACAGAGTCTTTCCTATTGTCCATGAGCCTTAGCCTAGATAGGAATCCCTTTACCCTAGGTGGAGTTCAGTCCCAGCTCGGGCGTGACTCACTGTTGAGAGTGATGAACAACGTAGTCTATGGATGGGAGGTTCATGGACGGTCTGTAAGCAGTTGGTGAGAGTCTTTCTAAGATAAGTACCAATTGTATGATATATTGATATGTTGTTTTGTTATTTACATGCATATTTTATGATTTTATCATATATGTGATTATGATTGCTTGTGTGCTTATGGGTAATTTCATGTAAATGATGCATATTGGTAGTTACTATTATTTTAATATAAAATTCGTGTGTTACAGAAAGTAATTGTTTGTTTATGTTTAGATGTAAAGCTTCTGCAAGCGTGTTGTATGTATATGTTTTCGTTGCATGCAGTCTAAAGAGTAAATTTAGGTGGCATCGCTTAGTTGACTATTGGGTATGCTACTGTATTTTCCACAGTATGGGAATGAAATTATTCCCTAAAGTAGCATGGCCCAGCCTAATGGCTAGGAATGTTAATGACTGGCATCATAGCATGAGTGGTTTCTCTGGAGTGGTGTACCCCGGCCTCCGGTTGGTCGGGGGTATCGTTACAATGTGGTATCAGATCCCCAGGTTCAACACTGAGCCTGGATGGGCCAGAGGGGTGCAATTGAAGTAAATATTCACAGAAAAGTAACTTCGAAGTGACCATAATTGGAGTCATGGAGTGTCCTTGGAAAAGGTTGGCATACTAGCGCGCGTGGTAAATTTGGCACCGCGCGGGAAAAACGTTGGCGTGCCAGTGTGCGTGGTAAATTGTGGCACCACGCGGAAGATTATTATGTGTATATGCATGTGATAAAATTATGCTTGCATGGTAAGCACACACATAGTAAGGTGCACATGGGGTGCACAAGTATTGCTTAACGCAAAGGAGTTTTGTTGGTACGCGCATAAGTATGAGTATAAGTTGTTTCGCGATGGTGTATTTGGTAGTGTGCACAGATATTTGAGCGCTAAGGAATATGTTAAACTTGACATGGTGCATGCATAGGATGAAAATGCATGTGGAATATCGATGTGATGTATTGAAACTGTGCGCAGTGGATATTGGCGCACAACGCCAGAGTAGTTCACATAAGTATTCAGTACGACGAAGAAGAAATGCACAGTAGATTTAGGTGCACGGAGAAGCATTTTACCTTGTAATATTTCCATGCATGATAATTTAAATGAACAGGTCAAGTTAATGCGTGTGAAGTCACTTGGAAGGCGACGAGTCTGAGTTTAAATTGCATAATAATAAAATAAAAAGAAACACATAACCGCATTGAAGCATTAGTTAAAAAGAATTTTGAATTTTAATTTCTTACGATTTAGACAGATGAAAATAAAATATGAGATTACAAGAAAAACTTATTATAAAATAAAACAAGATTCATAACATCACTAGATAGAAATTGTAATACAACGGTCTAAAATTCGTTTCTATATTTATATAATCATATTAATCACAAAATTACAAAAGGGTGATGACAGCAGTTAGCATGTTGTAAAAAAAGGGGTCGTTTGAAGAATAGGCCTATCATCTCTTGTACTCTTTACCTCCGCTACCGATTGTTCAAAATTCGTTGAGACATGCTTATCTTAGTTGAAGAATTACTTCAACTTAGCGATCTTCGCCTTTAAAGAAGAGTCTAACCAGACCGGTTGATTCTCTCCAACAGTTTCGGCCACTTTAGCTATAAATTCCTCCTTATGTCGCTTACTCCTTTTTCTTTTTAGCAGTTGGCATGTTGATGACTAAATCCTTTATAGTGGGATTCAACCTGACTTCCAATCGCGAGTCTATAACCAGCTCTGTGTGGAACTTAGTTGCTAGAATGTGCACAAGGACCCTTTCCTCCTTATTCGCAGGAAAGCCTAGCATGTTGCTCGAATAACCAGTCTCACTCGACTTATCTTTGTCCATGTATCTTAGGTTGGGGATACCGAAATGTGTCTTTACAGAGAGTAGGAAGTCAAGCAACTTGAATATTACTTCGGTTATGGATACGCATATATCTTCATACTTGGGGAGTGGTAATTATAGAACTCCATTTATGAAGTGCAGATAGATTACATACAAGAGCGTTGGGTTGCCATGCTCAGCCAATCCATTTCGAATGATCAACTTTTGAGTTCGTTACATGGTGGCATTCAACTGACTTTGCATGGCTACGAAGTACCAAACGAATGAAGCAGGGTGATCTGACTAGCCGTCGCCGCTCCATGAGTGGTGGATTTGACATGTTGAGACACGTGATACCGCGTCTTGGTGAAAGAGGTTTCGATAAAACCACCTTCTTGCACAAGCGTATCTCGAAAGGCACTATGCGTCAGTGGTCTCGAGGCTTGGCTATTATCTATAATTTTCATGGTGATAACACCAGGAAACCAAGAGTGATAATGTTGATGTGTATGTTGAATCAAAATGGTGCATATTCTCATGAATTGTTGAATTGTTAGTCTGATTAGTTTCGATGGCTACACATTTTGCAGAATTAACAACAACTCAGTTAGGTCAGACCAGTGCAGAGTATGTAGGAATGGAAGAGGCACAGGGGAATTACAGTCATCCAGAGAAGAGCAGAGGGATGGATGTCCATTTGGGCATAGAAGGGACAAAATCCAATGGGCATGGAGAATAAAGGAATGAAGATATGAATATGGCTGAGACCATTAATAATTTGCAAAAGGATGTCCAAAGCCATAAAGCTAATAATGAAAGGATTTTGAAAGCCAAAGAGCAGCAAGATGACTTCAACATGAATCTATTGGAAGGTTTGAATAGAATAGAGAAGAAATTGGTTAAGGAGAGTGACTCAAGTAGATCTGAGAGTCACAAATATTTAGAGGAAAAAGGAAAAGTAAAAAGTGCTAGTAGACATCACCATCATTCCCATAAGAGAGCAGGCAACAGCTCAAGTCTATCCCCTGTCAGAAGGTATAAGAGATCTGGGGTGGATGAGATGTGAGGAGAAATGAACAAAATCAAACCTCCTATATTTGATGGAGAGCACAAGAAGGATGAAGATGTCAAAACATGGTTGCTAGGCATGAGGAAGTATTTTCAATTGCATAATTATTCTTCTCATGCTGAAGGTAGAATCTCTATCTATCAACTCAAAGGAAAGGCCTCCATGTGGTGGGATCAACTTGTGCAGGTAAAACACATTGTAGATAAAAGTGTTACTTGGAGATAGTTCAAGAAGTATTTTGAGAAGAAGTACTTGACCAAGAGATATTATGACAAGAAAATGAAAGAGTTCTTTGAACTCAAGCTTGGAAGTACGAACATAGATGAATATGAGAGAAGGTTTCTGGAACTGTTGGAGTATGTCTCTTTCATTAAGGATGAGACAGTCAAGATTCAACGGTATTTAAGTGGATTTCCATCGTTCCTCAGTGACAAAATACAGTATGATGATCCCAAGACATTAGAAGAGACCATAAGGAGAGCTAAATGCTTATATGACTAGCTAAAAGCAAGGCCAACTTTCCAAAAGGCTTGGGAAGGCAATAAGAAATTCAAGATGGATCAGAGGAAGAAGGGAGCTAAGCCACCATTCTTCAGAAATAATCCACAATGGCAGCAAATGCATAACGAAACCAGAGTGATTGACACAGGGAGTCAAAGGCCAAGACAACCACCTATGCAATGTTGGGGTTGTAAAGGAGACCATAGGTTCAAAGATTGTCCTCACAAAGGCGAAAAAGGTAGGGTTGTTCACAATGTGCAACGATTTGAGACAGTAGAGGACATGGGTAGAAATGTGCCAAGGATTTATGTAGCCCTGGACAACAAGCAAGCAGAGTATATGTCCCACATGATTGAGGTGGAAGGTATGATCAACAACCAAACCCTTGCTATTTTAATTGATTTAGGATCTAGTCATAGTTATATAGACCCTAAGATGGTGTAAAGTTTTCAATTGCCAAGAAGAAAGCATGGGAAATCTTGGTTGGTGCAACTGGCTACAGGAGCCAGAAGAAAAGTTAATAATATGGTTAAGTCCTGCCTCATAGACATGAATGAACTGAATACTAAGGCAGATTTGAATATCTTACCTTTAGGTTCCTATGAATGTCTAATTGGGATGGATTGGTTGGACCCACTTCATGCTCTATTGGATTGTCATAACAAAGCATTCACTTGCTTGGATGAAGAAGGGAACCAAAGGAGAGTGCAGGGAATTCCTACGGCAGTAACTATTAGAGAAATTTCAGCA
Organism: Picea sitchensis; assembly: GCA_010110895.2. Taxonomy (NCBI): domain Eukaryota; kingdom Viridiplantae; phylum Streptophyta; class Pinopsida; order Pinales; family Pinaceae; genus Picea; species Picea sitchensis. The sequence continues at coordinate 330,699 of SNQJ01S0000068.1, read as the reverse complement.
TTGCAGCTGAAGAAATGTTATAGAAAAGGATGTCAAATTTTTGCAGCTCATATGGAGGAGACACCTAAAGACAAGGTGCCAAATTTAGAGGATTATGCAGTCCTGAAATATTTTGAATATGTATTCAAGGAAGTACCAGGACTACCCCAAGGAGAGACATTGATTTCTCTATAGATTTGATGCCTGGTGTAGCACCAGTATCAAACACTCCTTACAGAATGAGTACACCAGAATTGAAGGAGTTGCAAATCCATATTGAAGAACTGCTAAAAAAGGGGTATGTAAGCCCAAGTGTATCACCTTGGGGTGCCCCAGTCTTGTTTGTGAAAAAGAAATATGGAACGTTAAGATTGTGCATTGACTTCATACAATTGAATAAAGCGACTGTTAAGAACAAGTATCCTCTACCAAGGATTGATGACCTCTTTGATCAATTGAAGGATGCAAGGATATTTTCAAAGATAGATCTCATATCAGGATATCATTAGGTAAGAATTAAAGAAGAAGATATTAGCAAGACCGCCTTCAGAACAAGGTATGGTCATTATGAGTTCGCAGTGGTACCATTTGGGTTGTCAAATGCACCAGTTGTTTTCATGTGCTTAATGAATGGTGTTTTCCGAGAGTATTTGGACAAGTTTGTCATTGTCTTTTTGGATGAAATTCTTATATATTCCAAGTCAGAGGAAGAGCATGAAAATCATTTGAGGATGGTGTTGCAAGTATTAAGGGAACATCAGTTGTATGCCAAATTGAGCAAGTGCTCATTTTATCAGAAATAAATTCATTATTTGGGGCATATCATCTCAGAAGATGGGATAGCAGTGGACCCTGAGAAGGTAGAAGCCATTAGAGATTGGTCAGCACCAAAGAATGTGACAGAGGTCAAATATTTCATGGGCCTTGCAGGTTACTACAGGAGATTCATTGAAGGATTCTCAAAGATAGCACACCCAATCACTTCCTTGCAAAGAAAGGGTATGAAGTTTCAGTGGACGTCGGACTGTGAAAGGAGTTTCAAACATTTGAAACAATTATTGGAAAGTGCTCCAATACTAAGGATTGTAGACCCAAATGAAGATTTCATTGTATGAATAGATGCATGTAATGAAGGAATGGGTGGAGTCCTTAGTCAAAATGGATTTTTGATATGTTAAGAATCAAGGAAGTTGAAAGAGCGTGAAAGAAACTATGCCACTCATGATTTGGAGTTGGAAGCCATAGTACATGCCCTGAGAAAATGGAGACACTACCTTATGGGAAAGAGGTTTGAGCTAAGAACATGCCAAAATGGCCTGCAATATTTATTTGATCAACCAAATCTAAATGCTAGGCAAAGTAGATGGTTAGAATTTCTAAACGAATATAAATTTGATATAAAGCATATCAAAGGGAAAGAAAATAAAGTGGTTGATGCACTCAGCAGGAGGGTGCATGAACTACGTGCTACAACTATCATCATGTATCAGACTGATGTTAAAAGAAAAATTCTGGAGGTTGCAAATACAGATCTACAGTACAGAGAATTGGTAGCAATGCTACAACAGGGTAAGATACTTCGGAAGATGGATATTTATAAGTTGGGAGTAGATGGAATATTGTTGCACAAGAACAAAATTTTCATACCAAATGTTCAGGACTTGAAACGTATAATTTTGCATGAGATGCATAATGTTCCTTATGCAGGGCACCCTGGATATCATAAAGACGTATCAGCGGTCAAGAGCCAATACTTTTGGCTAGGTATGAAGAGAGAGATAGCATAATATATCGCAAGATGTATGGAATGCCAGAAAGTTAAAGCAGAACATAGGCACCCAACAGGATTGCTACAACCTTTACCCATTCCTAAATGGAAGTGGGAAGTGGTGACAATGGATTTTATTACGGGATTGCCTAGAACAGGCAAGATGCATGACTCAATTATGGTGGTGGTGGAAAATCTTACAAAATCTTCCCATTTTATTTCACTAAAAACTACTCACAAGGCAGCAGATGTCGTTGATATTTTCATGAAGGAAGTGGCATGATTGCACGGAATTCCTAAAATGATTGTGTCTGACAGAGACCCAAAATTCACCTTGAATTTCTGGAAAGGATTGTTCAAAGGATTCGAAACTAATCTGAACTTTAGTACAACTTATCATCCCGAGTCTAATGGACAGATAGAAAGAGTGAATAGGGTGATAGAAGATATGTTGAGAATGTATGTGATGGACAAACCATCGAAATGGGAATACTACCTACACTTGGTAGAATTCGCTTACAATAATGGGTATCATGCATCAGTGAAGATGAGCCCATTTGAAGCACTTTACGAAATAAGATGCAATACTCCAGTAAGTTGGGATAACCCAACTGATAGGATAGTAGTCGGGCCAGAGTTTCTCAAGGAGATGGAGGACCAAATGTTAAAAATTAAGCAAAATTTGAAAGCTGCCCAAGACAAACAGAAAATTTATGCTGATAAAAACAGAATCCACAGAGAATTCAAAGTAGGTGATCATGTTTTCCTGAAAGTGAAATCTAACAGGATTTCCCTGAAGCTGGGAAGCTGCGCCGAGTTAGCAGCCATATTTTGTGGACCATTTGAAATCCTAGAGAGGATTGGTCCAGTTGCTTATATGATTGCATTGCCTGCATCTATGTATGTTCATAATGTCTTCCATGTATCATTGCTAAATAAATATATACCCGATGCTAATCATGTTATTGATTGGAATGTGGTTCAGGTGGAGCAAGAAGGCGCTTTTCAAGTGCATCTGGTGCGCGTTTTGGACCGGAAAGTCAAACAGCTCTGGAACCGATCCATAGGGATTGTAAAGGTTCAATGGACCTGGTACGGCCCTGAGGATTCTACTTGGGAGCATGAAGATGCAATGCGGATAGAATACCTACATGATTTTGAAGATTTTTGAAAAATCTGATATATATGAGTGTATGATGCACCGAGGACAGTGCATAAATAAGGGGAGGGGATTGTAATATCCCTACCGAACCCAATTTTAAATGTAATATAAACATACTTAATCTAGTGAGTTGTTTTGACCTCATTTGTTAATGCACGTCATGTGGCATACTGCGTGCATGAACTGTGCAGTAAAATGATGTAATACGCACATCGCAAGATACCACACATAGTAACTAAAGTGCACGCAACCTTGAGGACAACGGATACCACACGCAGTAACTAAAGTGCACACAACCTTGAGGACAGCGAATACCACGTGCAGTAACTAAAGTTCGCGCAATACCAAGGTCAGCGAACCTTTATGTATATGATATGCATTATAGGCTAGTGAGCCAGTATTATAAGCCGGAATGCTTATGTTTTAGTATTAGGCCGGAATGCCTAGATGTCAAGGGCCAATGCGCCTACTTTGTACATGACTCATGATTAATATAAAATACATCACTACGCGCAGACTGACCATGATAAAAGAGATGGGGTACTGAACTTCACTAGTAGGGAAAGGGAGGGCCAAAAGTCAAAAGAATATTATATTAATATTTCCTAAAACATAAAGTATGGATAATTATTTTATCCTAAGTTCTAAAGTTGGGGACAAGTGGACAAAAGTAACTTCCTATATGACAAGTGTCAAGTTGGGGACATGCATTCATATCACTGGGGAAACTTAGCTCAGGGGGGGATTTTTCTCACATATACCTTACGAACGAGGGAACGACCATCATTATCACCATCACTTTTCACAAAGAGTTCACAGTGATTCTAAAACACACTCAGTTATCCATTCAATGACTCTATGACAATTTCACTCATACATTCTATTATCTGAGAGATAGCCATTTCACCTTTCTGAAGCCTGTTTCCCCATCCTTTTTGGTTGGTGTACCTGTTTAGCTTGGAGCGGGATTGAAGAAGCAGGTTGTCAGGACCGTGAGAAGTTCTTTGAGCAAGATAATTGTTGGGGATTGATTTCCATAGGTGCTAAACTACAGCTACAGCGCTCTGAGACTTCCGGTCTGGCCTGATGTTGAAGCCCTGGAAGGGAAGTGGGGCATCCGAGGGGTTGTTGAGTAGATAAGGGGCACACTTCCTTGGGTGGGACAGGCATGTGGGGAATGATAGGTTGTAGGTTGTTAGTTGAGTGAGTACCTGAGACGGAGTCTTTCCTATTGTCGATGATTGAAGAAGCGGGTTGTCAGGCCCGTGAGAATTTATCTGAGCGAGATAATTGTTGGGGATTGATTTCCGTAGGTGCTAAACTGCAACTACAATGCTCTGAGAATTCCATTTTAGCCTGTTGTTGAAGCCCTGGAAGGGAAGTGGGGCAGCCAAGGGACTGTTGAGCAGAGAAGGGGCACACTTCCTTGGGTGGGACAAGCATGTGGGGAATGAGAGGCTATAGGATGTTAGTTGAGTGAGCACCTGAGACGAAGTCTTTCCTGTTATCCATGAGACTTATCCTTTATAGGAATCCCTTTACCCTGGGTGGAGTTCAGTCCCAGCTCGGGGGTGACTCACTGTTGAGAGTGATGAACAGTGTATTCTATGGCTGGGAGGTTCGTGGACGGTCTGCAAGTAGTTGGTGCAGTCTTTCTAAGATAAGTACCAATCGTATGATATATTGATATGTTGTTTTGTTATTTACATACCTATGTTACAATTTTATCATATATGTGATTATGATTTCTTGTGTGCTTATGGGTAATTTCCTGTAAATGATGCATATCGGTAGTTACTGTTATTTTAATATAAAATTTGTATGTTACAAAAAGTAATTGTTTGTTTATGTTTAGATGTAAATCTTCTGTGAGTGTGTTGTATGTATATGTGGCATTGCTTAGTTGACTATTGGGTATGCTACTGTATGTTCGGTAGTATGGGAACGAAAGTGTTCCCTAGAGTAGCATGGCTCGGCCTGATGGTTGGGAATGTTAACAACTGGCGTCATAGCATGAGTGGTTTCTCTGGAGTGGCTTACCCTGGCCTCAGGTTGGTCGGGGGGATCGGTACAACTTTGGTGTGCACAACTGGAAACCTTTAAACAAAAATCCACCTTGAATCAGATACTATGTCCATTGGCTTCTGTCTCTGAGCACATTATTTTCACATGCTTCATATGCCTCTTTAAAATATGGTTCATCACAATACATCTCCTTAAGGTATTCAAACCCTAAGGTTTTCACTTGAAATTCCTGCAGAATCAGACATCTCCTACTCAATGTATCAGCAACTCTATTAGCATTACCAGAAATATGTTTAATGAAAAAAGTGATTTTTTTCATAAAATATATCCACTTATCATGTCTTTGATTTAACTTCTCCTGTCTGGTTATGAATTGTAAAGTCTGATTATCATTATACAAAACAAATTCTTTTGGAAAAAGGTAGTGCCTCCATTTCTTCAAGGCTTGAATTATTTCATAAAAATCTTATCATATGTGGATAACTTTCTCCTAGTATCATTCAGATTCTCACTTATATATGCAAAAGGCCTATTATCTTGGCTCAAGACTGATCCAATTGCAACTTCACTAGCATCACATCTTACTTGAAATGTCTTCCCGAAATCTGGCAAGACCAGAATCGATTATCTATTATCTTCTCCTTTAATATATTGAAGCTTTTCTCAGCTTCTTATATCCACTTAAAAGACTTGTGCCTCTTCTTCACTTTATCTAATATTGGTGTACAAATTCCACTGAAAATTCTGATGAACTTCCTATAGAAACTTGTTAATCCATGGAATATTCTCACCTCGAATATGCTTCTTGGTGATGGCCACTCTCTGATTGCTCTCACCTTCTCTGGATCCATCTTCAATTCATTTGAAGAGATCACAAAACCCAAGTAAAAGAGTTATGTCTTCATAAAAGAGGACTTCTTCAAATTTATCAACAACTTCTCCTACTACAATATCCTCATCACTAATTTCAGATGTCTCAAATGCTCTTCTTCAGTTTTAGTAAAGACTAATATATCATTCAGATATACAATCACAAACTTACCAATGAAATATTTCAATACCTCATTCATCAACCTCATAAAAGTACTTGGGGCATTTGTCAAGACACTTGGCATAACAAGCCACTCATACAACCCTTAGTTTGTTTTGAAGGTTGTTTTCCACTCATCACCTTCTCTCATTCTTATCTGGTGATATCCACTATTCCGATCTATCTTTGAAAAAAAAAAATCTCCACTCAAACAATCCATTAAGTCATCCATCCTTGGCAAAGGAAATATGTACCTGATGGTGATTTTGTTTATGGCTCTTAAGTATGTACACATTATCCATCCTCCATCGTTTTTCAGACTTAACACAGTTGGTACTGCACATGGACTCAATATTTCTCTGACCAAACCCTTGTCCATAAAATCATGGACTTGCTTCTTTATCTCATCATTCTCTTGAGGTGTCAATCTGTACATTGATTTGTTTGGAAAACTCGCTCCTAGTATTAGATCAATGTGATGGTTGATACTCATGATGGGTGGTAATGAGTTAGGTAACTCATCCACTACTATGTCAACAAAATTCTCCAACAACTCTTGAACGTATTCAGGCAGATCATCCATAGAAGTACTTGTAAGGAGAACTATGGGTTTCCTCACCATAGAAAATTGCATCTCGTGTTCCTTCTTGACTTCACTTAGGAGTTCCTTCCCACTCATGGGAAGTATACTTGTGTTGGCCTTTTCCTTTACTTTCTTTTCCTCTATTAGAAGTAACATGTGTGTCCTACCATTCTTCTCCAAAGTATAAGTATTATTTCTCCCATCATGAATGACATTTATGTCAAACTTCCATGGTCTCCCCAACAAGACAAGACATACATCCATGGGAATTACGTCACACAAAATTTCATCTCTATATCCTCCTATCTTAAATTCAACTAGGAATTGTTTAGTTACCATTACCTAGTGTCCTTTATGCAACCATGAGACTCTATACAGACTCGGATGTGCAGTGTTCTGCAGCTCCAATTTCTCCACCATCTCTATGGATACTAATTTATTAGTGCTCCCACTGTCAATTATCACCTTGCATGCCCTATATTTGGTCTTACAATCAGTTCTGAACAAACTATTCCTCTGCACTGGTTTTTCCACTTCTTGTTCTGGATTCAATAGAACCTTCCTCGTCATCAATGATCTCCCATATTCTACACCTTCTGCTTCAACATTCCACTTTTGCACTTCTGAAAGGTGAGCTTCACCTCCTCCTCCTTTATTTTTCTCAGGGAATTCCCAAGACACGTATCATGTTTTTCCACAGGCATAACACTTCACCTCTCCTCCTCTGCCTCTTCCTCTTCCTTGAGAAAAAGAATTCCTTCCACCATATTGTCTCCCTCGGGAACTTCCTCCTCTTTCTCAGTGACTGTGTGGTTTTTCAGTCTCAACAATGGGCTTCTATGCCTTATCATGGACAATTCCCTTACCTCTGTTTAGACTCCTTCCTGTGCCTCGTTGGCTCTATTTTATGGCCAATTTTTCCTTTGCCTTCAGTGCAATATGATAAGCATACTCCATTGATTTCATTGTCATCATGTTGATTTCATCCTGGATTTCATATCTCAGGCCATTAATATACCTGGAAACCTTTTCATCATCTTTTTCTCTCTCTCCAACCCTAATGTTCAGCTTATAAAATTCCTCTATGTAATATTTTACTGTTAACCTCTTTTGTCTCAGGTTTTGCAACTTCCTGAACAGATTTATCTGATAATCCTTGGGTATGAATTTAGATTTCAACTTGGCTACCATTCTATCCTAGCTCTTGATCTTTTTCCTTCCTTTGCATATTTTGTCAGCCTCTAGCTCATCCCACCACAATGTTGTGTGTCCCTTTAATTTGGTGAGAACATGTTTCACCTTTTTATCCTCATCCACGTCTTCATATTTGAAGTACTTGTCCATTGATATTATCCAATCAAGCAATTCTTTAGCATCTAAATTGCCTTCTTACATTGGGATGCCTATCTTTTCTCTAGCTCCCAACTTGACAACCTCTTTCAGCAAGCGTTCTTCTGCAACATCCTCTACTACAACTTCTTCAACTTCTACTTATTCTCCCTCTGCATCATTAATGTCTCCAGCATCATGTGCTCTCCTTTGTGTTGTCTCCATAAAATATAATCTTGCACGAAGTTCTCTCATATCCATTTCCACAGCTTGATTCTACAGGTGTCTCTACACGTCTTCTAGGCGGCATGGTGCTGAACTTTTCTTTCACACAGAGCTTCAAAAGAAACTTGATGATACCAAACTACCTATTCTTGCCTACATAAATTAAATCTATGGCTCTAATACCGCTTTATGAAGACCCCCCTTCTCTCCTTGAGGTTGCATGACCTCCTAGTCAAGGATCTTCAAAATAGTGAGCCGAATCATCTCTTCGGGACTCTGCTAGCCCCTGGGATCAATTTACACAGGCTACTTTTGGTTGACCACACAGGTTTGTTTCACCTGCACACCTTTTTTTCAGCACTTCTAGTAACTTTAATTGGAGAGTGCTAGCTCCTCTTTCTAGGCTCTTCTTCATTATGTATGTGGCCTATAACCTCAAGCTAGCCCTCCTTCGCAACTTTGGGCTTCAACTGTTTTGGATGCAGCTAACCCCTTTTTACCTGAACTATGAACCGACGGAAACACCTGGACCAGATCTATAGCCCACGCTCCTCTGACAGCCAATGATTGTGATCTACTTCGGAATTTTGGGACTTATGACCTTAGGGATTTGACTCTCCTATTTCTCTTGAAGCATCCTATCATCAAACTAAGGGATCTGACGCCACGTATCCATACAATCTGATGATTGGGATTAACTTCCCTCGATATGATGATAAGTGTCCTCCTCATATCGACAACCATGATCTTCTTCGCTCATCCAGCCTTTAGGATTTTTGGATATTCCACCCTTGCTTTCCTCTGAAGGGATCTTCCTATGAAGTCTATGGATCTCTACCACATGTCCTTCCTGGATCTAACGGTCTAGCTCTCTTCGCGGATTTGTGACTTCGACGATCCCCACTCCTTAAACACTTCTAAACCTATGAATACTTGGAGTGTTGAAGGACTCCAAGGCTAACCTCCGTGAAACTCTCCCAGATCTAACATTCTGGAATGATCTTGCTTCCTTAGAACGGATCATGCTCGTTAATTTGGGGAATCTTAAAGGGCTCCTCCCTATTGAATAATTCTTGCCTGCTACCTCTTATGAGCTTGTTCTTCCTCGAAACCTATAACTCCTCAGAGCATTTCTTCGGCACTTAGTCAATTTTTGACTCTGTGCGCACCTTGCAACAGGTCTTCTTCTGTGACTCAACTCCTTTGTGATTGAATGTGCACACCTTGCAACAGTTCCTTACATGACTTGATTGTTCCTCCTGAAGAATATGAAATTGAGTGTGTTTCTGCCTGCACACACCTTGCAAGGTATTATGTACTCTTTGCAAACAACTTCAAGTTATCTCTCTTGAGCTTCTAAGTCAAAAGAGACTCTGTCAATGCACACCTTGCAGAAAATTTTCACTCCTTGCAAATAAAATCTTCGTACTATCTCTTATGAGCTTCTAAGTCAAGCTAGACTCTATCAATGCACACCTTGCGGACACTATGCACTCCTTGCACTTGCTCATGGAAGAGAAACAATTGAAACTTATATAATCCTCACAGATTCATACATTCAACCATGTAATGCATTCATAACATAAGAACAAGTAATAATAGAGAAATGCAATTAAACATAAATCCTACCATTCATTCATTGAGATAGACACGGTAACAACAACACCAAACATGTGGATCAACGTTTCTCTGTTATATTCATCCAAATGATATGTACATGGGCTCATACAATGCTCTTCAGTAGCTCTCAGAAACTCTTAACAACAACAAAAACAACAACTCTCAGCGTTATCCGACCATCAGCTTCCTTATTGGGGCAACAATACATTTATTTATACAAAAAGGCTCATAGAGCTCTTTCCCTTTGACTATCTTAGTGTTATCCTATCAAATTAAAAGATTTAAAATACTAAGGATTATTACAATAAATGGTATGTACAAACAGATAAGAGAAAATGCTTCATATCTGTATTGTTATCTACTACATTAAAGGAATTACAATCCCCATCTATCGCACGTGATGGTTCAACCTCTTAACATTTAATAACTTCTTTAATTACAATCTTTTCAAGATATTTTCATGACATGCCATCTTAAATTTTGAAATCACTTCAAAATGTGCGCTAGGAACTAAGTTTTCCCACACTTGCGATTTGATGACAATGCTCCTGCATCAATCAGCAGGGACTTCCCTCAAACAAAATAATAAATAAGATAAAGGTATGTTGGGAAGCACAAGCAAAAATGTTGTGAGACGCAATTATTGCTTGCAAAAAAACATTGAAAGGAGAGGAGAAATTATTTTAAAAGAATTTTCTATTGTTAAAGAGTTGTAGGTGATCCAGGTGGATATCGGTGGCCACCCACCTATTTCAATGGCTAAAAAAATAGTTTTCCACATTGGCAGTTTTTCAGGTTCCAAATTTCTGGGGCCATTTTGAGGACCTAAACAACGTTTTTTGGGGATTTGGGGCCCAAGAAAATAGAAAATGCACTATTCTAGGCCAGTCAAAAATCGTTCTTCTCAGTTAGACATTTCCAACGGTGTATCGTGTGCCCTAAATGGATATCGTATGCAAACGTTATGCCCCCGGGAAGTTGACTTATCAACTAACCCCATTGAGGCCCACAAACCTTTTGGCTTTTCATCTTCTAGGGTTAGGGTTTTGGATTTTACTTATGATAAAAAGGATTTTGGAGCCTCAATGTAACAATATCTTCTTTCAAATGTGAGCAGTCATCACATCTCTTCTGAGAGATAAGCTGCCACCATTATAGCGAGTCTTTCACTATGTATTTTTACAATCTTTGTACATTTTCGCTCATTAATAGAAATTGTGTATTACTGTAACTATGTGTTTATAGTTTCATCTCTGATATATTTATATTATATTATTGGATATATAATACATCTCTATACAATTATTTATTACATCTCCACTGTCATTTCGGGCCGAAAATAATCCGGATCAGCAGGGCCCAGAAATTTTCAGAAATTCAACCATGATCACTAAAGAAGAACTTGATAGTCACTTTGCGAAAATGAAAAACTCATTAACTAACGACTTTGACAACCTTGGGGAGTTTCTTGAAGAATAACTGAAACAATGGTTTGTCACATTTTTTAATGGCAATAAAGACCACTTGTCATCCATTGACGAACTCTAGGTGGAATGCAAAGAAGTAGACGAGGATATTTGCGTGCTTTGAGTTAAGCAATAAATCACCATCCTGCCAATAAAGGACTTTATTGATCACTGGGTCAAGAACGCCTTGGTAAATATTGTTAACCCAAAATAACCATCAAAGGCAGTTACTTCAATAGAATCCCAAATCAACAAAACTTATAAAGGAAGATACACAACAACAACAGACAAACTAGAGTAAAAAAACATTCTCTTCTCGGTAAGTACTCAAGCATCCATCACATTTTATTTTTCTCTTCTTTTCTTTTGTTGACTTGGTAATTCCTCAGACTTATTTGTTTTATGATATGTGAAAAACCTAAGACCCGCTTCTAACTATATTTCTTTCTTTCTTCCAGGTATTTCTTCTATTTAATGGTCAACATGAGCCCTAATCCCAATCTATTTGGACAAACATCTTTACCTTTTAGACACGTTATTTAAAAGACAATTGTTTATTTTTTTAGCTTGTCGAAGAACTATTTTGGCATACATGGCTAGTGATTTTCCATACTTTGAGTTTCAAATTGAATTTTCAATGTGTTTAGTCTTTATGATTTTTCAATGAAATATCATGTTAAGTTCTTTGCATATGTGTCCATTCACTTTCATTCTGCCAAATTATATTTTGACCTTTATGATATGATTTGTAAATTTTGTATTATATCGTGAATACTAAATAAAATAGTTCCTGGTCCTTTCTCTAGCCTTTCTTTCCTTGCGAATGTTTTCTTAACAAACCTGCTCCATTGTCAGGTTTTGTTGTAATTTTGTGTATGATGAGAATTTCTCCTGCTCCATTTAATTGGTTTAAAAAACACAGCAGGATTTATCCTACTTGGGTTCTTTTCAATATTTAAACATCCTTATGTCCCCGAGGTGTAGGAAAGTCGGTGACGGAGTGTGTTGTTAAGCCACTCTGTGATGTTAAAGTCACCGGTTCGAAACCTGCGGGGACAAAAAATTCAACCATGTTAAGGGTTGGTGTGGCTCAGGCCGGGTGCGATCCCCGGGTGATTTTGACGGCTTAGATGCCCCTGAGTCACGGTTTCTCAAGCCACAGGTTAATCGCAGGT
>SNQJ01S0000068.1:289798-318287 GCA_010110895.2 Picea sitchensis | reverse complement strand
ATCCAACCATGTTAAGGGTTGGTGTGGCTCAGGCCGGGTGCGATCCCCGGGTGATTTTGACGGCTTAGATGCCCCTGAGTCACGGTTTCTCAAGCCACAGGTTAATCGCAGGTCCTGCACAAATTAACAAACAAAAAAAAAAAAAAATTTAAACATCCTTAGAGATCAAATATATTGATTGAACATTGTCCAATAGACCAACCATTTCATGTACATTATGTTCTTTTCCATTCTTCTCATTTACAAAAGCAATTTTCCTATTAAGCTAGAAGTTTGAGAATCCCTCTACTTTTGCACTATCTTTCATCTCTTCAATCATATTTAGATTGTCTTCTATGAGCTATGGTTAAACAATCAATGATACCAGTAAGCAGTTTGTGATATGCTATTGTCAATTTCATCGTTGTGTACAAGGAACATTTGTTGTGTAAGGAATTCTACCCTATTTGCTTACCACAAAACCTAATCTGCATGCACTTTACATTGTTTCTCGCATATATTAGCCTCCACACACTTTACATTTCTTCTATCACATCCTATCATCCACACACTTTACATTGATTATGCCACATATTCACCTATGCATACTTCTTTTTACTGAGTTCTATGCTAGATGTTTTTACTTGTTTTTACATAGCTCTATGTTAAACATGATCTCTTGTGCGGAGAACTTTACCATGTTTGCTTCTCATACATATTAACCTGCACACACTACTTTTTACTGGATTTTATGTGATAAGCTTCGACAACTTCATGATTGTATTTTTTCTCTACACATAGTCAATTCCACACAATACAAAGACTTAATCCAAATATTTAATTATTCTATCATTTATTTTCCAAAAAAATTCCGCTTGCCATGCTTTGGCATGTTGCGATGAACATGTTATGATCTTAGTATAAATTTTCAAATGCATAGTCAACCACTTAAATACAAATCAGCAAAACATTTTCTTCTTGGTAATGAAGCACCCATTACATTTGTTTTCCCTCTTCTTTCCATTACGAACATTATTTAAAAGACAATTGTGTTTTTCTTTACATCGTCGAAGACCTCTTTTGGCATACATGGCTAGTGATTTTCTAGACTTCCAGCCTCAAATTGAATTTTTAAGTCTATGTTCACTCTTTATTATTTTTCAATGAAATATCATGTTAAGTTCTCCTCATATGTCACCATTTACTTTCATTCTTCCAAATGATATTTTGACCTTTATGCTATGATTTATAAATTTTGTGTCATATAGTGAATATTGAATAGAATAGATCCTGGTCCTTTCCTAGGCCTTTCTCTCCTTGTGAATATTTACTTGTCAAACCTGCTCCATTCTTAGGTTTTGTTTTAATTATGTGTATGATGAAAATTTATCCTAGTCCGTTTAATTACTTAAAAAAATGCACGAGGATTTATCATGCCCACATTGTTTTCAATACTTAAACACCCTTAGAGATCAACAATATTGATTGAACATTGTTTAGTAGACTAAGACATCCCTATACATTGTCTTCTTTCCCATTCTTCTCGTTTAAAAAGAAATTTTTTCTATTAAGATAGAATTTTGAGAATTCCTCTGCTTTTGCACTGTCTTTCATCTCCTCAATGCTTTGCACATTGTCTTTTTTGAGCTTTTCTTAAAGAAGAAATTATACCAGTAACCATTTTTTGATATGCTATTGTGAATTTCAACATTGTGCACAAGGAACATCTATTGTGCAGGGCACTCTACCCCATTTTCTCCCCGCAAAACCTAACCTACGCACACTTTACATTGTTTCCCACGCATCCTAACATGCACACACTTTACATTGCTTCTAGTGCATCGTAACCTCCACACATTTTACATTGTTTCATGTTTATTGTGCATCTTGCAATAAAGATGCCATGATATTAATATTAGTTTTCAAATGCATAGTCAACCACTTAATTATAAATTAACTACAAACACAAAGCATCAACTCAATCATAGACCATGACAACATGCATCAACTGTTTTTCAGATTAAGATTTTTAACCTATATTTCACACTTATTTCTAACTTTTGTGATCACTATTCGGTGTGCACTTCTACGACATATACAACCAAAAATGTAATAAGTTTAATTATAAAATCATATATATATATATATATATATATAAGGTATTATCTTGCATAATAAATTTCAAAACTTACAAATTTTAATTTAGTAAACGATATATGTAGGATGGTTTCATAATTTATGCTTGGTCACAGATAAAGTTGACAAACATTGACATAGATAAAATTCTATACTCACTCATCTCTAAGGTTTTGCGCAAACATCATCTCTTGTGCGTAGAACCCTACCCACTTTGCTACCTATGTTTCTAACATGCAAACACTTTCCACTGGTTCCTGCACAACCTAGCCTCTGCACACTTTACATTGCTTCTTGCAAAAGATAAATTCCATATCTTGTGTCAAGAACTCTACCCACTTTGCTTCCCACAATTCTAACCTACAAACACTTTGCATTGGTTCCCACCCATACTAACCTCCAAACACTTTACATTGTTTCCAGCACATCCTAACCTTCCCATTAAACAATTCACTTATTTACATTGATACTCGCATATGCTAACCTCCCCATTGAACACTTCATTTATCTACTAAGTTTTACTCCACATTGAACACTTTACCTTTTACTTATTGCATCGAGAGGAGATCTACAGCCCAGTATGGGGGATATGTTGAGGCGTAAAGTATTAAGTGTTATGTAATAATTATAATTATAATAATAAATTCGATTTGTAAGTTTTAAACCTGTGAAGTATAGCAATGCATATAGATTCTTAAGCAAAACAGAAATTAACCAATGGCTCATTCACATGGTACACAGAGATTTATACCGGAAACCCTCAACCGGGAAAACCTTTCTTATTTCATTATATCGAATTTCACCATTCACCATACAATATATACAATGTTTTTAGGTATTTTGTAGATACCAAAATCCTAATCCCTTAATCTGAGATTAATTTAGAAAACCGCTAAAAATAACAAAAACCACCCAAAAAAAAAAAACGGGGCGTTGCGAGTAACCAGGGGGGCCATACCTGGCCCCCCTTGGGACCCCCCTAGGAAGTGCCCATCGCACATGACATAGAGAGAACTAATATGAGCAAACATCAAACGTAGTTTTCGAATCTGATGCGCCCACACACACACATGCAAAGAATATAACACATACCCAACATTATCCCACTTGTTTTTTTCTTTGCATCCAAGGGTCCACGGGATTATATATAGTCAAAAATCCAGGGCAGTAATGCCCATTGTTACTCTACACTAGGAGAAATTTCATGTGCTCACAGACTTTGTCAATGAATCTGCAAAATTCTTCAAAGTGTCAACCTTTTCCAGTAACACCTTCTTTTTCTCAACCATGTCTCTCACAAAGTGATACTAAACATCAATATGCTTTGTCTTCGAATGATAAGTTGGGTTCTTTGCCAGGAATATTTCACTCTGACTGTCACAATATAATCTCATTACTTGTTGTACCAACCCCATACCTAAACACAATCTATGTAACCATACTGCTTCCTTGCTTGCATGAGTGCTTGCCATGTATTTAGATTTTGTAGTTGAGAGTGCCACTACAGCCTGTCTTTTTCTCATCCAACTGATTGATCCTCCTAATAGGTTAAACACATACCCACTTTTAGATCTTTTGTGATCAAGATCTCCATCCCAGTCTGCATCAACAAATCCATGTATGTCCACCACTCTGTCCAATCCTGGTCTTCCTTGGTAGCACAATCCATAATTGGTATTGCCACGCAAATACTTGAAGACCCTCTTTAATGTTGTCCAATGCTCCTTCCCTAGTTTTTACATATACCTTCTCAAAAATCCCACTGCATGTGCAATGTCTAGTCTAGTACAGACCATTACATACATCAAACTGCCAACTGCACTAGCATATGGAACATGGGACATGTCCTCTTCTTCTTCCTGTGTCTTGGGACACTGATATGCAGATAACTTTACACCTATAGGAATAGGAACCTTGTCTGGTTTACTTCCATGCATATTAAACCTCTGCAATATCGTCTCAACATATTTTCTCTTATTCAACCAGAGTTTCATGTTAGCACGATCTCTTTTAATTTCCATTCCCATAATGAAGTTAGTAGCACCTAGATCCTTCATGTCAAATTTGGAGGATAGTTCTGATTTCACCTCCTTGATAACATCCATGTTATTTCCTACCAAAAACATGTCATCAACATAAAACACTACATAAATGAAGTGACTACCAACCTTCTTGGAATATACACAGTGATCATCCCTGCTTCTCACAAATCCCAATCCAAGGATGTATGTATCAAACATTTGGTACCACATCCTAGGTGATTGCTTCAGACCATATAGTTGACTTCTTTATCTTACAGACCAGCTATTTATTTCCCTTCACTACAAAGCTTTATGCCTGCTTCATGTAGATTTCTTCTTCCAAATCCCCATGATATTCCACTTCAATATCAAAATCAGCAACAATAGATAAAAGAAATCTAATAGAATTTAACTTAGCCACAGGAGAAAAAATCTCACCAAAGTCAATTCCCTCTACTTGGGAATAAACTTTTTCTACTAGTCGAGCTTTTCATTTCTCCACTATTCCTTCTGCATAAAAATTCTTCTTAAACAACCATTTGCTACCAATAGATTTTTTTCCAGCTGGAAACTCAACTATATCTCATGCCTCATTCTTATCCAAGGCATCCATTTCTTCAACCATGGCCTTATTCCATAGTTTAATATCCTCTGAATTCGTTGCTTCCCTGACAGTTATGGGATCATCATCAGTAATAGATAAAGAAAAATTGGAACGAAAATCAACTGGACTATACCTTTCTGGTTGCCTTCTTTCTCTCACTAATCTCCTCAATACTGGGGTATGAGGTTCATCTTCTTCTTCTGATGCTTCATCTTCTTCGGATGATTCAAATTTTGCATCATCCAACTCTAGCTCTATTTTCTCACGTTCTTCTGGCCTTGGTAGGAATTCATGTTTGGAAACATATTTTACCTCTCTGAAAACAACATCTCGATTGTAAACAGTATTCTTGGTTTCTGGGTTCCAAAGCTTATAACCTTTCACACCATCTTTATAACTAATAAAGATACACTTTTCAGCCTTTTTATCCATCTTACTCCTATTTTCCTTTGGAACATGTACATAAGCATCACAACCAAACACTCTAAGATGTTGAAGAGAGGGTTTCTTTCCAATCCATACCTCGTGTGGAGTTTTATAATCAAACATTGATGAGGGTGATCGATTGACCAGATAACATGTTGTACCCACTGCCTCTGCCCAGAATTCATGTCCTAACTCGACACCGCTGAGCATGCTCCTTGATTTTTCCATTAGTGTCATGTTCATCCTTTCTGCAACTCCATTCTGTTAAGGAGTGTATGGAGTAGTCTTTTGCTTGATATACCACACTTCTTACAGAATTCTTCGAATTCATTTCTGTAGAATTCTCCACCATTATTTGTTCTCAATACCTTTATTTTCTTCTCTATCTGATTTTCTACCAAATCCTTAAACTCTTTAAATTTATCAAATACCTCAGATTTTTTTCTAAGAAAATAAATCCATGTGTTCCTTGAGAAATCATATATGAATGAAACATAATACAAAGACTTACCTAGTGATGGAATAGGCACAGGTCCAAACACATCACTATGTATCAACTCTAAGATCCCCTTTGCTCTTGTAGCACCAGATGGAAATCTTACTCGATTCTGTTTACCATATATGCAATGTTCACATAAATCAAAATCTAGAGTGAAATTATCCATACCTTCAACCATACCTTTACCGTGTAGTGTTCGAAGGCCCTTTTCTCCAATATGCCCCAGTCTTTGATGCCACAGCATGGTCTTCTTTTCTGGGACAGTATTGATCTTGTCTCCTTCATTTCTCTGCTCAAGGACAAAAAAACTATTACACCCATTAGTATAAGTGCTTCCCAAAAACTTGTACAGAGTTCCACACTGAACTCCCCTCATCAACACCATTGCTCCTCGTACCATCTTGCAAGTGTTCTTTCCAAATACAGCATTCACTCCTGCATCATCCAACTTGCTTACAGTTATTAAGCTCTTGGCTAGTTTTGGAATGTGAAGAACCCTAGGGAGTGTTCTAATCCTTCCATATTTTAGCAGCAACTTAACCCTTCCACGTCCCATGATTTTTGTTTTCAATTCATCTCCTAGGAATACATCACCACCATCATATTTTTCATATTCAGAGAACCACTCCCTGTGAGGAGTCATGTGGTATGACGCACCTGAGTCGATCAACCATACATCATGGTCTTCATGTGTAACTATAGATGCCAGGAAAACATCACCTCCTTCTTTAGTGGAGGTTTTCGCCTCTATGGAAGAGGTACTATCATATCCCTTTGGTTTTTCAACCTTTTTAGACTTGCAATCTTTCTTATAATATCCTGTTTTACCACACTTCCAACATTTCCTCAAATATTTTCCTAGAGACTTAGATCTACCTATAGATTTAGACCTCCCCCCCGCCCCGAAGACTTACCAGGATTCCTGTCTTGGGTATGAATTCTTACAAATAAAGAATTTGTGCCATGACCATCCATGATTTTTCGCCTCATCTCTTCAGATAACAAGGATGCAACTACATCCTCATACTTCAATGTAGATTGAGTGGTACTACCTATTGCTACAACTAGATTATCCCAAGAGTCTAGCAAAGAACATAACAAAGTAATACACTTATCTTCTTACGCAATCGTAATATTAATGAGAGACAAGTTAACTTACCGGTGGTAAAGGCATTTAGATGTTACGTCACAGAATCTCCATCTTCCATCTATTGAAATGAAAAGAACTATAATAATGGCATAAACATTAACAAAGTTGACTTATCAGAGTATTAAAGGCATTTAGATGTTCTGTCAAAGAATCTCCATCTTCCATCCTAAGATGATACAACTTCTTTCGAAGAAACAACTTGTTTACCAGGGACTTTGATTGATACAAATTCCCCAACTTATCCCATAGTTCCTTGGTTGTAGATTCTCCTGAGACGGTCAACAACATTGAAACTGCCAAGCAGAGTCGAATAGTACTCCTTGCTCTTTTGTCCAACTTCTCTCAATCTTCCTTCGACATACCAGTAGGTGGTGTAGTGGTAGTTTGTGTACTAGTAGGTTGTATACCAGTAGCCTATGTGCTAGTAGACAATGTACCAATAGGCTGTGTACCAGGATCCACAATGATCCATAGTTCTTTGTCTACAAGAAGGTCCTCCATCTTCAACTTCCATAGCTCAAAGTTTTTTATCGTTGAACTTATCTATCTCGATTCTAGAAGAGCTTTCCATTCCTCTTTCTGCACTCAAATCACCACTGCAAAAGCTCCCACTAAACCTAGGTTTATCACAGACCCAAGATAAACTTGATTTATCAGGACCGAGCCAAACCCTCAATAACAAAGTCGTCCCTCTAAAGCCAAAAAAGAGCTCTGATACCACATGTAATTTTTAAACCTGTGAAGTACAGCAATGCATATAGATTCTTAAGCAACACAGAAATTAATCAATGGCTCATTCACATAGTACACAAAGATTTATATCGGAAACCCTCAACCGGGAAAACCTTTCTTATTTCATTATATCGAATTTCACCATTCACCATACAATATATACAATGTTTTTAGGTATTCCGTAAATACCAAAACCCTAATCCCTTAATCCGGGATTAATTTAGAAAACCACTAAAAATAGAAAAAACCACCCAAAAAACAATTGGGGGCACTACGCGTAACCAGGGGGAGCCATACTTGGCCCCCCCTGGGACCCCCCTAGGAAGCGCCCGACGCACACGACACAAAGAGAACTACTTCAAGGGATTGTCAAAGGCAGTTGTCGAATCTGACGCACCCACACACACACATGCAATGAATATAACACATACCCAACACAATTTAATTAAAAATAACAATAATATTTCTAAGATATGTTGAGGCATAAAGTGTTATGTGTCATGCTATAATTATAATAATAAAGTCGACTTAATTAAAAATAATAATAATAATATTTTTTATAAAAAATAGTTGATTGAATAAAACGAAACAAGTATTGTATGCATTGATATATATATATATATATCAAACCAACATAGATCCATCTTAACCCCGAATCTATCAAGCGTCAAGAGGGATCAAATCTATCGAGGTGCAAACCTTTAACCTTTCCTCAAGTTTTACACTCTAAAAAAGGTTTGCACCTTGAGACATTTGATCTCGCTCGACGCTTGATAGATCTGGGTTAAGATGGATCAATGATGGTTCTTACAAAGTTTTAATATCCTAAATGGTTTTACTTCAAACACTTTACATTGTTTTCCGCATATGCTAACCTCCTTATTGAACATTTCACTTATTTACTAAGTTTTACTTCACATTGAATACTTTACTTTTTTGCTTATTTTTTACAAAGTTTCATGCTAAATGTGTTTACTTGTTTTTACTTTATTCTTATCGTTGTCCTCCTTGCATAAACAATAATGATATTATTTTTTATTATATGTATTATCTTTTGACAAAGACTATTCATTACCTATCCATTTAGTTATGTTAAGTTTAATTGTTCAACATATATTTCCCAACTAACTAGGCAGGGACTGCGCTACCATGCAACCCTTGTTTATAAATATATAAACTTAATATGGGAATTCGGTTATGAACATATGAATTTAACAATGGCATCTTATGATCTAGGTAGAGGGGTTATCATGCATCAATAACATGTCTTATTTTTTCAGTTTTGATTTTATGAAGTCGCTAAATTCATTAATATAGATTCAACTTCATCAAGTTTGAATTAATTTTGATTTATAAATATATACTTACAAGAAAGAGAAATAAGTTTGATTTATAAATATATACTTACAACAAAGAGAATTAAGTTTGATTTATAAATATATACTTACAGCAAAGAGTGTTTGTTTGTTCTACAACAAACTCATTTCTGCATCCTTCAATTGAATCTCTGTGAGTTAGAGTTTCTTATGCTTGAAACAAGTTGTCAAGCTATAGATTCAAAAATCAATTTTGAATCTTGAAAATTATTTAATGATCTGAGAATGTAAGTTCTCACAGTTAGATATAATGTAGAAAATATTTCTAGATAAACACAATGTACATGGTTTTCGAAATGTCCAACGTTTCAAGTGGACACTCCACCCATTATCAGGGACAACAAAAAACTTATATGTAGGAAACGTGTGTCGAGGTTTTGTATTTAAAGACTTGGATAGGTAGTTGATGATTGAGTAAGAATTCGGTAAAAAAGTAAAGGAGAAAAAATTAAATAATAGAGTCAACATGGTTGTCGAGATTAAATAAAGAATTAAATAGTTGAGTCAACATGACCTTTGATATTAATTAAAGGTGACAAAAACAAATAGTGGAGAAAATGAATATACCAAGAGATCAAATTAGTCGTTGAGCAAAAGAATTGAGTTGTGAAGAATGAAAAGTATTGAAAGGGTGGAGATGAATTAATAATAATATTAGAAATATTTAATCATATCAGGGATAATAAAGTAATGATGTGTTTGGATTAGTCATAATAAGGAAGAAAAAGTCATTGGCGTATGTTATCAATTAATATTGGAAGATAATATAGATATGATAATAATATAACAATGAATATAATGGTGATGGCATGGATTACTTATTAATAAAGGACAATAATATTGGTAAGTTAATATTTTAATATAATATATTAATATAATATAATAATGAATATGAGAATAATAAAAGTTGAATAAACGTAAAGAAATTGAAGAGAAAAGAGAAAGCTTTTGTGTGATGAGAAAAATGAGACGGAAGAATCCAAGAGAATGCGAGGAAACAAAAGCAATGATGGAAAAACGGGGAAGGGAGAGAAAGGAAATAGTCCGAGAATTGAAACTCCACAAAGGAAGCCTAATGATCAAGGTGGTGAATGGTGGGTTTCCAATATTTTCTAAGTTTGTAGCCATCTTCGTGATTAACATTATTATGATGTTTTTCTATTTCAAGAGCTTCCTGAATTATCTGAGTGGAATAGTAATGGGATGAGGCTAGAATTTTAGTTTGGTCAAATCATATGAGGTGCTTGGATTTGAAGGAGTGTTCGGCAATAGTTTATTTGGAGATTTGTTTGTGGGTCATATCAACAATATGTTCTTTGAGATAGTGTTTGAAGGATCTACCAGTTTTACCTATGTAAGATTTTCCATATGAGCAGGGGATTTGGTAAACTCCTAGGCCCAGAACGGGTCAGATTTATCTTTAGCAGTTCTGAAGAGTTGTTTAAATGTTTTATATGGTTTGAGCATTGTTTTGATATTCTTCTTAACCAAGAGTTTTGAGATCATATCAGTGGTCCCTTAGATGTAGGGTAGGGAGATGAAAGCATGAGGAGGAGAGGGGAATGAGGGTAAATTTGGTTTAGGTTTGTTGGCAAAGAGAAAATCTTGGTTGATATGGGAGAGAGAGTAACCATTGGATAAGAGGGCCTTGGTTAGGTGGGTTTTTTCTTCTACAAGGAATTAGGGGAAAGAAATGTGGAGGGCACGAGTAATCAAGGTTTCAAGGACAATGGTTTTTGGCATTGGATGGTGGTGGGAACTAGTGTAAAGGTATCTATTGGTGTGGGTCTTATTTCTGTAAACTTGGTGGGTAAGGGGGGCGTCAAGAAGTCGAGAAATAAGGACATCCAAAAAGTGGATGGAGTTGTCATTTTGGGTTTCCATAATGAATTGTATGTGAAGGGAAATGTTATTAAGGTGGTTAAAAAAAGGAATTAGGTTGGAGTGGCCATGAGGCCAAATAACAAAAGTGTCATCTACAAATATTTGGGTTTGATATGGAAGTTATTTAAGGCTAAAGATTCAAAACGTTCCATAAATATGTTGGTGAAAGCAAGCGATAAAGATGACATGAAGGCTATACATTCAGTTTGTTCGTAGCACACACTTTTGAAGGTGAAGAAGGTGGAGGATAGAAAGATTTCAATGAGGTTTAAGGTTTCTGGATCAATGAGTTTGGAGACCAGGGTGAGGGCTTCGGAAACTAGGATTTTGGTAAATAAGGAAATGACATCAAAGTCTTCCATCAGGTCTTGATCATTAAGCTGAATATTTCTAATTTTGTCAATGAAATCGGTAGAATATTTAATAAAAGAGGAGGTTTTTTCGACGAAGGGTTGAAGCTTGTCAGCAAAGTACCAGGCAAGGGCATGAGTGGGGGATCTAATGGAACTTACTATTGGTCAGAGAGGGACGTCTTTTTTATGTATTTTAGGTTGTCCATAGATCCTTGGGGTTTGGGGGTTGTGAGGAATTAGACGCTTTTGGATGTTAGGATCGAGGGAGGAAGATTTGATGGCTTTGGTGACTAGGTTGGTGATGGAATTAATAGGGTTTTTGGGTAGAGGTTTGTAAGTTGAGGAAGAGAGGAGGTCGCGAAATTTGGAATCATAGTCGGAAATGTTGATAAATTGAAGCATTGCTTTTATCAACTTTGAGGATAATGATGTCAAGGTTGTCATTAAGGCGACAAATATAAAGAAGTTTTTCTTTACATAAGTTGAGTTTTGACAGTTTGGACCATCGGAGGATTCTTCCACACTTCTACCTAATTTATTTAGCTTCGTGAGTGGGAAAGTTGTGGGTAATGGATTCAATGGAACAAACACTGTCTTCTACAGGGATACATCTAGGAGTTAGGGAAAAATTAAAACCTTTTTCAAGAAGTTGGAGGGTGGGAGGGTCCAGATTGAATGGAGAGAGGTTTAGCCAACTTAGATAATCTTGAAAACTCACCATTCACCATATTGATCATTAGGATTCCTTTGTGGAATTTCAATTCCTGGGCTATCTCCTTTCGCCCCCTTCCCCGTTTTTTCTTCATTATTTTGTATTCCTCACATTCCCTTGGATTCTTCCATCTCATTTTTCTCATCAAATGAAAGCCTTCTCTTTTCTCTTGAGTTTCTCTAGGTTTATTCAATTTATTCATTTTATATCATTCTCATATTCATTATTATATTATATTAATATATTATATTATGATATTAGCTTACCAATATTACCGTCCTTTATCAATTAGTAATCTAATCCCTCACCATTATATTCATTATTATATTATTTTCAGTATTGTCATTATTATATTATATAATATTATTATCGTATCAATATTATCTTCCAATATTAATTGATAATCTACCGCCAACAATGTTTTCTTCCTTATTATGACTAATCCAAAAAGGTCATTACTTTATTATCCCTCATGTTATTAAATCTTTCTAATATTATTATTAATTCATCTCTACCCTTTCAATACTTTTCATTATTCCCAACTCAATTCTTGTTCTCAACGACTAATTTGATCTCTTGGTATATTTGTATCTCCACTAAAAAACTCACCTTTAATTAATCGCAAAGGTCATGTTGACTTGGCTATTTAATTATTTATTTAATCTCAACGACCATGTTAACTCTGTTATTTAATTCTTTACCTAATTTTTATTCAATGGTCACCTACCTATCCAAGTCTTTAAATACAAAACCTTGGCACTTGTTTCCTACATATGAGAATTGTGTTGTCCCTGATGATGGGTGGAGTGTCCACTCGAAATGTTGGACATTTTGAAAACCATGTCAACAATGTTTATCCAGAAATATTTTCTACAACTATTTAATGAGTATGTAGGTTTTCACAATTAGTCATAATATTGTTTAAACTTTTTGGAAGTAAACTATGTGAAAGTTTATGAAACGGCCAACTTTTCGAGGGGACACTCCACTCATCATAAGGGACACAAAGTTATAGTAAGGATAGAAATGAGTGTTGATGATGTGATTTAAAGGGAAAATAATCATGGATAATAGTTAGAATGAATGAATAAATTATTAGATGATTGTTGTAAAGTAAAAAGAGAAAATAATAATCACGGGCAAGTCAAAAATCAAGAAACAAGGGTATTTGGAGATTAAAGTAGCATAAAAATAATCATGTGGTGTCTAAGGTGAGAATTAAAATATGAAGAAAATAAATTAATTTAATCGGAAAGGCTTGAAAGAGATAATTAAAAGGAATTATAATAAAACAAGTTTAGAGAATAAATGAATTAAATAGTTACAAGGAGAAAGGATGTAATACCCCTAGGCCAAACCTCAATTGTACATATAAATGTAAATGAACACATAGGCTAGTAAGTCATTGGTACTAATTGTAAATGTAAATGCAATTATACATATAAGTTGGTGAGTTTATGATACAAGGTCTTTGGTTTGGTTCGGTGTGCATTGAGCCAGTGCTTGGGAATTTCATACCAAAGAAGTGTGCACATTTCATAATGTATCGTGCACATGTGTAAGTGCATGAGGATGGCGCACCAAAACAAGAGTGCTCACATCCCAGAGTTCCGCGGACACCGACTTGAGTGTGTGATCTTGAGGCCAGAGAGATTTGTATATATGTTTGTATTTTATAGGCTGGTGAGCTACGTTATTATAGGTCAGAATGCTTATATGATTATTAGGCCAGAGAACCTATATGTTAAAAGCCAACGTGTCTATATTGTAAATTGTAAATCATACTCATATTATTAATAAAGTACACCATTGTTGCAGACCGACCAAACAAAAGAGATGAGGGAATAAACTCCACTAGATAGGGAAAGGGGGCTAAGACTCTAGGAAAATGGCTAATCTAGGAGGATTAATCTCAATGGAATATTATATTAATAGTACTAAAAGGGTAAAGTATGAATATAACTTTATATATCTTGAGTTTCAATTTTCAAAAGAGGGGACAAGGGAGTCCCTTGGGTTCCATGTGTCATAAAAGGAACATGCATATATATAATAAGGAGATTAAGTGTATATCCCATCGTTCCTTGATTATGGATTCATCAGTTCTTACCATTCACTCATCCATGCTACCATCTATACATGTTCCTAGTATTGTTGCAGGTTGAAGAGGCGGGTTGTCATGCTCGTATGTTGAAGAGGTGGGTTGCCAGGTCCATATGTCGAAGAGGTGGGTTGTTAGGCATGTATGCTGAAGAAGCAGGTTTTCGGGCCCGTGAGTAACTTCTTTAGTGGATAAACTACTCGAGGTTTGTTCCCTGGTGTGTTGGGAAATAGTTACATGGCTCTGAGACTTCCTACCTGGTCTATTGTTGAAACCTCGGAAGGGAAGTGGGGCTGCCAAGGGACTTTTGAGGAGAGAAGAGGCACACTTCCTCGAGTGGGACAAGCATGTGGGGAATGAGATATTGTAGGCTAGTTGCAGCAGTTGGGCACCTTGGACTGAACAACTTTTTTTCTTATCATACCTTAGACTGGCTTAGGATTCCCTTTGCCCTGGTAGAGTTTAGCCCCAACTCGGAGGTGTCCATTGTTGAGATTATGAACAGTGTGGTATATGGCAGGGAGGAACGTGGAAGGTCTGCATGTAGTTGGTGCTTACTTCATAAGATAATTGTTTATCATGTGCTTGTTTCAATTATTGTGTGTGTATTTATGAATTTCCCTTATGGAATATTTGTTATTAATTCTATGTATGAATTATTATTGTTGCATGTTGTTATTATTCTGCATATCTTTGTTCATATGTGGAGTAACTATTTAAGTAAATGGCATCAAAGAATAATTGTTGAGTTCTAGTAATGGGAACATTACAGAGCATACCAATACATAAAATTGTTATCAGAGTTCGGAATTTTGGTGTGGCATTGCCGAGCTCGGGGTTGGGGATGTTACAAAGGAGCTAACAAACAAATTAATAAGTAAGAAATGAGGTTAGAGGTAGGTGAAAATCAATAAATATTTTTGTTCAACCCTCTAATCTAATTACAAAAACATCTCTCTTGCACCTCTTGCTCTTATTTTTCTTCCTTATATCCAAGAATCACTAATCATATTTCTAAGATTTTAGCTAAAAAGAATATCAAAACTATTTTTAAATCCTATAAAACTCTTGAACGGTTATTTAGCACTATTGAGCCCATGCTTGGCCAAGGAGTTTATTAGATCCAATGCTCTTGTAGCAAGTCATACATAGTGCAGCTTAAAAAACACATAGGTGACATAGTCCACAGTTGCATCTCTAAGTTGGCTATAGTTGAACACTCTCACAACTCAACTCTAAACACCTGCTTTGATCAAATCAAAATTCTTCCCCAAATTCTTGTCTCAACACCCTTTTACTCCTCTTGCATCATTGGAGAAGCCCTAGAAATTGAGAAATGTCCCAACAATTTAATTGAGAAGATGGGTATAAACTAAGTAAACCCAACAATTTCAATTGAGAAGACCTCCTTGTAACTATTTATTTCAATTATCCTTTTAATTTATTTTATTATAGTTTTTTTTTAATTTTCTAAAATATATATTTGGCTGAAGAGATAACATTGAAAAACAAAGGAATCACTATATATGTAAGGTATGCATACCCTGCTCCCTTTGGATTTGAACTTGTAACCTACAAGAAAGAAACACATATTCTTAACTATTAAGCCCCCTTAAATTATACAATCCATTTCCAAACACAAAAAACCAAAAATACCATAAATCTGTGATTGACATTCAAGCACAAAGCACTGAAAAATCCAACCAAATCTCAACACCATTGTTGATGCATGCCATTCAAATATGGCTTAAATTAATGTAGTAGGACTTCTTAAATTGGTGTTATAATAGATTGTATAAAATTTGTATTTGCTATGAAAATATATTTTAGTTTTAATGAAAAAGATTTAGCTTTAATAAAAAAGATGGTATAAAATTTATGTTTCTATAAAAATATATTTCAATTTTAATAAAAAAAATGTTTATCAATAAATGAATAATAAATGAATGAGTAAATGAATGAAAATTTTCAAATAAAATGAAAATTACATCAAATTTAATGTAATTTAATATTTAATAAAAAAAAGTTTGATATTTAATAAAAAAAAGTTTATCAATAAATGAATGAAAATTAAATCAAATTTAATGTAATTTAATATTTAATAAAAAAAAATTATCAATAAATAAATGAAAATTTTCAAATAAAATGAAAATTAAATAAAATTTAATGTAATTTAATTTTATATAATTAATTGTTACTAATTATTAATGTATTTTATATAAAATTCACATTGCATATTTCTGAAATCAATATAAAATCACAAATCATGAATCTATCTATAAATATATAAACATAACATTCACATTGTATGTGAAATGAATAATACCCTTTAGATTCATTACCTCAATGACTTCCTAAAACTTGATGCCATGTTGTCCTCCACCTCTGTTTCTACCCATTTAAATAATTTTATTGGCACATTATTTTCCTTTTTAAAGAGATTTTAATAAGAATTCGCTATAATTTATTTAAAGAGGTTTTGAAAAGATCGAGAGATTATTTAAGTGGAGAAGTTTTCTAATCATTAAAAACTGAGTTGAGTTGTGTATTAAATTTACATTAACACAACAGGTAAACTTTTTCAAACTTTGTCAGATGTCAAGATTACCATTACTAAGAAATTAATTAATTTCAGGAGTATCATTACTAAGAAAAAAATATGAAAAGATATCTATGTAAACCAAAAAGGTCTTTTGCAAATAGGTTTCATATTTCAAATTTATGAAAATTTCCAATTCAGGAGTCGAGATTACATAATGAGAGGCTGCTGCACGTTACATAATGGAAGAAGATAAATCGTATTCATAAATCAAGAGGTTACAGCACTGTCAAAATGAGCAAGAGGTTACAGTATTCATGATTGCCTAAGACCCATGCGAACACCTTCCAAATCGCATAAATAGCTTCACGAATTTTGTCCCACATTCGTTAAATCTTTGAATCGTATAAATATGAATCTTCGTTCCCCTCTGCATCGGATCTTTGAAATGCAAGCTTCTTACAATTTTGAATCGTATATATAGCTCTGCAATGCTTTTGATCTTTCAGATTCTCATTAGCAATTTCATCAATAGAGGAAGTATTGCTAACCTGGGAGGCAAGCAGTAATCACCACTTTAGGGTGAAGAAGGACCCATTCACACCTTGAATGAGGAAGCCAATGAACCACAATTCGGGACACCAATTGATTTCTTGATAATATCTACAAATTACGGAAGCTTGAAATAACAAATTAAAACTGAGATCAATCACACAATAACAGTGAGGCCAATAACAGTGAGGCCACAAGGGCTCACAGAAGTGAGAAGTGAGACTACTCCCCTAACAATCTCCTAAATATGTGGAGCCACAATGACCTTACTCCCCTAACAACCTCCTAAATTTGTGGATTTGAAAATCACTTAAACACTAATCTAAGGTACAATAGAAATCTGCTATAACAATTTCCTAATTATGGCATTTCATCATTATTCTCCCACAACTTGATCTTAAGCAGGATACATGAAAATTAAGGTTGATGTTAACAAATTCAGAGGTTTGACAGCATCCATGGAAATTAAATTAGAGAAACTTAAAAACTTGGCAGGATTCATGCCAGTCCTTTCTGAAGTGCAAAAACAATCCACATGCAAAAAGTTCCTTTCAAAAACAAGAATCCTAATGGATTCCTTTCACACAAAAGTCTTCTTGCAGAGGTCAATACCCACGTGACTTCCACAATACCAATTAACAAAGACAACATTTATAATTGATCCTTGAAACTAACCAGGCAAAGACAAATTACAAAGTACAGTCACAGTAGAAATTGATTTCATCTCTATTTCTGCGCAATATAACCAGGCTTAAGTGATCTCTACGCATTGAACACGGTTCAGTTTCTTTCCAACATCAGTGACCACAATTGCACAGATTTGCATATAAGCGATATGGGAAGATAAAACACCATTAGATGCAATTCATGGAAGCTTCAAGCCCATGGAGCTTATCTGCAGTTTGAAAAATAATAAATAGAAATGCATACTGTATATATCCATCTTTGAAAAATGTCAAATCTGTGCATATTTTCCATTCATTTGGATGTATCATACCATAGAAAATTCAAAATGTAACTCATTCAGACAAAGTTACAAGTTTCACATTTTCTGTCAAAGACAATGCAGCAAATATAGAATATGAAACTTAATTATTCCAAATTATTGCAGTCTTCACCACAAATGAATCCAGGTATTCATGAATACCATCACAATACATAAATAGTCCAACTAAACGCTAGATCCTTTTATATCTATATTCACTGGTAGCACAGATTCTCTGGCAGGAGAACCCATGAGAAAAGCAGTAGCGTGACTCAGCCAAAAAGCCAGAACAGAAAGAAGCCATGAAAAACCCGGAAACAGACACAAATTCATAGAGAGAACATAACAACCTAGTCAGAGTCCCCATATATATTATATTCTGCCATCACAGCCTGACAAGCAGAGTGGGTTGTGGTAGATCTGTAGGCAAAAGGCCCAGTCTTTCTTTCGTCCGAATTGATACCGTTGTTGTGGGTTAGGAAAACTGGACCACGGCTGCTGTCGGTTGGAATGTTGCATGAGGTGGGGCTGCTCACTGTAAATGCCTCACAGGCATCGTGCTCGTGTTCACCCTGAACAGCGATATCGAAAAGCCCATTGTTTGCTCGTGTTCACCCTGAACAGCGATATCGAAAAGCCCATTGTTGTCGGTGCTTTGTTCATTATAGAACAACCTCTTACCAGCACGATCCTTGCACTCAACAGCCACAGTGGCACCTGCAAAACACACATACTAAAAACACATCAGAACCAGACATTGGGCTCCATGTCCATTCTATACTTCAGACAGAACATGTATAGAGAGCAACATTTCTATTATAAAACAACATTTAGAAAACGAAAGTGATGTCAACACAACAGCAAAAGGGGAATTCCATGCATCACAACAATAGATCTATTCAGAAGAACACAGCATTCTACATAGCTAATCTTAATACCAGATCTATTTATTCTTCAGAACCAGATCTATCATTTCATACCTTAACAAGGAGGAAATGCAGTGACCCAGATGAAAACAATCTACAAAAAACGCAAACAATTTAGAAGCCTATACCAGATGAATTTTCGCTTACCAGGGATAGGGGGTGAAATCCTGGTGGGATATCCAGCAGCACAGTTATCACAGTAAACCTTTCCCGTAACATAAAAGTTATGGCCAGCATGAGCATTAGCAACACCCAACAAGGCAAGAAGGGCAATCAAGGCACAAAATGCTGAAATCTTGGCCATTGTTTAGATACCCACCTAGTAGGAAGAAGCAACAAGATCAAATACTGCTTTGCAAATCCTGGAGACATCCAAAAGGGTTTTATAACTTACAATCTCGAAATCAAAGGAAATACACCCTATCCTATCTTCCTCATAGAAGTGAATCTTTCCCCATGGAATGTATAGTTATGACTAGGTACCTAATGTACAAAACCAAGATAAGCAACATGGAAGACAAGAGGTTTCCTAAGTTTGCTTCAAACTCATCACCTACAACTCAAATGAGGTTGGAGGTTCACATAAAGATGCCAAGTCTTGGCTAAATAATTGGGGTATAAAGGAAGAGGTCACTTTGTAGAATAATGATAATATTAAGAATATCATTACATTTAAATTTAAGGAGAAATTGTGGTGCGATTGGACAATTCCTAAAACACCAAGGGTCGAAAGAATTTGTCATCACCGTGGGTTGAAAGAATTTGTCATCTTTGTGACACTGAAAGGGTTGAATATGAAAAGCACTTTCTCTAAGATTGAACTGCATACACCCACATTAGATCTCAATTTCAAAATATTTGTTACAATACCCATCCTCCTAACATTTTTACTCATCAAAACTATGGTTATTTAGGAATACTTCTCCTATAGAAACCCAAGTAATTTCTTTACCTTTCTTAAGGTCTGATGGATGTTAACCACCATCATCAATATATATATATGGATTCTCCATCTTTCCCTAATGGAGGGTTCACAAATAGAGGTTAGCGACCTCGAGGGACTCAACCAAGTTTGAACTTATGACCTATGGCCCTCTGATGTAGCCAATAAACTTTGATTCATTCACGAGATGAAATAAACCATGAAAACACAAGAGAAAGGAAAACAACTCTCTGTATTCCTTCTTCATCCTAACTATTACACTGGAAGTTCAACCGCTTATATCTATATTTGAGATTTTCGAAAACAATTAATTTTAGAAAATTCTTGCATAACTCTAAAACTGACCAATAACTAAAAGATAACTAGAGCGACACTATTTATCAACTTGTTTTTATGATTAGGTGCATAAACTAAGAGATAATTGATAATTACTAATTCAAAAAATCCTGAAAAAACACTAAAACCCCAATTTGAGGCCTTATATGAAGGGCCCCGGAAAAATATCAAAACATGTCTGATAAGAAGGATTAGATCGACACGGTAGTGAACTCTTCGAGACACAACTCCCTGTAAAATTTCATCCCAAACGGATAACCAAGTCAAAAGTTATGACCCTTGAAAATCCCTGCATCAACCTCCCTCACCCAGCCGCACTCCCAACACACATATATTAACCTTTAAAATGAACATACAATGTTTATCATATGACCCTTAAAAATGTTGACCTCTATGTATGAGCTTTTAAAATGAATTCTTCTGTAAAACTATGTAGAGGCCAACATTTTTATGGCTAGTATGAGAAATAGTGTGTGTTTATCGTGGTTGTTAGGGATAAATATATGGTTGTTAGTAGTTCTAGTGTCCTTGTGTAAGTTAAGTTGCAAGTGAACTTTTGTTAGCACTATCAAAGATCTCGGGGAGCCTCCATACTCATGCATATATTTCTTTTTAAGGAAAATCTCGCAGGATCCCCTCTCTTCCTCAAAATATATGAATGAAGGGAATTTCAACCACTATCCACAATAAGAACTAGTCATTGTAATATCCCCAACCAAATCTGTTCTAAAAATATGAGTTTTATGGTTGGGAACTTTCGTCAAACACTTTGATGAAAAGCTCAAAAAACCCTTGCTAACCCTTCTCTACTTGTTGCCCCAACTTATAGAGGTTTTCTTAGTTGTTGTTTATCATCAAACACCTCATAAACAACCTTCCCAAGTTCCCATATATGTGGTTGTTATATTTTGTTGTTGGTTGTCACAGAAATTGCAACTAGTTGGT
This sequence comes from Picea sitchensis, assembly GCA_010110895.2. NCBI lineage: Eukaryota > Viridiplantae > Streptophyta > Pinopsida > Pinales > Pinaceae > Picea > Picea sitchensis. Next base: position 297,088 of record SNQJ01S0000068.1, on the reverse strand, counting down.
TCATGCATTTTGTCAAACACTTTGCAAGTGTTTGTTGTAGCTTATGTTTAAAGTGTGTTGTTGATCTATTTATGTGTTTGGGCCAATGAAAACACCATAGAAAATGCAAGAAAATTACATAGAATGAATTCCCAAGGAAAAATACACCATAATTTAAGAAGTACCTCAGATCTTGCTTCATTTATATTAATATAAAGTCACCATACAACATAAATTTCTAGATCTGAAATACAATAGTTAGCAACTGATTAAATGGCTGGAAATTTCTCCCAAGACAACAAATATGCAATAATAAACCTTATGAATCCCACCCAGAGCTGCCCACAAGAGATGGTTGTCCAAAAGTTGAGTACTCCACCAAAAATTTGTGGCACCAAATGAAGAGACGTGCCTTGCTGAAGATAAATGCCTTGGCTGAAGGTAAACTCGGCCCACCTCAATAATACACACCCAGTTATCAATAAAATCATACCAAGAATAATATGCATCTCCTCCACAAGATATGGTTCTCTCCTCCAAGGTATGATATGCCCAACTCAATGAATAAATAGCCCTTGAAGAATGGCTCTCTGAAAATATGGAAATCTCCTCCTCAAGATGCCAACTGCTAAAGAAACTACGATCTCCAAGTGAATACCAAGTCTGAAGATAGAATGATGAGGGTGGATATCTCACCACCGAAACCAAGCTTGGTCAGCTAGGGTGGATCTCTCACCACTGAAATTGAACCTAGGGTTTGTCACCAAAACCCTCAAAATCCTAAGCTCCAAGAGCCCTCCAAGCCAAGAGGCTAAATACAAAATAATCAATCAACATCATGAGAGAATGGGCTCTCATCCCCTTTTATAGGCCCACTTTTTTATTTTCTTTCATTCACTTAAATTATTTAAGTGACTTTTGTAACAACCCTAGTTAAATAGTTGCATAGGGTTTATCAAGTATAGTTAATTAAATAATTAATTGTCCTAGTGTGTATTAGTTAAATAATGATTATTTATTAATAATATTATTTATTTATTGATTAATTAACACATTTAAGGTTTGGGTGAAGAATTAAAGGCTTGATAACTTTGATTTATTTATTATAAAACTTTACGTATGACAGGGGATAGGGTATTGAATGGAGGGATAAGGTAGTAAATGGAGGGATAAGGTGGGTGGCATTAAATGAAGGAGGAGGCGGTGAATGGGGAAGGATATGAGGGGGCCAGAGGCCTTTGGGAGATGATTATTATGAAATTTTGGGAGAGGAAGCATTATTGGGAGAGAAGGATTGTATTTTGTTGTCTGGGATATTGTTATGTTTTGGGAGTTTGGGTGGACTGTTACAGGGGTGCACCAAGTTGCTGGGAGTTTTGGGCTCAGGGGCCAGGAATCCTCACGAAATCCTGGAGCTAGGGAGCCGGACAGGCTCTGTTCCTAGCTGGCAGGGAGGAAAGATTCAGTTTTGGGCAGAATTTTGGGCAGAGCAGTAGAGAGGACAACCAGAGATCGGGGATTTAGCATCAGACGGAGGTATGTTTATTTATGTATTTTCATGAATATGTGGTATTATGTGGTTGTTATGTAAGCTTATTTTCATGCTATTAATAAATCTAATTTATGTTGAATAATAAATGATTATAAGTTATAATTAAAATGTACAGGATATAATTTATTTTTATTCATTATTTTAGCTTGTGTTTTATAAGGCTTTGTGGGGACAGAGACCTTACACATGGTATCAGAGCCCGGTTTTAAAACTGAAACCTAGTGCTTTACCACCCACATAATTGTGCAAACTATTTTCTGAAAGAAGTCCCATCCTACAGCCTAAAACCCTTGAAGCAACTTAAAAAAATATATAAACAGAGATGACCTAGAACCCTAAGTAGACCTAGAACCCTAAGTAGACAATGAGTGTGAGAGTGTGTATGCTTCCCTGGAGAATTAAAGGAGGGTATATGCATTAGAAAAAGAGAGACTCTCCCTGGTTCTAGCCACCTGTGAGAATGACTCTTCACCTGCACACACTGAGAATTAATAAGAGTTGCATTCTATAAATATTGTAAAACAAGCACGGGTATTTCATTATACCACATTTATATAATATGTTATATATTTATACAATTAATATTTTATATCTTTAACAATTGGTAAATAACAAATCTACTGGTAAATGAGACTTTATACAAAATACAAAACTCTTCATCGTTGTTAATGGAGTTACATCTTGTAAAATAAAGTGAAACAAGATCATAAAATAATCACAATAATACCCATATTGTAGATGCATCTAACCCTGTACAACCTAGGAATCCCAATTCTTAAGTTTCTGGAAGGTTTATCACAAAATGAGTCTACCCCATCATGGGATGTTTTGTTTCTTCAGGATGCGTAGAATGGGTTTGTGATTTGGAGAGTACTCTGAATCACAGGGACCAATATGAGCGAAATGGCAAGCTAATAAATCAAAACAATGGATATTTAAAAAAAAAATGATAAATGGCCACTGCAAACCTCCCAAGCCTCTTAGATGAGTTATGATTGAGCCTTGAGCTTCGCCAACTAAACAAAACTCAAAATCAAAAAATCTTACTCATTTGAACAAAAATGATGCTCATAAGACGTCAAAAATTAAACAACGACTGGGAAAATGAATTCACCCACTCAAGTTAATATTTTCCCAATACATTTTCTGTAATAAATAAAAAAAATACATATATATAACTAGTCCTCAAACCACACATATCAAATCCAAGCATGCAAGTCAAGCCGAGACCAAGCGGTAAGATACTAAAGTGAGTCTATTATTTTCTCCATGCATACATCAAGTCAAGTCGAGACCAAGCATACATCAAACTAGTGCATATACCAAATCCAAACTCCGAGTCCACATGTCAAACGCAACTGCACCCAACTGAAGCAACGCACCTCATGAATCAAACTTGGCCTTCCCATATGCCGCAATGGCCACACCAACAGATAATCCATGCCCAAGCACCAAGTAACCTGGAGGAGGAGCACTGCTACGCTCACCGTATATATATTTATAATAATAATAAATAAATAAAATCTTAAAAATATATATATATATATAATAAAAAAACAAATATTGGGATTTTCACAGCCCAAAACTCCAAAAATTTGGATTGCTATAGAGCACTGCGTTTGCTCTTCCCCAACACTTAGAAGCCCAGAGTTAATTAAATTTGAACTCGAGACATATATGTGGCATTTATATGAACTACCGTCGGAGTCCGAGGACCAAATCAAAGTCACGAGCTCCAGCGCACCTCACAACAGGAACCCCACGCTGTAACAGAAATCTTTTTTATTTGGAATTTATCCCAATCTCCAATTTTCCAAACTCATCATGAAAACTCCACTAGCCAAGCTCAAAATACAAGCCCAACGCAAGCACAAAGCCATGACAGAGGAGCCGTGCGTTGCACACACACAAAAAAATTATTAATAAACAAAAAAAAACACCCGTAGGTGAAAGCATCGGAGCCATGCGCCAAGCCACGGGGAGGAGGCGCAGGAACCAAGCCCACAGACCATTCGCCAAGCCATGGGGAGGAGCCCGCAAGGGGTAAACGTAGTTATAAGGCATGACTCAAACAAGCTTACTGCATACCATTCTGTGTAGTAATCGTTCAATTCATTGAATGTTGCAATTGAACAACAGGCGCAAACACAAACAGAAATACCTAATTGCATCCAAAATACAAAGTTCGGTGCACATGGTAGCGCACACCAAGCGCTATGCCACGACCGGGAGAGGAGCACACAACAGGCATCCTTTGCAAAGCCAAGGGCAAGCCACAACAAACAAACCAACGCCCATGGACCAACGCCTAACACAAGTGGTAGCCTTGAGCTCACAACCACAACAAACAATCCAGAACCCAAACAGCCACACGGAGGAGGATCCCATGGGGCAAGGTGAGGTGCGCTACGCACCAGCACAAAAACAAAAAACAAAACAAAAAAACCCAAGCACTAGCACCAAACACCAGTGCACAAGTCATTTACCAAAACAATGTACAAGCCAGCGCTCAGAGCCGAGCATCGAGCCACCGAGGGAGGAGCCTGTAACCATTACCATAACTTCGTTGTAGTTGCAGAGCAGAAGAGGCCCAGGGCATGTTCGCAAATGAGATAGGCGGCAGGTCGATTAGGGTTAGGGAATAATGAGAAAGGAATGGTGGCGTTTAGGGTTTAAATGATAATTATTTTTTTTCCGGAAATAGGAGGGGGTAACACATGGATCACATGCGAGGTTTAGGTTATTACCTGTGAGATAAGTTTTTTTGTTTCTTTTTTTTTTTTGGTCAATTAAAAAAAAATTTAATTTCATTTATTCAAAAAAAATATATAATAAACAATTATGACAAAGTAAGTTTAAGTAAATTAAATGAAATAGGATTTTATTTTAATTTAGGGATTTTAAATTTAAATTAATTAATTTAAATTCGATATATATAAAAAAATGTTACTTAAAAAAAAAGGATATAATAATAAAAATATATATAAATAAATAAAGTTAAAAAAAATTTGAAATGTTTTGGTGTCCATGGGTTTTGAACCCATGACCACCCACCAAGCCCAAGCCTTAAGAAATGACCAAACACCAATGTGCCACACATATCGCTTTTACAAAATAAATTCATATGTAAATTAATTAATTATCAATAGTAACAAAGTACTATCCCGAAGTATAATCTCCCATTATCCAAGTTAACCAAGCACTGAGTTTCGTGCCCACAACCATCGAGCCAAGCTCCAAGTCCTTTCATTCCATTCCACCATTCAAAGCCAGGCACCAAGCCCATAAGGGAGCATTTTGTGCACAACGTATTAACATTATAAAATTTTAATGTTAATAATGGGTTTGAAACCTATTATTATTAATCAAATATATATGTCCCCTTGATTAATGAATGTAATAGTGTAACTTTATAATTTATAGGTTAAAAGTCCTTGTAGAGTAGCGGGAGTTTGATGCAGGTTATGGGAAATAGTCAGGGTAGAATAGGGGTATAATAGAAAGCACCATATAAGGGATCTGATGCGCTATGGCGAGTATGGTACAGTGCTAGCGTAACTACCAGGGAGAGGGTCAATAGTTTTCTTAGGTGAAGACATCAAACTTAGACGCTTTAACCCTAACCTAGCCACCTCCCCTAAAGAGAGTAACATCTGTTTATAGACAAGTAAAAAAAAACTTACGCCTAACCCTATTTTCTAGTTTAAGTTGCGCAAATGTGAAATGTTTTTGAACTCACCCTGACAACTTTTGTTGATGCAGGTTAAATCATACAGGATGGTTAGGACTCAAGGAAATCAAGGCAGAGGGGCATCGTCGCAAGGATCGCCAGTGCCGCCACCACCATCTCCTGAACTATCTCTCATACTGCGCTCTTTGGAGGCCATAAATGAGACTTTAAAAGGGCATCAACCAGCAGGGATCGAAGTGGAGCCCCCACCATCTGCAATGGGTAATCCAGAAGCGTCGAGGGATTCAGGGGGGAGGACCTCCACCTGAAGACATCACTAGAGAATTGCAAAAGATAAAACTTCTGGAGTTTGTCGGGGGTCGCGCCAGTGAACATGCAGAAGCATGGTTGGAAGGCATGACAGGGTGTTTTTCCTTAAGGGACTATGCATCCACCTCAAAGGCGAAGATAGCGATTTTTCAGTTGAGAGACAGTGCCTTGAACTGGTGGGGCAACCTGGAAAGGCAACTGCATCTTACCCCGAACACCGTATCTTGGGAACTTTTCGAGGAGAAGTTCCGAAGAAAATATCTACCAACTTACTATGAGGAACAACAGGTAGGAGCATTTCATGCCTTAGTACAGGGAAACAGGACTGTAGAAGAATATGAGATTAGGTTTATGGAATTGGTCAAATATGTTTCATATATGGATAATGACCAACGACAGGCAGAACGCTTTGTCTATCAGTTAAACCCTAAGATAAGGGCTATGGTATGGATGTGGAAACTGTCTTCCATAGCGGAAGCTATGGAAAATGCATGTTATGTGGAGGAACACATGAACTTAACCGGAGGTACGATACCGACCTTTCTGCATCATCCTGGATTCGTGGGGAAGGCCCCTAGGACATTTCCCACGAGAGGGAGCTCAAGGCCACCTCCATATGGTAATAGAGTCGCACCAAGGACAATAGCCGCAGGGATTTCAATGGCAACAAGTGCAGCATCTCGTTCATCACCAACAACGCAAGCAGGTCCATGGCCATCTCAAGGAGCATCTAGTAGGGGTAGGGGTTCCAGGGGAAGGAACTCATTTTAGAGATAGTCGCATAACAGTGTGCAGGTTCAATCATGTGTTACCTGTTGGGGGTGCGGAGGACCCCATTACCAACGTGACTACCCAGAGTTACAATCAGGATTCGTGCATAGAGAAGGAAAGGCCCCGATGGGAAGAGCCAGTAGCAGCCACCAGATTTACGCAACGGTTAATAATCGTCAGGCCGAACATCAATCCACGGTGGTGGAGTCATCAGGTACGCTAAATCATATCAATCTTAATATTTTATTTGATTCTGGTGCAACAGAAAGTTTCATTTCACCATCTTCATTAGAAAGGAGTGGGTTGGTGGCCTACGAGCACGATGACTTTAAACAAGTCGAGATGGCTTCGGGGGAAAAACAAGCAGTAGGACCTAGTGTTGATAATTGTATAGTAGACCTGAGAGTGTGTACTACCAGGTTGAAGGTATATGTCACTTCTCTTGGGACGTATGACCTAATAATTGGAATGGATTGGTTAGAAGCTCATCGAGCTTTGGTAAATTGTTTCGCAAAAAGGGTGCTTTGTGTCAATGATGAAGGAGGACCAGTAGAGATCCAGGGTGTACGGAGAAAAGTGTCATTACGCTTTATCTCAACTATGAAGGTTAAGTGATGCTTGAGGCAAGGGTGTCGACTATATGTAGTGGAAGCAGTGAATGAGAGGAAGGGACTCTCCTTGGATCAGTACCCGATATTGTCAGAATTTAAGGATGTTTTTTTCGAACGAGTTACTAGGGTTACATCTTGAGAGGGAGCTTCATTTTACTATTGAGATAAAACCTGGTGCAGAAACAATTTCCAAGACTCTGTATCGGATGACAACGCTGGAACTTTGTGAGTTGCAAATGCAGTTGAAAGAGTTACTGGACTTAGGGCTAATAAGGCCCAGTGTCTCACCTTGGGGTGCACCAGTAATTTTTGTAAAGAAGAAAGATGGTTCCTTACGAATGTGTATAGATTACAGGGACTTGAACCGTGCTACAGTG
>SNQJ01S0000068.1:265821-286082 GCA_010110895.2 Picea sitchensis | reverse complement strand
TTGGATGCATATGGAAATTACTATAGAGATGATAGTTAATGATATTAGTACATGAACGAGACTTGTATGTACTAGCTACACATGCATTTCTTGCACATGTACACTAGTATGAATGAGTTTCTTGGCTTACTTACTAATAATGACGGTTATTTGTTATGAATGCGTGAACCATTTTCCTTTTCCCGTGTATCATAAAATACTTTAACTTCGGGATGAAGTTTCCTGAAGGGTGGGTGTATGTAAAAACCCTAGTTAAATAGTTGCATAGGGTTTATCAAGTATAGTTAATTAAATAATTAACTGTCCTAGTGTGTATTAGTTAAATAACGATTATTTATTAATAATATTATTTATTTATTTATTTATTTATTTATTTATTAATTGATTAATTAACACATTTAAGGTTTGGGTAAAGAATTAAAGGCTTGATAACTTTGATTTATTTATTATAAAACTTTACGTATGATAGGGGATAGGGTATTGAATGGAGGGATAAGGTAGTAAATGGAGGGATAATGTGGGTGGCATTAAATGAAGGAGGAGGCGGTGAATGGGGAAGGATATGAGGGAGCAGAGACCTTCGGGAGATGATTATTATGAAATTTTGGGAGAGGAAGCATTATTGGGAGAGAAGGACTGTATTTTGTTGTCTGGGATATTGTTCTATTTTGGGAGTTTGGGTGGACTGTTACAGGGGTGCACCAGTTTGCTATGATTTTTGGGCTCAGGGGCCAGGAATCCTCACAGAATCCTAGAGCTAGGGAGCCGTACAAGCTCTGTTCCTAGCTAGCGGGGAGGAAAGATTCAGTTTTGGGCAAAATTTTGGGCAGAGCAATAGAGAGGACAACCAGAGATCAGGGATTTAGCATCAGACGGAGGTATATTTATTTATGTATTTTCATGAATATGTGGTATTATGTGGTTGTTACGTAAGATTATTTTCATGCTGTTAATAAATCTAATTTATGTTGAATAATAAATTATTATAAGTTATGATTAAAATGTACAAGATATAATTTGTTTTTGTTCATTATTTTAGCTTGTGTTTTATAAGGCTCTGTGGGGACAGAGACCTTACAACTTTCTAAGGTTATTCCTTGTATTAATAATGAATTCACCTTTTTAACCCCATAAAGTGATTAATTTTCCTTTATGACTTCTCCGGCCACTGAAAGTTAGTTTTCATCATCCCATCCTGTAGATATTTTTGCTCTAGTTCCAACAAGCTATTACTCTAAGGTATTTCTCCAATAAATAAGCTCCAAATAGTACCTTTAGTGTAATTAATTAGATATGCCCAATAATAACCCTGTTTTATGGGAATCCTTGGAATGCAATGAAACCAAGAAGAAGTTGTGCAAAATTGAGTCTGATGATGAATAATGGTAAATAAACTAAGATGGGCCCCATAAAACTCCTCCAAACCTTTTGGGTTCACTGATGACCTAGTCTCACCCCTCTGATATGGCTAACTCGAGCCTCCTAAAGTAACTCTAACCCCATAATAAGGGAATCCAAAAATGGGGACATGACAACCCTCCCTTCCCAAATATTGCTTGTCCTCAAGCAATGCCATCACAACCTGGTACTCCACAAATTGAACCTGACTGAAACTGAACATGATACAAGGGTACCAAATTGATCTCTGGAAAGGACCACCATGATGTCGTGGCACCACTTTGGTAATAACCATCAGACCAATGTGTCTGGTCTACATCCGCCTCTCCAGGAATCCCACACTGAAATACTTGTAGGGACTGAACTTAATTTCATGAATCATGTCCTGCAAAGGTACCTCCATGAAACCCAAGACTACAAATCCGCCAACAGCCTCGATCCTAGGTATCTGAAAAGAAGGTTTGTCCCATCGTTTGGAATAAGTCTCAACCTCTCCTCTATTGGCATCCCAAAAATAAAACAGACCAATCATTATCGCAAATTTTTCATTCATCACCAATAGTTGGTCCATCAATGCACTCTTCCGCCAAGGCGGTATCTTTCCCATGTGTCCTGACGCAACGTCCATGAAGTCCCTCCCTATGAGAATCTCTCGAACATGTCTGTAAGTGATGAAGTCACCAGGGTCCCAAACTATCATGTATGAAGTGAAGCACCCTCTGCTCATCGTACTGATTTGTATGGTGCTATCACATGAATTTGTCTTACTACCCTTGGTAAGCCAAGCGATCATAAGTTGATAAAATGGATTCGGCTCCTCAAGAGACCTCTCCTCCAAGTGAAAAATCCTATGCACTCTAGGAGTAAACTCTAGAGAACACAAACTGGCAATACCACCTCTCTTAGTTTCCATCCTATGAACAACTACAATCTCAGGGTCCCATGCCAGCCTCAGAGGGGAATCCTCGTGTTGATGATGCATCCTTGTGATCACAATTGTCTAACCACCATGCTCAAACTATGCTATCCTCTCCTGGAACACCCTATCATGGACTATACTCATCCAAGGAAACTCAGTGAATTCAACGCCTTTCAATCCACAACTATCCTCGATCTTGTGTATCGTGAGGGAAAAGAAAAAATCCACAACTCCTCTCACAATATTCCCACAATGATGCAAACAAATAACTACCTCAATTATGTCGGTCATGAACCTCATCTGAGACAATCCATCACTCATATGAATTCTAGGATCCCACCTCCACATTGGAAGTCCACCACTCAAAATATTTGTCGACTACTATTGTGCCCCACCAATAACCATCAAAGTCAAAATGAGACAAATCCCCGATGTGCAATCTCTGTATCAAATAATGCCATCCACTACTCCGCCAGTTGCAATCTCTTTGAACCGATCTAATTAAGTCTGGATTTCATCATGTGCACTCAATGCATTGATCACAGATTCCAAATGGATGAACTATGTCATGCACACAATGCCCCCTATCTCATACCATTGGCTCCAATAATCCTCTCATGTCCTATTGTATACAATGAGGGCATCAAATAATAGAAACAGGTGCCTCTACCACTACATGAAGGACTGGAAAGTGACTAGTGCATTGGTCAACCACAAGGGCGTGACCAAGAACTCATGATGATACCCGGGAACAAACTTGTGAGTACTCTGCTCCCTGGCCCAAGCCTAATGATATCCCAAATGAAAATCAATCATCGAGGGATACACTGCTCATTGAGGCTCACCCATCCACTCATCTATCATGGGTAATCACAACCCAATGGTATACTCAATGACTTTTTCAAGAGGTCTCCCTGGAGGAAACGCTCCAAAACTCTGTTGTGCACCACCATGTGCCAATGTATAATCCCATATACTATGACATACTTCTATGTCCCCCTGTACCTTCTAGTTCCTTGTATGTGCTATTGAATCCAACACTCTATCGATGATGAAAAAACTTGTACCCTAGAGCGTGTCCATGTCCATCATGTACTTGTCTACCCAATCCATGGACGCATATGCTTCCTCGCGGGCTGGTCCACGAGGAAGGTTCTCAACCATCTCCTTCGTAGCTAAACTATGACCCTCTAATGAGATCTCCAAAAGAAAGGGCTCCTGACCCCTGCAATGCCAAATCACAATGCAATTCAAACTCTCATTGAGTACCTGCAACTCAGAATGCTCCTCGTCTAGACTCAATATAAGAGGCTCCTCCCTCACATCATGTGTGACACTCATGCCCTCATGTGTCACTGCTGCCAAATATGATGGAGTCCCTTCTATAAGTGGTGAAGAGAGTGCCACGCTCAGCTAATAATGTAGCTTCTCAACCTCTATTTTCTTGTCTTCATTAAACTTGAGAACAAGTTTCTTGTCCATAAACATCTGCAAGTATTCTGACTTTAGCTACTCTAGTGCATCGTTGATGAGGTGCAACTGAGCACTCTTGACTCAATTTGTTAGGGTCCTAACCCGCACATAGGTAGAACAATATATTCGGATGTAATAAAGGTCAATATTAATAAGGCCTTGCAATAAAATAGAATAAGTTGAATGTAAGAAGACCTAATAGAAGCTTCCACTTCTAGAAGGATCTTCCTCTAGATGCTTCTTTTGATAGACATATTTAGTATAAATAGGAGTCGAGGGTATGAGAACCCTATCTTGGATATTATTGTAATAGAGCTCTCCTCAACTGGAGGTTTCCCCCTCGAAGAGGCCTGTGAACATTGCTTTCAGAATCAAAGTGTTATTTATGTTGTTATTCTTATATCATTTCAGTGCTATTGTGGTGATTGTTCTAGTTATATTGTTTTTATTCTACCATTTCTAGCATTTTATTTCTGTTCTGCATACTTTTTATATCTAGTATATTACACCATTTTCCACTCCATTGTGTATGTCCTCCATCTGAGCTCTCCACATAAGATCCTCAACGAATCGATGAGCTCCATTGGACTTGGTCAATACCTGTGTGATCTGATCCTCAGTCACCAACAAGTGATCCTCCAAATCACACCACGCTAGAATCCTCTATCCAACCGCATCCAAATGGCATGAGTTGTCATCTATAAGAATGTTCCCCTCATCAACATCACCCAATGCACTAGGTGATACCATACTATGATGGGACTCATGTGTGACATCATCTTCACACAAGATTTTTTGTTGGTTTTCACCTCCAATTTCAAATCCTACTCCAATATCCTCCATGAATGGTTCCTGGACAAAAGGATCCATGTCCCCTAAAGGTCTCTTAAACACCCATACTCCGTCATATGTGGGTACCATCACGTCCTCATCATCATAGAATCACAAACAGAGTATGGTGTTGAATGATCATCATAGTTAGGTGCTAACACACCCTCATCATCATAAACATCCTCAACATAGATGCCATCAATCTATCCAACATGGGTGTTGGTGCCATGGTCCTTGAGGTCATAATATGTGGGACAAGATGTTTCCCCCTCATTATCGGTACTAGCGAAAAATCCCACCAATATACTAGTGTCGATGGCCTCATCATATACCATTGCTTGGTCCTTCTCTACGCACACTTCCTCCTCATGGTTAGTTGCATGCTCCTCCACATGCACATGTGATTGCACCTCCAACAAGCCTTTGTGTTCATCCTTCTCACCTCTTCGCCACTTCTGCTCTAGAATTTCAAGAGTTCTTTGTTCCAATCTCTATCCTCAAATTTGATGGTGCAATAGCCTTCTAATGACATGGCAGTTTGGAATTTCTCACCCAACGCTTGATATTCCCTGCAATAATTCATGAGTTCAATATCCTTTCTAAACTTCTCTGAGCTTGCTACTAGATCCATCCTACTTGATTGAAGAAGTTGTGATATTTTAGCCTTGAGTTTTTGTTTAGACTTCCTTCTTTCTTTCTTGTGAATGTTGTCCTTATCATCAATTCTTCATTGCATGTTTTTCCTTCACCAAATTCCCCGCATGCTGAAAAGGTCACCAGCTCTGATACCACTATAATATCCCCAAACAAATATGATCTAAAAATATGATTTTTGTGGTTGGAAACTTTCGTCAAACACTTTGACGAAAAGATCAAAAGAGACTTGCCAACCCTTCTCTACTTGTTGCCCCAACTTATAGAGGTTTCTTGGTTGTTGTTTATCATCAAACACCTCATAAACAACCTTCCCAAGTTCCCATATATCTGGTTGTTATATTTTATTGTTGGTTGTTACGGAAATTGCAGCTGGCTAGTTCATGTATTTTTTCAAACACTTTGCAATTGTTTAATATAGCTTTTGTTTAAAGTGTGTTGTTGGTCTATTTATGTGTTTGGTCCAATGAAAACACCATATAAAATGAAAGGAAATTACATAGAATGAATTCCCAAGGAAAAATACACCTGAATTTAAGAAGTACCTTGGATCTTTCTTTATTTATATTAATATAATTCAACATACAACAGAAATTTCCATATCTGAAATGAAATAGTTAGCAACTGATTGAATGGATGGAAATGACTCCCAAGACAACAAATATGCAACAATAAACCTTATGAATCCCCCTCGGAGCTGCCCACAAAATATGGTTGTCCAAAAGATGAGTCCTCCACCAAATATTTGTGGCAGCAAATGAAGAGACGTGCCATGCTGAATATAAACACCCTGGCTGAAGGTAAACTCGACCCACCTCAACAATACACAATCAGTTACAAATAAAATCATACCAAGAAGAATATGCAGCTCCTCCACAAGATATGGTTCGGTCCTCCAAGGTATGATATGCCCAACTCAATGAATAAAACACCCCTAAATAATGGCTCTCTGAAGATATGGAAATATCCTCCTCAAGATGCCAATTGTTGAAGAAACTATGATCTCCAAGCAAATACCAAGTTTGAAGATAGAATTGTTAGGGTGGATATCTCACCACTGAAACCAAGCTTGGCCAGCTAGGGTGGATCTCTCACCACCAAAACCAATCTTGGCCATCTAGGGTGGATCTCTCACCACCAAACCTAAACCTAGGGTTTGTCACCAAAACACTCAAAATACTAAGCTCCAAGAGCTCTCCAAGCCAAGAGGTCGAATACAAAATAATCAATCAACATCTTGAGATAATGAGCTCTCGTCCCTTTTTATAGGCCTGTTTTTTTCTTTTCTTTCATTCACCTAAATTATTTAACTGACTTTCTAAGGTTATTCCTCATATTAATAATTAATTCACCTTTTTAACCCGAGAAAGTGATTAATTCACCTTTATGACTTGTTTGGCCACTGAAAGTCATTGTTCATCATCCCGTCCTGTAGATATTTTCAGCCCGGTTCCAATGAGCTATTACACTAAGGTATTTCTCCAAGAAACAAGCTCCAAATAGTACCTTTAGTGTAATTAATTAGAATATGCCCAATAATAACCCCATTTTATAGGAATCATCGGAATGCAATGGAACCAAGAACAAGTTGTGTGGTATTGATCCTGATGATGAATAATGGTAAATTAACTAAGTTGGGCCCCATAAAACTCCTCCAAACCTTTTGGGCTCACTAATGACCTAGTCTCACCCCTCTAACCTGGTTGATCGATCCTCATAAAGTAAATCTAATCGCATAATAAGGGAATCCAAAAATGGGGACATGAGAGTAACCTTGAGATACTCAACCAAATTTGAAATTCTGACCTATGCTTTTCTCAATGGCTATATACCTTGGGTAAAATATTCAATCAATTACATTAATCATTAAGACTCTTCACATATATATGTGTGTGTGTGTGTGATCCAAAAAGGATCTAGATAAGGCTAAGAACAACTCAAAACTCACAGAGGAAACTAAGGATGCTCATAATGGCTTCATCAGATAGAGAAAGGGAAAAAATTCAAAGTTCCCAAAACTTAGTGAAAATGACATTATCGTGAAGAGCAGGTCGCAAGATTTCTAACGGCGCAAACGGCTCATGAAACGGAGTTAAGGATTGAAAGTTATTTGTGGTCAAAGTTTGGTCAACCTAGCCCAGTCAGCAAGGGATGAGTCAGCATCCTGACGTAAACATCTGTAAAACACACATGGCAGGAGAAGGAAGGTGACACATGTCATGATGACATCATCATGGTGATGTGGTAGCACCAGAGGCTTCCACATGTAACCCAATTTTGGTGTTTTTGGGTTGATCTATGGACCAATCGGATCGTGCCACGTGGCAGTCTGTACAACCCGTATGCTGGCATGGCATGTTGATGTGGAAGGGGACAACGTGGCCCAGTGAGAGGCTGCCACATGGCCCAATCAAAGGATGCCACGTGGTAGGATGGAAATGCTCATGACAGTCCGTGAGCAAAATTTGAAAAAACAATATACAGTTTGGCATGTCCGTCAAATCTGGCAAACCACACCAAACTTGGAAACAAGTTAAATCGTTGGGATATGGATAGCACCACCACTAAACTAGCAGAACAAACCATGTTATATATATATATATTACAACAACATAAACCCAAAAGGGGGAGGCCCGCGAGTTTGACCCCGGGACCTCCTCCCCCATATGCGCCTTAATAAATCTGCCCAAACCAATAGGCCATGGGACTTACATTTTAAACAATGCCGCAAAGAATACTTAAAAGTTGAATCGTCTAGCCAAAGCGGGGAGGTGTGTGTACGATACAGTCAATTTGGCACAAAAATCGATGTAGTCCAGTGATTAATGCAGGTTGTAGAGTGGCACAGAAACCGAGATAAATTTCTTCTTGGGCCTGGGAGTGCCAGAGTCAAATCGAAGCATGGAGATAGTCATTTTTGGGTAATTCAACTCCATAAATTCAATGGTGTTGTCTGTTTTTTGATCTGATCATTATTTTTGTAGCTTGATTTCAGAATGAGGTATACTTATGTATTTTGCCAAATTCTTTTGTTGAGTTAATGAAAGTGCCTACCCATTTGAGAGCAGGACCCGGAGACGTAGTCCACCAGGGATGAAATCCGTTATCAAGTTTTTTTGTTCATATTTGATGCTTATGTATCTTCATTTTTTAGTTTTTCCTTCTTTAATGGTGTACTTTAATTTATGCTCATTTAATGGAATTCTTTATAAGTTACTCGATGAAAATCTTGGATCATGTTGGTATCAGAGTAGTCGTATTTGACTTTAATTGTTGAGTGTGAATGCTTACTAGGGCCAAGCATAAGTAGGGTTAAGGAAATCTTAACAATTTCAATCCCAAAGTTGGTCGTGCATCCTGAAGGAAGAAAATGGCAGAAGAGGACAAGCGTGATGAACAGGAGAAAAACTTTCATATGGTGTTTTACCGCTTGTCAAAAATTGTCGAACGAATGTATGGAGATTACAAGAAGAGGATGAAGAAGAAAGGGAATAAAAAGGAAGCACATGCATATGATGATGCTTTGGTAAACCAAGGGGCTGGAGGAGATCCTCCTGAGCCTTCGTCTTCACCTTCAAGTTCTATTTCTTCTTCCTTTGAGCATTCTCATCATTCTAGCCATAAAGCCTCTTTTAAGAAACCGTTATTAAAGCTTGATGTAAAATTTGATTTACCTATGTTTAATGGATATGCTAATCCTGAAAAGCTAGATAATTGGATCCAACAGGTTGAAGTGTATTGGCATGTTCAACATATTGATGAAGAAGAAGTTAAAGTGAAATTGGCTTCTCTTCGGTTGGAAGGCACTGCTCTCATATGGTGGGAGAGAAAGCTTCAAGACATAAGTAAGTGTGGTAATATTCTTTCCTCATGGTCGGAATTTAAATCAGCGATAAGGAAGCAATTTTATTCATTAGGGTATTTACATAAAGCAATGATGGAATGTCAAAATTTAAGGAAAAGTAAAGTTCAAACTGTACAAAGTTTCACAGAATAATTTAGGAAGAAATCTCTTGCATTGAACGTTCCTTTGGATTCTTATGAAACTTTAATGAAGTATATTGGTGCACTTCACAGTTATATTCGTCATAATTTGCTCTTGTTTAACCCCACTAGTCTACCAAGTTTGTGTGCAAGCCACTCACCTTGAGAACAGGGGGAAGCATGTTCAAGAAGATCCAATGAATCTCCCACATAAAAATTTTAAGAATTTTAAAAGGAAGGACAATAAGACCACCACACTGACGAGAGAAGGAGGAAAGTCATCTTGTACTCATTGCAAGAAAAGAGGTCACGATGAAGAACATTGTTGGAAACTGCATCCAGAAAAGAAATTGAAACAATTCAGTGGAAAGGGGAAGACAAAAATTGTTTCTATAGTGAAACAAGATCTTGGTTCTGATTCAGGAGATGAAGGAAATATCACAGCGGTTGGAGTACAAGGTAAATATTCCCTTCATGCTAGTTCAAGTTCCAATAATGAATCTCATGATGATGAACAAAAGAGGAATGAATTATTTCACATAAGAGTTGTATCTAAACACACTAAGATAGATACATTATTTGATTCGGGTTCCCAAGTAAAATTAATATCTGAAGCACTTGTCAAGAAGATGGATCTTGAAACAAAACCACATCTGAAGCCTTATCCTCTTGGTTGGGTATATGATAAAGCAAAACTTAATGTCACCAAACAATGTAGGGTCATATTTTCTATTGCTTCAAAGTTGATTGATGAAGTGGATTTGGATGTTGTACCACTTGATAGATGTGGCATAGTGTTGGGAAATCCTTATCTTTATGATAGAAAAGCAGTCTTCTTTCGTCATGAGAACAAATACTACCTTACTAAAGGGGGAGTGGAATATATTGTTAGAGCTCACAGTATGAGGGTAAATACAACACTTGTTAGTGCAAGGCAAATGAAAAGACTCATAAACACTAATAAGAGATATGTACTCATGGTCGTAAGAGAGAAAGATGTCGGAACATCTGACGCTTTATAAGGATGTGATCCATCTCATAAAAAGGAATTAATTGATATTGTTTCTAAGTATGATGATATTTTTCAGGAACCAGATGGATTACCTCCTAAGAGGGAAATCCAACCTGAGATACATCTTCAACAGGATTCTCCTCTTCCTAATGTGGGCATGTACAGGATGTTAGTTGTGGATATGCGAGAGATCAAGAAGCAGGTACAGGGCTTATTGGATCAAGGGGTCATCAGGCCCAGTTCATCTCCTTGTGGTTCTCCAATCGTGATGGTGCTAAAGAAGGATGGAACATGGTGAATGTGTGTCAATTACTGGGCCTTAAATAAAATCACGATGAAAAATCGATACCCTCTTCCTCATATAGATGATTTACTTGATCAATTGAAGAATGTTGTTTATTTCACTAAGTTGGATTTGTGTAGTGGATATCATCAAATCAGGGTTGCAGAATAAGATGCATGGAAAACTGCCTTTAAAACCAAACATGTATTGTTCGAGTGGTTAGTTATGTCGTTTGGGTTTTGTAATGCTCCGACAACTTTCATGTGTGTGATGAATGATGTATTCAGTCCTTTCCTAGATGACTTTTTGATTGTATATTTCGACGACATTCTTATTTTTAGTGGGACTTGGGATGAAAATGTGAGACATGTAAAGCAAGTATTGGATACTTTGCAAAGGGAAAAGTTGTATGTAAAATTATCTAAATGTGAATTTGGCAAGACTGCACTTGTGTACTTAGGTCATATTGTATGAGGAGGACAATTAAAAATTGATCCTTCCAAAATTAATGTAATTGTAAATTTGCCTAAGCCAAAAAGTGTAACTGAAGTCTGAAGCTTCTTAGGTGCAGTCCAGTATTGGAGGAGGTTCATTTCCAACTTCTCCTTTATAGCAGCTCCTTTGCATGCCTTAACCAGTGTGAAGAACATTTTTCAGCGAGAAGGAAAGCAACAAAAATCTTTCGACACTTTGAAGGAGAAGATCAGTACCACACTAGTATTAGCATTGTCGAATCTTCAATGTCCTTTTGAGATCGAGACAGATGCTAGTGGATACGCCATGGGTGCAGTATTGATGCAATATTGTAAGCCCATCTGTTACCACTCTGGAAGCACTACTTGTTAGGGAAGGAAACAATCATACATATAGATCACCAACCCCTACAGTATCTCCAAGCACAAACCAAATTGCAACAATCTCGACACTACAAATGGATGGGTTTTCTACAACAATTTCATTTGGTAATCAAGTACAAAAAGGGTACACGTAACAAGGTAGTCAATATGCTTTCTAGACCTCCTATTGTTGCTTCTATCATTTTGAATAATACATATTTATCTCATGGTAGTTATGTAGAACAATATGCCATCAATGAAGATTTTAAAGAAGTATATGAGAAGCTAACCCTTGGTGCATAGGTAGAGAACTATTGTCTGCAAGGAAAACTACTCTACCATATTGGAAAGATATGTATTCCTACAAGTGAATGAGTCCATGTAATACAATAAGCTCACACTTCTCTTGTGTCTGGGCATTTTGGGGTAGAAAAAACTATGGCTCATTTGCATAGGTTTTGATACTGGACTCAAATGAATGCAATTGTAACTAAATATGTAAAGGGTTGTGCGATGTGTTCTACTTGTAAGCCCACTAATATAAAATTGGGGCTATACTCACCACTTCATGTTCCATCCCATCCATGGGAAAGTATCTCCATGGATTTTGTAGGGGGTTTAACAATGACCAAAGGGGGTCATGACTATTTGTATGTTGTAGTGGATATATTCAGCAAGATGTGTATCTTGATGTCATGTAAAAATCATATCACTGTTGAGCAGACTACTAATCTCTTCTTTCAGTATGTTTGGGTTCACTTTGGGTTACCCACATCCATTATCTCGGATCGAGATACTCGATTCCTTGGGGACTTTTGGACTAGCTTGTGGAGGATTATGGACACCAAATTGAAGAGGAGAATTGCTTTTCATCCACAGACTGACGAACAGACAGAGGTGGTAAACCGAATAGTGGTACTTTTTCTTCGAGGATACTGCAACAAGCATCCCAAGTTATGGGATGAACAGATACCCTATGTATAGCATGCTTACAACTGAACTTTACATTCATCCAATCAGAGTTCACCTTTTGAGACATGTTTTGGGTACCTACCCAAGGTTCCTTTGGACTTAATGTATGGGAGAGATGTCAATGTGAATGAATAATGCACAGAGGACAGAGCCTGCAAGTTCATCCAGAGGATCCAACAGATACACCAGACAATCAGGGAAGAGTTGAAGAAAATTCAAGCACTGTATAAAGCTCTGTGTGATAAGAACAGGGTTGATCACCAGTTCTAGGTTGGAGACTGGGTGTGGCTTCACATCAGCAAGGAGATATTTAAGGGTGAAGCCAAGAAATGGATGCAGGAGCATCGCTCCATGTCAGCAACGTGTCAGCCAGCCAGCACATCTAGCATACATTTAATGGAGAAAGGGAGAGGCGCAGCCCTCTCAATTTTGAAATTTGAAATCTCAATAAATGTTGTAAGTCTTTTAATGCTAGACCACGCCTTTGTAAAGGTAGTGGTTGAGGTTTCCTTTAATGGTTACCTACAGCTAAGTCCAGATCAGTCAGGTCTGCGACATCCATTTATGTAATGTAGCCGTAGGAGCCACTCTGTGATAGCGATAGTTCAGAGACGGTAGTTGAGGATAAGCTCATGGGAGCCCTCATTTTGTAATGGAGGGAAATTAGAGTAGAGAGTTAGGAGGAGAGACCAAATCAGAGAGGTCTCAAGAGAGAGCTGAGACTTGTTATAGTCCATCCTTTGTAAACATTTGTATAGACATACATATTAATAGAAAAACAGTTTTTCCTGCATACTATGTGTTTGATGCTTACATGTTTTTATGCATTTCATGTTTTAAATGCATAACTGGTGAAGCATTGCATAAGTTTCAATTTCTTCCTGTCTTTGAGTTTCCGAGTGCAAGGAGTGCACATAGTTCGCAAGGTGTGCGTTGATAGAGGTGAGACAACCTCGGGAAATCTCCAGAGGGATAGCGTTGAACCTTCATTAGTAGAGGTGCAAGGAGTACACAGAAGGGAACTCTCTTTCGAGTTCAGTGAGAAGACAGAACTACTGAAGGTTTTGTAGAGCTCTGCCAAGAGGGAATTGAGTGAGTGCATAGAGTGCACCAGAGAACTCCATTTCGGGTTCTGAGAAAAGAGAAGTGTCGAAGAGAAGACACTCACAGGGTTGTTGAATACTCTGTAGGCTCTGTAAGGTGTGCATCCAGCAGGAGAACGCCAGGTGGGCGTAAGGAGTTTTATTTTCAAGAAAACTTCTCGAATCTGAGTTACTTGAGATCCTCGAATGCAAGGTGTCCACAGAAGTAAATCTCCGGGAGGACGAAGCTCAGAAGGGAAAGAGTTTCTATAATGCAGATGAGACCCAAAGGAACCAGGCTCACAAGAGGAAGAGTCAAAGGTCGATATCCTTGAGACTTAGAAAATATTCTAAGTCAAAAATCTAATAAATCTCAGGAGGAGAGCGTGCAAGGAAGACAGATCTGAACTGTTAGATATAGCGCCAATACCCGAAAACCGTTGGATCATGTGAAGGTGCACAGATTTTAACCTCTAGGAGGTCACACAGGAGAGCAGCTGAAACAGACGGTGAAGATGCTTCGTGGAGAAGTATCGAAATCCAAAGAGCCCTAGGATCGCACCAAGTTGCGAGGGATTTAAGCACTTAGAAGCACCCTGGGGGAGGAACCAAATGGACGGTGGAGACACTTCGTGGAAGAAGTGGCGAAGTTGCGAGAATCGTTGGATCTTGCAGAGCAACGAGGAAATTAAGGTCGAGTGTCTTCCAACACTCTAAGGAGTTGAATTTCGCTATTTCGGAGTTCGGGGTTTGGAGGGGCAAGGGATTTTGGAGTCGCTGCATCGTGAAATCCCGGTTCGCGAAATCATGCCAGTCGTCATATCTGGATCGCGGTGGCCTGAGATCCATTGGATCAAGGATACGTGTACAGGGTTGAGTCCTTGGGAGGTGCACAGGAAAAAGGATCTAGGCCGTCAGATCTAGCACCAAGGACCGATAGTTGTCGGACCCAGAAGGAGGTGCGAGGGGTTTAATCCTAGTAACAGCAGAGGGAAGAGGACTCGTCAAGTCCCGAAATCATCGGGGCCTTCCATTTTGGAGGACAGGTGTCAAAGATCCAAGCCCTTTTCGGCGTTTCGAACACGAATAGTTCGAGGAGAAGGAGTCGTGAGACAAGAAGTTCTAGCTCACAAAATTGCGAAAGCATCAGGACCTTTCATCAAGGGGACATGTGGTGAGTGGTCAAGGTTTGGGGAAAACCCCTAAAGGTTCTCTCAAGAGGTAGTATTTCGGCATTTCGGGACCCGGGAGGTTGAAGGACCAAGGACCGTCTGTAGCCGAAATCACGAAATTGCGAATTCCAAAATCCCGAAAAGTGGACCGTGGTCGGTTGCAGACGGTCCTTGGTCCTTCAACCTCCCAGGTCTCGAAATACTGAAATACTACCTCTTGAGAGAACCTTTTCGGGTTTTCCCCGAACCTTGACCACTCACCATATGTCCCCTTGATGAACGGTCCTGATGCTTTCACAATTTCGTGAGCTAGGACTTCTTATCTCATGACTTCTTCTCCTCAAACTCCCAGTGTCTGAAACGCCTAAAAGGGATTGGATTTTTGACACCTGTCCTCGAAAATGAATGGCCCCGATGCTTTTGGGACTTGATGAGTCCTCTTCCCTCTACTGTTACGAGGATTAAACCCCTCACACCTCCTTCCGGGTCCGACGTCTATCGGTCCTTGGTGCTAGATCTGACGACCCAGATCCTTTTTCCTGTGCACCCCCCAGGGACTCAACCATGTGCACGTATCCTTGATCCAGTGGCTCTCAGGCCACCGCGCTCCAGATCCGAAGGCTGGCGTAATTTCACGAACTGGGAGTTCGCGATGCAGCGACTCCAAAATCCCTTGCCGCTCCAAACCCCGAACTCTGAAATAGCGAAATTCAACGCCTTAGAGTGTTGGAAGACACTCAGCCTTAACCTCCTCGCTCCTCTGCAATATCCAACAATTCTCGCAACTTCGACACTTATTCCATGAAGTGTCTCCACCGTCCATACGGTTCCTCCCCCAGGGTGCTTCTAAGTGCTTAAATCCCTTGCAACTTGGTGCGATCCTAGGGCTCTCACGATTTTGGCACTTCTCCACGAAGCATCTCCACCATCCGTTTCAGTTTCTCTCTTGCGTGACCTCTCAGAGGTTAAACTCTGTGCACCTTCGCCTAATCCAACGGTTATCAGGTATAGGCGCTAGATCTGACAGTTCAGATCTGTCTTCCTTGTGCGCTCTCCTCGTGATATATCTTAGCTTTTTGACTTAGAATATTTTCTAAGTCTCGAGTATCTTGAGCTTCGAATCTTCCTCTTGCGAGCCCGGTTCCTTTGGGTCTCGTCTGCATTATAGAAATGTTGTCCCTTATGATCTTAATCCTCCCATAGATTTACTCTTGTGCACACCTTGCATCCGAGGATCTTGAGTAACTCAGATTCAAGAAGTTTTCTTGAAAAGAAAACTCCTTATGCCCACCTAGCATTCTCCTGCTCAATGCACACCTTGCAGAGCCTACAGAGTATTCAACAACCATGTGAGTGTCTTCTCTTCGACACTTCTCTTTTCTCAGAACCCGAAATGGAGTTCTCTGGTGCACTCTATGCACTCGCTCAATTCCCTATTGGCAGAGCTCTACAAAACCTTCAGTAGTTTTGTCTTCTCTCCGAACTTGAAAGAGAGTTCCCTTCTGTGTACTCCTTGCACCTCTGTTGATGAAGGTTCAACACTATCCCTCTGGAGATTTTCTGAGGTTATCTCACCTCTGTCAACGCACACCTTGTGGACTATGTGCACTCCTTGCACTCGGAAACTCCAAGACAGGAATAAATTGAAACTTATGCAATGATTCACCAGTTATGCATTTAAAACATGAAATGCATAAAAACATGTAAACGTCAAACACACAGTATGCAGGAAAAATTGTTTTTCTATTAATTTGTATGTCTATACAAATGTTTACAAAGGCTGGACTATAACAAGTCTCAGCTCTCTCTCGAGACCTCTATGCTCTGGTGTCTCCTCCTAACTCTCTACTCTAATTTCCCTCCATTACAAAATGAGGGCTCCCATGAGCTTATCCACAACCACTGTCTATGAACTATCACTATCACAGAGCAACTCCTACGGCTACATTACATAAATGGATGTCGCAGACCTAACTGATCTGGACTTAGTTGCAGGTAACCATTAAAGGAAACCTCAACCACTACCTGTACAAAGGCGTGGTCTGGCATTAAAATACTTACAACATTTATTGAGATTTCAAATTTCAAAATTGAGAGAGTTGTGCCTCTCCCTTTCTCCATTAAATGTGTGTTGGATGTGTTGGTTGGCTGGCACGCTACTGACATGGAGTGATGCTCCTACATTAGAAACTCAAGCCCATTTATTATGAACCCTTCAATATCTTGGAGAAAAGTGGTACCAATTCTTTTCATCTGGATCTTCCACCTTACATGAAGATTTACTCAATTGTGAATGTTGAGAACTTGAAACTTTTTTACCCTCCCATGATCATGGATCAAGATGAGGAAGTTTCAATACTTTCAATTGATGAGTTTTCACTTGAGTACTTCGATGAGCTACAGGAATATATCATCCTGGACAGGAGGACAAGGAATTCACGCAGGAGTGATGTTGATTATCTTTGAGTAGGCTTAAAGGGTACGTATCCAAGCAAGGCAAAGTGGATAGAGAAGGACAAAGTGAGGGGACTCTTCCCTCACTTACTTGTTGATTGATGAAATATTTTGGTGGTCCAAAAAGATCTCAGTGGGAAGGTGTGATCCAGAAAGGATCCAGAGAAGGCTAAGAACAACTCAGAACTGACAAAGGCAACTCAGGACGCTCAGAATGGCTTCAGCAAATAGAGAAAGGGAAAAAATTCAAAGTTCCCAAAACTCATTGAAAATGAACTTATTCCAAAGAGAACATCACAATATTTCTAACGGGGTAAACGACTCATCAAACAAAGTTACAGATTGAAATATATTCGCGGTCAAAGTTTGGTCAACCTATCCCAGTCAGCAGGGGATGAGTCAGCATCCGTACTACTGACGTCAGCACCCGTACAGATGATGTCAGCATTCATACAACACACGTGGCAGGAGAAAGAAGGTGACACATGTCATTCTGAGGTCAGCATGACATCAGCATGGTGACGTGGCAGCACCAGAGGCTGATACGTGTCACCCAGTTTTAGCATTTTTGGGCCGATCCGTGGACCAATCAGATCGTTCCACATGGAAGTCTGTACAATTTTTATGATGATGTGGCATGATGACTTGGAAGGGGACAACATGGCCTAGTGAGAGGCCACCACGTGGCAGGCGAAAAATTCCCATGACAATTTGTGAGCAAAATTTGAAAAAATATATATAGTTTAGAGGACCACACCAAACTTGGCCACAAGTTAAGTCATTGGGATATGGATAGCGCCACCGCTAAACTAGCGCAACAAGCCATGTTATATATATATATATATATATATATATATATATATATATATATTACAACAACATAAAACCCAAAAGGTGGAGGCCCGTGGGTTTGACCCTGAGACCTCCTCCCCCATATGAGCCTTAATAAATCCGCCCAAACCAACAGGCCACGGGCCTTACATTGTAACCAACACTGCAAAGAATACTTAAAATTTTAATCTGCCCAGCCAGAGGGGGGAGGCGCGCGTATGGTACGGTCGCTTGGGCACAGAAATCGATGCAGTCTAGTCATTAATGCAAGTTGCAGAGTCGCACAAAAACCTAGAGAAATTTCTTCTTGGGCATCGGAGTGCCAAAGTCAGATCGAGGCGTGGAGACAGTTATTTTTGGGTAATGTGACGCCATGAATTCTACGGTGTTGTCTATTTTCTGATCTGATCATTATTTCTGCAACTTGATTTCAAAATGAGGTATACTTATGTATTTTGCCAAATTCTTTTGTTGAGTTAATGAAAGAGCCTACCCATTTGAGAGCAAGACTCGAAGATGTAGTCCACCAGGGACGAACTCCTTTATCAATTTTTTGTGTTCATATTTGATGTTTATGTCTCTTCATTTTTTAGCTTTTCCTTCTTTAATGGTGTACTTTAATTTATGCTCATTTAATGCAATTCTTTATAAGTCACTCGATGAAAAGATCACGGATCAGTGTCTATGTTTTAAAGCTCATATGAAAAATATTGTATGCTTACCATGGTTTTCAGTGCCATATATTAAAGTCGGTTGTCCATTGAGATGAACATTAACAATGTTGCACATAGGACCTTGATCAACTACGGTGAAGTTATTAGGGTCTATTTGTGGATTATAAATACCAAGTCTGCTTCCAGTGATGTAGAAGTTAGCCACATAAATTAATAGGGTGGATTTCACCCTCGAAGATATTACTTGAATCCTTGAATACTTATACCACTATGATGCTAAATTTTAGTTCTTTCACTCTCGTGGCTTTTACTAGGGACCACAAACTCATTCTTATGTACTACACAATGTAATCGAATTGCACAAGAGGGTTATCTGAGAAGTTATCGGTGAATACTCCTTTGATGGAATAATAGTGAGCTTGTAACATTGACATGAAGGTTGAAACACCACTGAGAATTTATTCATACTCAGTGCAAATCTTGTTATATTGGTACCTCCATAAGACTCTCTACATTAGTAGTTGATCAATCTAATTCCCATGGAGTAGGGGAGATTCTCTTCATCAGACTGAGGGGATGAGGCTAAGCTTTTGAGATTGTCATTGAACCTTGGCACTGATAAAGTATTGTTAAAGAAGAGAAGATTAAGCATTGATGGCACTGATAAAGAGGAGTCAATTCCATTATATTCCAAAACAACAATGGTTGTAGTGTTATCAAATGGGATTTTTGGTCAAATGGGTGTAGCTCAAGTGGTTTCAAGGAAAAGTTGTTACCCTCCTCACTAGAGTTCAAATCCCACTTTGTAACACGTTTTCGATTGTTGATGCACTATATATGAACTACTCATGAGTTCTTGACCTAGTTGTGTGCCCTGAAAATTCTAGGGTTTACCCTAGATACCATCTTCGGAATGAAGGAAAGTCTTGTATGGTTTCATATTAAATATATTACCGAGAGAAAAAAAAATGAATGAAACTTCTTTCCCAACAAAATATGCTTGAAAAATGTTTTAATATTTGTAACATACACCATAATACCCTAATAAACAATGAGAAGTATGGATTTAGTCTATTTGACATTGAACATCAAAAATTCATCTTAAAAAGGTTGTGTATACATAGCATCCATAATGACAACCATAGTGTGGTTATCTTCACACAACCAACCAAACATAAATGTAATGATCTTTCATGGATGACTTTCATGGAAAAAAAATAAATTAATCCATAGTGTAAAAACCAATTAAAGGCATACCAAGGCTCCATGTACACCTATGAGAAGATCTCAAGATTGGAGGGCTTCAGCCTACCAACAAACATTGACTATCCATCGAGAGTGAATTTGAACATGTTAATAGTAACATGTGTTAAGTAGTTGATTGAGAAGATCAATGTGTTCATGCTAAGTTGTTGAATGAGAAGAATGATGTGGTGAAATAGATGGCAACACCATCAAAATATTGTGTTGTAAACATATCAAGGTTCTGTATACTCAATACGACATTAATAGAAACTTATAGTCAATAGGATATTAATAGCAACTTATTGTGGATCACTTCCATGAAGACATGGAAATGGAAATATGCATTCCCATATTTCAAGCTTAAAGTTTTTAGAGCCAAATTGGTGTATGAGACACTGTCTGTGCAGCGATTTTGACTAGTAAAGTCTATGGAGATATACA
>SNQJ01S0000068.1:143113-265811 GCA_010110895.2 Picea sitchensis | reverse complement strand
CCCCCCCCCCCCCCCCCCTCTAGATTTGAACGTGTGACCTCTTATGAGGAAACACGTATTCTTAACCATTAGTCCCACTCAGGCTATATATATGATATTTAATAATTAAAAATATGTATTTTTTATCTTCATATTAAAATAATAAAATGACAACAAAATTAATTAACAAAGTGTAACTTAAAAATTATATATGTTTTAAAAAAATAACAAATTAATATTAAAATTGAATTTTACTAAATAAAAGTGAAAATAAAATTATATATATATATATATATAGATTCTTCATGTTAAAACAATAAAATGACAACAAAATTAATTAATAAAACAATTAATAAATATTCAAAACATCAACTCAACGTTATTTTCTTATCTTCCATTTAAATGACATATTATCACTTAAATGAGTTATTATTATATGACAATATAATGTGCCAATGAAATGATGGTGCATCAAAATCTTAGGAAGTCATTTGAGTTTAAAGTCATTAAGAAAAACACTATTCATATGGCATATAATGTCATTACTTAGTTTTATTTATTTATTCATAGATAAATTCAGATGTTAAAGTTCGTATATTTATAGATAAATTTATGAGTACGTAAATTTTGTTTTTGCATTGACCAAAAATTGTGTTTTTTTTTCAATGTTTAACTTTGTTGCGGGTGATTCAATTTTTTTCATGTCTTCTTATTGGTCCTTCAAAACAACATCTTTTTATTGGGGCAACGACGGGAATTTAATAGGAAATTTAATTATGCATGTTTAGTGGATGATTGGAATGGATGCATGTACTAGTCTCAAAGTTCTGAGACCATCTCAATTTTCGAAGCTTGCTACTATGTCAGTTGGTAATTGGGAACATTTAAATTTGTGGGCCAGACAATATGCATATATATTTATTATACAATATATAGACTAATTTTAATAAATATATATAGATTATTCACTTTTGATTCTTCATTAAATTTAGAATGATCCTTAAATTTTGAAGGGATTTTTATATATTGTATGCCATGATTTTGTGTAGGAGATTTTGTGGATTACGAGTTTTAAGTGAATTATTCTATTGTAATTAATTGTTGAATTATTTGCATTTGATCATGATATAGTCCATTATAAGCTAGAAAGGCGAGGTTCTTCCCAAGTTGCAAGTGTTGCGACTGGCGACCTCTAAGACATATGGTTTTGGGTTTCTACAAATCTATGTCAGAGGATAAGAAATCATGTGCATCTAGTATCTTTCTTTTAACCAGTTGGTTGCCATATTAATTTGTGTATTTCAAACAAGTGCAATTAGTTTCTCTAGTTGTTGTTTGATAGTGTGTGTTTGATGCATAGTGTAGTTACTTTTGCTCTAGTACTGTCTAGAATGGTGGAGTGGAATTTTTTTTTGTATTGTATATGCAAAATAGAATTGGGAGCTGATTATTATTTTGTTTTCTGAAAAGCAAGTTTAGTCGGTTAGGATTTGTTATAGAAACTGTGTAGGTCAAAAACATCAAAGATGAACAAGAAAAAATGTTTGTTGTTTTGAGGTTTTATTGTTCACTTTGTTTTTTGGTTGCTTAATGCATTTATCTACCATGTCATATGTTATGGTTTAGAAAGACGAAGCTCTTCTTGATTTCCAAGTGTTGCAACTCACAACTTGCAAGACTTGTATTTTTTGGGTTCCACAAATCTATGTCAGAGGGTAAGAAATAATTTGCATTGTGTGTTATATGCCAAAGAAAATAAGAAATTGATTCTTATTTTTCCTTTTCAAACTTAAGTTAAGTTGGTCGAGAGCTATTTCAGACACTCCATACATCAGAAAGTATCAAATTTAAACATTAAAAAAGGTGTGGTGTTCATAGCTTGTATTGTTCTTCTTATCTTGTAGTTGCTTGATGATATGGAGATAGTGCAGGGATGGTTTGAATGACATAAATTAAAAGGTGGCAGAGAGAACAAAGGTTGAAAGATACAAAGTTAGGGAGAAATGCATTATTTACCATGTACTGTAAAGCAATATTGTTTTTAGGTTGGATGCATTTTTATATGGTGTTGGGGATTGTTTAGTTGATGCATTCCACAACCTATTCCATTTGTTCTTTTTTTTGTGTTTGATCATGATATAAGATACTATAGTTCAAAAAGAAAAGGGTCATCTCAATTTACATGTGTTGTGAATGGTGATTTGCAAGAGTTCCAATTTTGGCCATATACAAATCTATGTCAAAAAGTAGAAAATCATGGGCATTGGGTATTATTGTTTTCATGTTATAATGTTTTGTTAGAATGAATATATTTTATAGTTTGTTTGTTTCTAGTGAATAGGACTGGGATTAGAAAATATGAAAACTCTTGGATGGAAATGTGTTGAATTTATAGTCATAATTTTGATTATATAGTTATTTGAATTGGGTGATAGATTGGTTCAATTATTCTTTAAGCAGTAGACAAATTTTCATGTGACTTACATTTGCAAAGTATCTGCAATACTTGTTGAACAAGCCCAAGGTGTCCATCTACTACCTTTCTTTTGACCAATGATGTGTATATTGATTTGTGTTTCATAGACCGATGCAATTAGTTTGTGTGCTTGTTGTTCAATAGTGTATGCTTTATGCATATTGCAGGCATTGTTTTATTGGAATGTGATTTGGTGCTTTATTTAACCCTTTTGTTGGTCGTTGTATGAAAAATGTATGTATCCATAATTCTCTTTCATTTTCATTTACATTTGAAGATGTAGACAACTGAGTTTTCAAAAGATATATGTTAATGTCATGAATATGATGCAATTCATGCAAGAAATCGGATCCTAGTTCATATTGATATGATTCCAATGCATGTATATCTTTGTTATCTTAACAAACCAAGAAATGATATATTTATCCATTTCCAAGTTGAATGGAAGAGTAACAGAAATGCAAGGGGACATGGAATGCATCAAATAAACAATATGCAGGAGCATATGTAAAATGCATCCAATCTAAAAATAAGATTGATATGTAGCAGATGGTCAATATTTCCATGTGCAATGCATTGTTGCTTATGTGTGGAGCCTTTTTCTTTGATGATTTATTTGAATTATGCACAACTATATATTTTGTACTTCATACAGGTGTCTCCTTCGTACAATGAACATCTGATCTGTTTTCAATTCTTGTACAGAGAATTGATACTAATCCTCCCATACCTCTGCACTGTGATGCTTTGGCATGTTGGCATTTGCATTAGTTATACACGACATATTGTGGCAAGCCATGTGATTTTCACAGTGGCTGAGTCATTTATGGAAGGTTGAGTTGCTCGAATTTACAAGAAAAGGGCAGGGATTTAGAACTGGTGCAAAGCAAATGTCCCTCTCTTGTATGGGATCGATAATGAATTATATTTATGATTGGTCATATTTCAAAGGTAATTCATGTGTGGGAAAGACATTTTAATAAATATTCCATGGATAACATTCATTTACAATGTAAATTTTGAAGTGTGGTGCCTCCATGGAAACAATATTGTCAACTTGTATTGCGCTAACTCAAATTGTAATAGAACAATCGATGTTCTATAATTTGAAACAGATACAGTTGAAGTTCACTAGGATCCATTTCTAAGATAGATCTACCGCGACATATGCAATGAGAATTGTGACCAATTTACAATGGGTGCAGTCAATACATGTGGAAGAAACTACGATAGAGATACAATATTTCCATTGAGAAAAATTATGGGTGGCAATGTATTAGTTCTCGAACATGTACAGGGAAGACACCAACATAGATGTCATGCACAATGTGGGGATAAAATTACATTAGTAAATAGCAGTGCAACCTATGAAATGGCTTGTCATAAATCAAAGAGAGGTTCAGTTGAGAATAATAGACTTAGCTATCACAGATTAAAAAATATGATACATGAAAAAAACAAATGCAAACGTGCATTCCCTACCGATCATGGGATGAAAATCATGCACATGAGCAACATGCAAATTCAATCAATCCAACAACACATGGTAGTAAAAGAGCAACAGTGGCAGATACAAAACTAAAACAAATACAACCTAGTGCTAAAACTGGACAGAAAAGAAAAAGTAAATATTCATGTAGTGAGAATATAGATGTAAAAAAGAAACAAGTACAACGACTCTATGTGAAACAAATCCAAGACACAACTAGGAACGAATGTGAAATTTGTGAACTGTTGCATTTTTCAAAGAACATTAAATGCTTCAACGAAGAATTGAAGAAAGAATATATGACCTTGATATCATGTGACAAAACATTATCTTCTAACAAGATATGTGTTAGGTGCAAAAGAGCACTTGAAAATGGGAAACTTCCACAATTTTCAACACCCGACAAGATAAGATGAAAAATGTCATTACCAATTGCAAGTACACTCTCAGAACTTGAAGAGAGACCTGTATCACTCAAAATTGCATTTGCACAAATTAGAAAATGGGGCTACAAATGATCACAGGTGGGCTTGACAAGGTCCATCATCAACGTTCATGCTCATATGGATATTGTCCAAAAAGAATCGTGACAATCCCTGGATGAAACAATGACAATTGCAATTGCATTAAAAGGACGACTACAATACAAAAATGAATATTAGACCAAAAGAGTATGTGTAAACATTGTCATGAGAGCATTAAAAGAATTATGTTGCAGATCTCTATACAAGGATGAAAACATAACTATAAACAAACAATGGACTGATGTTTTCGAATTTCAATATGAAATGCATGTAAATCGTAGTAAACTTTGGCATATTGAATTACATTGATATCGGAACACATATTGGCATATTTCCATATTTGTTTTACATATTCACAAATTTTTATTTCCTTTCTATTGAACCAAAGCATGTTTTCGTATTATTGTTACATATTTAGAAACTTCCTATTTCTTTGTTGGACCAAGAAATTGTGTTGGACATGACAAGTAGCCGGTATAACATTGATTATGATCGCAGAGAAAATAAAATATCAACAATCTGCATTGCATTTGCATCTTACTGACATCCATCTGCATTGATATTTGTGTTGTTCGATGTACAATACATCGAAACAATTGTCGTTAATTAAAAACAAAATAGGCCAAAGAAACAAAAATGGTACAAGAATTAGAAACGTATTGTTGTAATCTATGGAAAAGTAGGGAGATTATCAGTATAACCTTACATAGACAGCATAGAAGATACATATACACACACAGACATAGATAAAGACATACACAAGTAATGAGATCCTAAGAACAATCATTTACTATATGATATAGCAGTACAACACAATTGTATACAATATCTCATATGAAGCTACTTGAACCTTCATATGCTTGTCTATTTATACCCCTTTCAGGGAGTTGAAACTACTTAATTGTTTGGGTCGATCAATTAACAGATACTTCAACCGACCTCTACTTATGACTTTGAAGGTTGACTGAATAGTTCTTAGTCGACCATCGGTCCTAGTCGACCGAGTCGACTAGCCCCTACAAAATCTCCCCCCAGCTCAATTCCTTTCTCGTCTTGAGAAAGAGGGGAGTATACAAAATTATTTTTCCATATTTTGATTACAAAATTACAAAATTTGATAAATAAAATATTGAGAGAGAGAAACATGCAGAAGAGGAGAAAAAATATTCATATGGTGGGCCGACTTAAATTGCCACTTCCGACAGCCCAAAGGGGTTGGATCCAATGGTGTAAAGCGAGGATTTTTTCACCATTGGGCAAGGTTCAATTCTCGTGAGGGCTTTACCTGGAGCCATGGGGACACCTTGAGGTAGTGGTCGAACGTGTGGTTGCACCCAGAGATACTATAATAAATGGTAGCGTGACCCGTGCACATGCGCACATAAGTGGATCGAGGCCCACCCCATGTCATTCAACTTTTTGAGTCCACAGGGTGTGGGGCCGATTCGATTGGCCGGAGTGTGTTATTAAGCCACTCCGTGATGTTAAAGTCACGGTTCGAGAGCACCAGGGGAACAAAAATTCAACCATATTAAGGGTTGGTGTGGCACCGAGGCCGGTCTGCGATCGAAGGGTGATTTTGGCCGGCTTAGATGCCCGCGGTAGCGGTTTCTCAAATACGAGGTTAATGTCAGCGTGCTAACGGGTCCAGCACAAATTAACAAACAAAAAAATTGCCACTTCCGATAGCTCTGTTGCACCTGGACTTCCCTTGTTGGACTTGTCGACTTCCATGATATTTTCACTTTTTGTACTCATTTTGAAGGTTGTCTGAATGATGCTAGGGGCTGATTGTTTTGCTTGTTGTATGAAGTCCATGTTAAGGGTTGGTGTGGCTCAGGCCGGGTGCGATCCCCGGGTGATTTTGACGGCTTAGATGCCCCTGAGTCGCGGTTTCTCAAGCCACAGGTTAATCGCGTGCCCAACAGGTCCCGCACAAATTAACAAACAAAAAAAAAATTGCCACTTCCGATAGCTCTGTTGCACCTGGACTTCCCTTGTTGGACTTGTCGACTTCCATGATATTTTCACTTTTTGTACTCATTTTGAAGGTTGTCTGAATGATGCTAGGGGCTGATTGTTTTGCTTGTTGTATGAAGTCGCACCGCATGCCGATCACCTATTGTGCTTCCAACTTTAGTATTTTTGACTAGGAAATCAGGTAAACTTTTTCTATTATATCTCATGTCTAAGTTGTGCCTGAATCTTGGTCAAATTTCTATTTTGTGTTCTGCATTTTATATTGGAGTGGGATGAGATGGTTGGTTTCTTGGTCAGTTTCCAATTGCACTTTGTGTCATTCCTTCTCCCATTCATGTTCTTGTTGTGAAAGTCATGCCTCCGCTGCTTTTTATTTTTCGAGCTGTGTAGTGAGGGATTCTTTGATTTTTCTATCAGTGGATGAGTTTATTGCTCTTTCTATACTTTCGACTGCATCATTTTGTATCTGGCACTTGTTAAATGAATTTTCAAAATTGGTCGACCATTAACTTACCTTAAAATTCAATGTGCTAGATTGTTTGGTCAATTTGTCTATATTCTGCTTAAATCCTTTAAGATTATTATGTTTTGTCTCCAAGGCTATGTCCATCTGCTCCTGATTTTTTTGAATTTACTTGGCTACTAAGTCACATTGTTGTCTGACTTCCTGTTTTTCTTTTTGAAGAGTCATGACTTGTTGTTGGTAATATGTATTGGTGTTGATCATCATGTCGATTAACTCTTTAAATCCTTCTAAGGGGTTGTGTGCCTCTGGTATCTGTTCTATCCAACCAATGGTGTAATCTAGGAAAATGTAGGGAGATTACTGCAAGAACCTTACATAGAAATCATAGAAGATACATATACACACATAGACTTAGATAAAGACATACACAAGTAATGAGATCCAAAGAACAATCCTTTATTATATGATATAGCAGTACAACACAATTGTATACAATATCTCACATGAAGCTACTTAAGCCTTCATGTGCATGTCTATTTATACCCCTTCCAGGGAGTTGTAACTACTTAACTGCATGGGTCAGTCGATTAATAGATAATCTGACTGACCTCTACTTATGACTTTGACGGTCGACTGACTGGTTCTTAGTTGACCATCGGGCCTAGTCGACATAGTCGACTAGCCCCTACAACATCTCCCCCCACCTCAATTCCTTGCTCGTACTAAGCAAGAGGGGACTATATAAAATTATTTTTCCATATTTTGATTAAAAATTTGAGAAATTTGAGAAATAGAAGATTGAGAGAGAGAAAGATGCATAAGAGGAGACAAAATATTCATCTAGTGGGTGGACTTAAATTGTCAGTTATGAGTGCTCTGTTGTGCATGGAATTCTCTTGCTAGACTCGTCGACTTGCATGCTCTTTTCACTTTATATACTAAGTTTGAAGGATTTTTGAATGATGTCAGGGGCTGACTGTTTTTTTTTTTGTATGAAGTTGAACCACATGTCAATCACATGTTGTGCTTCCAGCTTTAGTATATTTGACTGGGCAATCAAGTCGACTTTTTCTACTATATCTTATGTCTTAGTTGTGCCCGACTCTTAGTCAAATTTATATTATGTTTTCTGCATTTTATATTGGAGCTAGCTAAGATGGTTGGTTGCTTGGTCAGTTTCCAATTGCACTTTGTGTCCTTCCTTCTACCATTCCTGTTCTTTTTTTGAAAGTGTACCTCCGCTTCTTTTTATTTTTCCAACTATGTAGTGAGGGATTCTTTGATTTTGTTATCAATGGCTGAGTTTCTTGCTCTTTCTATACTTTCAACTGCAGCCTTTTGCATCCAACACTTGCTAAATGCATCTCCAAAATGGGTCGGCCATTCACTTACCACATAACTTAATGTGCTAGACTGTTTGGTCAATTTGTCCATATTCTGCTTGAATCCTTTAAGATTATTTTGTTTTGTCTTCAAAGTTGTGTCCATCTACTCCTGAGTTTTTTGAATTTACTTGGTTGCTAAGTCGCGTTGTTTTTTAACTTACTTGTTTTCTTTTTGCAGAGTCATGACTTGTTGTTGGTAATCTGTACTAGTTTTGATCATCCTGTCGATTAACTCTTTAAATCCTTATAAGGGTTTATGTGCCTCTTGTATCTGTTCTATCCAACGAATGTTGTAATCTAGGGAAAAGTAGGGATATTACCGGTAGAACCTTACATAGGCATCATAGAAGATACATATACACACATATACATAGATAAATACATACACAATTAATGAGAGCCCAAGAACAGTCCTTTATTATATGATATAGTAGTACAACACAATTGTATACAATCTCTCACATGAAGCTACTTGAGCCTTCATGTGCTTGTCTATTTATACCCCTTTCAGGCAGTTGTAACTACTTAACTTCCCAAGTCGGTCGGTTAACAGATAATCTAATCGACCTCTACTTCTGACTTCGAAAGTTGACTGAATAGTTCTTAGTTGACCGTCGAGACAAGTCGACAGAGTCGACTAGCCCCTACACCAGGTACATATTTCTAATTTTATTTTTATACTATTCATTTTCTTTTCATTTGTTATTTGTTAGTATTGTATATTTCATGTTGTTTTGACATAAGGATTTATTTGTTTATTCATTGCATTTCATGCACTTCTTTCACATCAAAATGAAATAGAACAGATGAAGGAGATAAAGAAGTCACAAGCAATACAAGAGAAGAAAATCATGAACAGTGTCTGTAGAGGAGGTATGCCCATAACAATAACGCAGCGAACACCATTTTTTTTGGTAAATTATATACATATGTAGTAATATATATTCATAGTACATAGTAGTGTGTATAATCCAAAGTGCATATTGAACCCGTGGGTATCCTTTCCCCGGTGGGTTGAAAATCCAGGGTTTGTCAAGATTTGATCAAAAAAATTCCAAGGCATCTGCATATTGAATGTTTAGTCATGCATTGAGAAAGTTGTCACCTGAGATGATCCGAGAATCACAAGGACTAGTTATCCTTTTTTTAAAAGTGTATGGACAATGTATTCAAGAAAAATTCTTAGACTTGTACTAACTGGATGATAATACATTAACACAATAATAAACATAGAGCATCAAAATAGATATCCATTGAATTGAGAAAATACACATTGGATAGCAAAAAGAAATTGTGCTTTGTGTTATTTTTATTTGATACGAATGATACATACAAAGGTAGACTGGTGCATTTCAGAGAACTGTACTATGTACTTTGGTTATTTCAATAATGGTTACATTGCTC
Organism: Picea sitchensis; assembly: GCA_010110895.2. Classification (NCBI taxonomy): domain Eukaryota; kingdom Viridiplantae; phylum Streptophyta; class Pinopsida; order Pinales; family Pinaceae; genus Picea; species Picea sitchensis. Next base: position 256,108 of record SNQJ01S0000068.1, on the reverse strand, counting down.
TATGCCATGGGATTTGTCTTGTTAATATGTGGTCATCCTATCATTTGAGGCTTATATGTCAAATTGTAATAAGATTTGTGAACAAGACAATATTATTTATTTATATCTAGTGATCTTATCTCTTGATGCAGCAACTGGTATAGAGGAGCAAGAAGAGAAAGTGAGGATAGTTTTGACAGATGGGCCATGATGAATTATTTTTCCACACAAATTGTGCCATGTTATAGACTTCTAACACTAACATTCGATGCTTAGCACACCTCCAACACTATTATCTTAGTCGTCCTCAACTCAACTGGGATTGTGACATAAGAAAAATTCTATCTTGAATTGTGAGAGTTATGAATGTAACTAGGTTGGATACCTGCACATTGCTAGAGTAATTTCAAATCATGGTTTTTCATTGTGGTTGCAGCCTAACATAGCTTTTCGAATGAGTAGAGTCATTATGGAGATGACAGATGGATTTGGTGTAGATTTTTCCAAGCTCTCGACCTCTCCCTACTTGGGATTTATCTAGACCGATGAAGGGTAGACGAACTTCATCTTGTAGCCCAAAAATACAAGCACTAACTAGGCCAAGTCTTGCAGCAAGAATTTTTCTCAGTTACTCGAGCACTTGCAAACAGTTATCACTAAATAATCACTCCAATGGCCAGGACCAATGTCATCTTTGTGTTTAGTTCAGCTTGGTTGATAATGAGGAAGACATGGAAAAATACAACCAATAGAGGGGGAAATCTGTAGAATGGGTCCATCGGGTTCAGCAAAGGTGTTGATCCATGGAAGCATGCACAACATATGTTGGCTCAAATAGTTGGTGTATTGCAAGAGCTTCGAAGAATAGTTTAAGCAATTGTTTGGTGATTCTAGGCATATTTCTCATGAAATATAGGTTGGGTCCCCTTCCCAACAGTTGTATTTTTTGCATCAATTGATGTGAGAATGAAACCTTCGAACTGCAGGTCGTCTTCATGGATTGTGGAATGTACAAATACACATGCATGCTAGGAGAAGCCATCGACATGGGGAGATTGTGATGGAACTAAAATTGTTAGGATAAATGAACCTGATGACTAAATGGTTGGTCGAACTGCTTAATTGACAACTAGAGGGAGCTCTATTTATGGATAAATGGAGGTTGGCTCCAAATACTATGTTCCTAGCAAGTCATATAAATAGCTGAGAAGACAACCAAAAATTGGTCTCGTGATGTTCTCATTTTCTTGTTGGCTCCATGTGTCGACATTCATGTATTGATACGTTGCAATTTGGATCTAGGTTCCTTTAATGATGTGTGTAACGACAATGATTTATCGCACTATTGATGGCCCTTGCATAGTGTGGCATATTAACTTTTCACATCTATCGTACATGTCTGATCTGGATAGATATGATTGTTTGACACTTTGGTACTACAAAATGTCATGTAACCCTTCGGTCACTCATGTCAGCATGTTTTCATTTCCAGTGTCCTATGTCTTTCCCATAACTTCACTTATTGACTGATATCTTCCGAATTTTTCAACTTGTCAACTTTTCTTGTTCTCATGTGTGTATGGAGTGGGTCATGTCTTGCTAATGGATGTAAAATTATACATGTTGTGTTCTTGGCTATCTTCTTGGTGTGTTGAGTTGATGGTATGCTACACTAGCTCATGCAATGCTTTGAGACTTCACAATGAATTTTCCAGGTGTGCGTCATAGTAGGAATTTTGCGGTATTCCATCCATAAGGCCTTTGAGTCATTGTTGATTCATTGTTATCGATGTTTCTACTGATGTGTACCAAGAGAAATGGATCTAATGGATTCATTGACAACTTTTTGGGGTGTTTGAGGAATTTTTTTCCATATAACAACACCAAACATCCTGCCTATAAAATATTGTGTTGAATGTTAGGATATTGCTATGCTTTATGTGTCTACTTCTCAACCACTTAAATGTTTTCCACCATGGTACAATAGTTTTATAGTTCCATAAGATCATCAAATAGTTGTGGCACTAATTGTTCATTGTTGATTCATTCCAATTACAAGGTCTGGTTATAAGTCTTGTTTGAATGCATATAGATATTACAACATAAGGTACAAGTTTGTTGCAATGGACACTACGAAAGAGTCAATGTTGGTTATGAAGTCTGTTACAATTCACAAATATTTTGCATTTGTAAGCATTTTCGTACTTCAATATTGTACATATAATTAACACTTTTGCACTATTATGTATTGTGTGGTGTGCAATGTGCTTTTATGTATTGCATAGTTAATATACATCTTGAAAAAAAAGGGGGAGAAAAAAAAGGGCATATGTGAATGTAAACATAATATAGAATGTATTGTATGTGCTTAGAGTTCACATATTCGATGTTACAAGAAGGAGAAGTTGGACTAGCCAAGGAATTATTAGTATTGGTGCATCACAAACATCCACCCTACAACAGAGTGAGAGGTAAATTTCCATAATCTATTTTCCATATAGACACTATGATAGTAACCAATACATGGGAATATATTTACAAAATATTTTTTTTAGACATGAAAAACAAATAGCATCAAGTGTTTATGCAATTTCCAAATTTCTATGTTCAATTCAAGTGAAATAGGAATACTTGGAATTGAAGCAATCAATGTTGGAGAGTCAAGTGTAACAAGAACATAAATAGGTGAAGAAACTATCCATGTGCAATAGGAACAATTTGAAAGGTATGTATATAAAAATGTAAATTGTATAGTTGGGCAAAACATATATGGAAATTTTTGTTCATATTGCTTATTTCCTATTATTTATATACAATGATCCAAATCTGCAACTCAGAATATTGTCTCAATAGAGGACTTGAACAGTCATAGAACTGGAGAAGTGTTCATTGGATACGTGATGGTTGTTTACAAAACATATTTCGATAAAATGAATAGATTACGCAAAATTTTGTGTGTTGATATGATAGATGAAAATGGCATGATAATAGTTACATTGATTGTTCCTACACACCTTATTGCAATACATGAGACAAATGTTGTTCGCGATGATGGAATATCTATTAAAAATTTAAAAATTCTATCAAAAAATGGCTATGAGCGTGGTCACTGTGACTGTGTTATATCGCTACTTGAATCAAGTGTTGTAGAGATAATGCCTCCAACCTATAAACAACACAATTCCATACTATAAACAACAATAAAATAATTTTCAAATAATACAGACATGTATCCAATGGTCAATATTGGAGTTGTCGTCACCCTCGCTAGAAAAGTTGTTCGCAATACATTTGCATATAAAAGATGGAAACAAAGACTATGAAAAAGCAACGATATGTTTTTCCATGGTCAAGGGTTTATCATTTATATTTTAATATATCGTAAATCAAGCTATATAAAAATTACAGTATTTTATATGTCAGCTAAAGTTGTTTGAGACATATGGAAATTTATTTGCTTCACTAGAACAACAATTGAAGATGAGAAAGTTTCTCGTTTTTCTATTTAAAAATATAGCCAGGAGGAGAGATGCAAACGAAAAAGTGTTATGCACAACAGAATCTACATTTATAATAGAACTCACAACAGAAGAAATCAAAGATATGAAAAAACTAACTAGCTCAACAAATGTGGTAAGTATAGATTGACAACTGTATCTACAAATCTTGTTTAGAATATATATATATATATATATATAAAGTTTAGATTACTGAGTTTTATATTGTATAAAAGGGTTGAAGTTACATTGATAGAAGCAAATGCATATTCAACTCCATTTGAACCTATATGTGCAATCTGCAACTCTCCTACAGGCACATTTGCTTGATAAAAAATGCAATGTTTGACTGTGTCAGATGTAATCAGAGATGCCCTTTTATAGATAAACATTACATAAGTGTTATTATACACATGATGGACAACAATAGTTTTCATTGCACTACTAGGGAATCTATACTGTACGATTTTCTTCTTGGTTTGACAGAAATGCCATATGAAATATACTTGCAAAAAAAACCAAGTATTGTTTATATGTTGTGTGATTTTTGAGTGCATGGAAAATTTACCTTAAATGAAGACAGTGTTGTCCTGCATGTGGGATAGACATTGAATGAAGACAATTTCATCCTACACATGAGATGAGTTCTATGTATTGCCTTTCGATTTCTTTGTAAAAATACTAGAACCATAATTTAATTATTTTTTATATTGATCCAAATGTTGATATGTAATAACCTATACATTGTATATACAGTTTGACTCCAAATTATTTATTGAACATTGTTAAGATTGCAGTGTCATTGTATTGACTTTTTGCAATCAACTTATGTCAAAATTTTAATGAACATTGAACTAGATGTTTATATATTATTGTTAGGGTTACATTACGATGTTTATATATTTTCATTAGGTTTAGATTGTAATTGGTGTTGGAAATTGGTTTTAATTTATGTAAACCCTAGAAGAAGCCCTGAAGCAAGCTATGCCAACCCTAGAAGAAGCCCCGAAGCAAGTTTGGAAGCTTCTAGAAGTGATGGGTGTATTTGAAGAAGTCTCCAAAGTGCTCCCCTTATGGTGTGGCTTTAAGCATGGCCCTCACTGTAAGATGTTTTGAATAATTATACAATAATCCCTGGAAATATAGTTAAGTGGTTAATTGGTTAATAATCCCCATAAGTGTGGTCATGAAGCCTAAAGTTGATTGATGAAAAATAGTATGAAGGACATTTAAAATGCATGCAAAATATACATTGATTGATAGTCCTCGTCAAACTATATCCAATGGTAGGTGGCACACCACGTAGTTCCTCATGGTTGAGGAGTTATGTCCTCTTAAAGATGAAGCCCCGAAGTATGGTCAAGAAGCCCTGGATCTAAGGTTGAGAAGTTATAAGTTATCTATCTTCATAGGTCTTTGAAAGGTGGCACCTGCATTAGATAAACCAAATGGCATACATTCGTAAGAAAATGTTCCCCAGTGTGTGGTAAGTTTGGTTAAATCTATCAGTCATTTTTACCTTGATTTGATTATATCCATAAAAATGTCAAGTAAGAACATCATTTTAGACCCTGCAACTTGTTGTAAAATCAAGTCCATATTAGGAAGCAGAAAATGGACTTTGATACTTTCCCTATTTAATGCACGGAAATTGACACATAATTTGATATGACCAGTATTTTTCTGAACAGGGACCAGATTTAAAACCCATTCAACATACTTAATTAGAAAGATTATATTTGCTTTCAACAATTTTTCCAATTCTTTCCTAATGGTGGATTTTAGTGTAGGATTGATAGGTATTTTCCTTTGCCTAGCTTGTTTTTCCCCTTCCTTGATAGGAATGGCATGTTGTATGAGAGCAGGATCAAAACCACGAAGATCCTTGTATGACCAGGAAAAAACATCTTGAAACTCACGGATAAGGCCCAACAATAAGGCCTCAAACCATCCACTACTCCACCAGCTGCAATCTTTGTGAACCGATCCAAATAAGTATGGATATCATCATGTGCACTCAACGCACTAATCATAGGTTCCAAATGGATGAACTATGTCATGACCAGAATTCCCCCTATCTCATCCCACCGACTCCAGTAATCCTCTCTTGTCCTGTTGTATACAATGAGGGCAATAAATAATAGGAACATGTTCCTCTGCCACTGCATGAAGGACTAGAATGTGACTAGTGCGTTGATCATCCCCAAGGGCATGACAAAAAACTCATGATGATACCCGAGAACAAACCTGTGAGTACCCTTCTCCCTGGCCCAAGCCTAATGATATACCATATGAAAATCAATCATAAAGGGATACACTGCTCATTGAGGCTCACCCATCCACTCATTGATCTTGGGTAAACTCAACCCAATGGTATACTTAATAACTCTATTAGGAGGTCTCCCTGGAGGAAACGCTCCAAAACTCTATTGTGCACCACAATGTGCCAACGTATAATCTCGTATACTATGACATACTCATGTGTCCCCCTGTACCTTATGGTGCCTTGTATGTTTTATTGAATCCAACACTCTACTGATGATGACAAAACTTGTACCCCATAGTGTGTCCATGTCCAACATGTATTTGTCTACCCAATCCATGGACACATATGCTTCCTTGTAGGATGGTCCATAAGGAAGGTTCTCAACCATATCCTTCATAGCTAAACTATAACCCTCTAATGAGATCTTCAAAAGAAAGGGCTCTTGACCCCTGCAATGACAAATCAGAGTGCAATACAAAATCTCCTCGAGTACCTGCAACTCAGAATGCTCCTCATCCGGACTCATCATAAGAGGCTCCTCCCTCACATCATGTGTGACACTCACTCCCTCATGTGTCATGGTTGCCAAATATGATGGAGTCCCTATTGTAAGTGGTGAAGAGAGTTCCATGGTCAACTAATAAGGTAGCTCCTCAACCTCTATTTTCGTCTCCTCATCAAAGTTGAGAACAAAGTCCCTGTCCATAAACAATTGCAAGTATTCTAACTTTAGTTTCTCTATTGCATCATCAATGATGTGCAACTGAGAACTAGTGACTCCACTTTCCACTCCATTATGTCTCTCCTCCATATGATCTCTCCACATAAGATCATCAACGAATCAATGAGCTTCATTGGTCTTGGTCAATACATGTGTGATCTGATCCTCAGTCACCAACAAGTGATCCTCCATATCACGCCACACTAGAAGCCTCTATCCAACTACATCCAAGTGGTCAAAGTTGTCATATGTAAGAATGTTCCCCTCATGAACATCACCCAATGCACTAGGTGATACCATACTATGATGGGACTCTTATGTGAAATCATACTCACATAAGTTTTTTGGTTGGTTGTCACCTCCAAGCTCAGATCCTACTCTAGTATCCTCCATGCATGGTTCCTAGACACAAGGATCCATGTCCCCTAAAGGTCTCTCAAACACCCATCCTTTGTCATATGTGGGTACCATCACGTCCTCATCATCATAGAATCATAAACAAAGTATGGTGTTGAATGATCATCATAGTTAGGTGCTAACACACCCTCATCATCATAAACATCCTCAACATAGTTTCCATAAATTTGTCCAACATGGGTGTTGGTGTCATGGCCCTCGAAGTCATAATAATTGGGACAAGATGTTTCCCCCTCATCATTGGTACTAGCGAAAAATCCCTCCGATATACTAGTGTCGACGGCCTCATCATAGACCATTTCTTGGTCCTCCTCTATGCACACCTCCTCATCATGGATAGTTGCATGCTCCTCCACATGGATATGTGATTGCACCTCCAACAAGTCCACTTGTTCATCCTACTCACCTCTTCTCCACTTATGCTCTAGACTTTTCAAGAGTTTCTTTTTCCAATCTATGTCCTCAAATTTGATTATGCAATAGGCTTCTAATGACATGGAAGCTTGGAATTCTCTTGGAATCAATCTAATTCCCATGGTGTAGGGGATATTCTCTTCATCAAATTGAGGGGGCGAGGCTAATATTTTTAGATCGGCATTGAACCTTGTCACTGATAAATTATTGTTAAATAAGAGAAGATTAAGCATTGGTGGCACTGATAAAGAGGACTTAATTCCATTATATCCAAAACAACAATGGTCGTAGTGTTATCAAATGGGTCTAGCTCAAGTGGTTGTGAGGAAAAGTTGTTATCCTCCTCACCAATGTTCAAATCGCACTTTCACTGGTACATATTGTAAAATTTTCAACGTTCTATTTGCGACGTTATGGACAAAATTGGCCATACTGTCGAAAAATAGAGGAAATTTTAATATTTTTTTTCCATATTGCCCGATAACGTCACTATTTCCACATTGACGTCTCTCTTGTGACGTTGTTGTCTCGATTTCCATGTTATCGTCTCTCTTTCCACGTTTACCACATAGTCATCTCTCTTGCCACGTTTGTGACATAATCGTCTCTCTTGCCACGTTTGTGAAGATAGTTGTCGCAGTTGCGACTTTGTGGAAACTAGGTTTCCCCCCTCCAATAGTCACCTAGTATTTTGACCAAGTCAACTTTGATTTGGTCAATGATCGTCGAAATTGCGACGTTATAAAATCTATTAATATGTTGCATTTTATGGATGTTGCGACACATTTTCTATAATAATGACACTTCAAAAAGGGTTTGCGGGTCTTCACGGTTAGAGTACAACTATTAAAAGACATTGTACTAGGGCTTTTCTCGTTTCGTTTTGATTTTCTGATCGGTCAAATTTTGAAGGAAACAACTGTTAAAATACATTGTACTAGGGCCAGAGTACATGATGGGCAACGGTGACCTGTGAATGGGGCCAACGTTCAAATTTTTTCAAAATTTTTCTGTATAAAATCATACATCCTTGACTCTTGAAACCCTCCCATACCGTCAAGGCATGTGTCTAGTCTAACCATGTCGAATTTCAATGCATACATGCACATATTGAAGAAATTGCAACATTGGCCCCATTCACTACTCACTATGTGGGGTCGGTGCATGACATTTTTTGTGGTTGAATTGGAAGTTCCATAACATTTAAAGAGAGTTCCAACAAAGATTCTACAAATGGAAACAATGACATTTGACAATGATATGCCCAATATGAATGTTGTTGCAAACATGTATGATATCAAAGATTATGTGGTTGGGACATCATACATCCTTGAGTCTTGAAACCCTCCCATACGATCAAGGCACGTGTCTAGTCTAACCATGTCAAATTTCGATGCATACAGGCACAGATTGAAGAAATTTCAAAGTTGGCCCCATTCACTAGTGCTCACTATGTAGGGTCGGTGTATGACATTTGTGGTGGTTGAATTGGAAGTTCCATGACATTTCAAGAGAGATCCAACAAAGATTATATGGATGGAAACAACAACATTTGACAAATATGAGACACCACATTATGAACGTTGTTGCAAACATGGACGATCTTAAAGATTATGTGGTCAGGACATCAAACATCCTTGAGTCTTGAAACCCTCCCATACCGTCAAGGCATGTGTCTAGTCTAACCATGTCAAATTTTGATGCATACAGACACATATTGAAGAAATTTCAATGTTGTCCCCATTCACGCTCACTATGCGGGGTCAGTGCATGGCATTTTTGGTGGTTGAATTGGAAGTTCTGTGACATTTCAAGAGAGTTCCAACAAATATTCTACGGATGGAAACAAAAACATTTGAAAAATATGAGACGCCCCATTATGAATGTTGTTGCAAACATGGACGATCTCAAAGATTATGTGGTCGAGACATCAGACATATTCCTGGAGTCTTGAAACCCTCCCATACCGTCAAGGCATGTGTCTAGTCTAACCATGTCCAATTTCGACGCATACATGCACAGTTTGAAGAAATTTCAATGTTGGCCCCATTCACTGCTCACTATGCAGGGTCGACGAAAGAAATTTCACTATGCTCATTCACCTTCAAGGTAGGCCCCATTCACTATGCTCACTATGAGACATCCATTATATTTAATGTTGATGCAAACATGGATGATCTCAAATATTTTGTGGGGACATCAAACATCCTTAAGTATCGAAACCCTCCCATACCTTCAAGGAAACTATCTAGTTTAACCATGTCAAATTTCGATGCATACGGGCACAGATTGAAAACATTCCCCATTCACTGCTCACTGTGCGGGGTCGGTGGAAGAAATTTGTGATGGGTGTATTTGAAGTTCCATGACAAATTTCAAGATAATTCCGACAATGATTCTATAGAATGGAATGGAGAATGATGACAATGAGAGGTGCAACATGATGAACGTTGATGAAAATGTGGACGATCTCAAAGATTGTGTGGGGAAATCATACATCCCTGAGTATTGAAACCCTCCCATACCGTCAAGCCATGTGTCTAGTCTAACCATGTCGAATTTTGACGAATACATGCACAGTTTGAAGAAATTTCAATGTTGTCCCCATTCATTGCTCACTATGTGAGGTCGGTGAAAGATGACATTTGTGGTGGGTGAATGACAACAATAATAAAAATGATGATTTGATGACATCATCCTCTGAAGAATATGTGAGTGAAGATGATGCACTGATGAAATTGTTCTCACCAACATATGTCCACTTAGTTGCAATGACACATCTTTGGTATCCTCCAACATTAAAGAAATCCCAACATCAACAGGGAGTTTAAACATTTTCAATAAGTGTGAGTCATTCATGCATTCTCCTACCTCATGGAAATTCTCTTGTGATCATTCTCACCATTATTCACATAACCCCCACACTATATTCCCCTTAGTTACTCAATGATCTAAATTTAGAAATGACCAAAACTAATGCAACAATGACGGAATAACAAACCTTGGAAGAGAGATAGATGGTTGTAGATAAGCATAGAGGAAAGGAAAATTAGAAAACCTTTAACCCCATGCCCATGAAATAGTTGCTTCTTAATTATTTAAGAGATAAAGCAATACTCCACTAGGTTTCCCATAAAGCAATCAATGGATTGGACTATTTCTACCTACATGAGGACATTGACAAGGAAGGAGATGCTTGAGGGATTGTTGAGTAGAGAAAGGAAATATTTTCCCTTGTGTTGTGTATGGCATGGATGAGATATTTTCCATTATACTCAAATATCACTCACAGACCCACTCTATATATCGTCTCATCTCATCCTCCTTTCGTTTTAATTTTCTGATCTGTCGAATTTTAAAGGAAACAACTATTAAAAGACATTGTACTAGGGCTAGAGTAAGTGATGGACAATGGTGACCTGTGAATGGGGCTAACGTTGAAATTTTTTCAAAATGTTTATGCATGACATCATACATCCTTGAGTCTTGAAACCCTCCCATACAGTCAAGGCATGTGTCTAGTCTAACCATGTCAAATTTCGATGCATACAGGCACATATCGAAGAAATTTCAACATTGGCCCCATTCACTGCTCACTATGCAGGGTCGGTGCATGACACTTTTGGTGGTTGAATTGGAAGTTCCATGACATTTCAAGAGAGTTCCAAAAAAGATTATACAGATGGAAACAACGACAATTGACAATGAGACGCCCATTATGAACATTGTTGCAAAAATGGACGATCTCAAAGATTATGTGGTCGAGACATCAAACATCCTTGAGTCTTGAAACCCTCCCATGTCGTCAAGGTATGTCTCTAGTCTAACCATGTCTAATTTCGACGCATACATGCATAGTTTGAATAAATTTCAACATTGGCCCCATTCACTGCTCACTATCAGGGGTCGGTGCAAGATGACATTGGTGGGTGAATTGAAGCTTCTGTGACATCAAATCGACTTGGTAATTCAATAATAAAAACCCCCTTAAGTATTATGTGGTAACATCAAACATCCTTAAGTATCTAAACCCTCCCATACCTTAACCCCATGCCTTTATAAAAATTAGAAAACCTTTAACCAAGTATCTATAGAATCTTTGTCGAAACTCTCTTGAAATGTCATGGAACATCTTCCAACCCGCCCATCACTAATGTCATCCACCGACACTGCATGGTGAGAAGTGAATGGTGCCAACGTTGAAATTTATTCAAATAGTGGTTGCATGTATGTGTCAAAATTTGACATGGTTAGATGATACATATGCCTTGACGATATGTGAGGGTTCCAATACTCAAGGATGCCTGACATCCCCGCATAATCTTTGACATCCTCTATGTTTGCTTGAACCTTCATTATGTGGTCTCATTTTCATCATTCGTCATTCCCATTTAAAGAATCTTGGTTGGAACTCTCTTGAAATGTCATGGAATGTCTTCCAACACGCCCATCTGCAATGTCATCAACCGACCCGACATAGTGAGCAATGAATGGGGCCAACGTTGAAATTTCTTCAAAATGTGACCGTATTTGTTGAAATTTTACATGGTTAGACTAGGCGGATGCATTGATGGTATGGGAGGGTTTTAAGACTTAGTGAAATCATTTATATTGAATATTCATGTTTTGATATGAAATAGGAAACTAAAATTGATATTTAATTTATTAAATTTTCACCTAATTCTAGGTGATTAAAATCTTTTATTTGGGTGGTTATGGAGTGCTTTTTCCGCATGAGGCAACGATTTTACCAGTTTCTACCTCTAGCATGCGGTTAATTTTTTACCCTCTCCCTTTTCTATGTTGGCATGTTCACAGGAACAATGCGCTTGTCATTGATGGAAAGAACACACAGGAAGGAGAAGCGACAATGATCGTTGGATCCCATTCAGAATTCCCGATGACCGTCAGATCTGAATTACGACAGGAGGAGCGCATAGATGAAGGGCTGATCTCGGGCGTTATATCTGAGCACGAGGATCGACCGTCATCTGATCCAAGAGAACCTGCACGATATTCAAAGTGAAAATTGAAGCGGGTTCACAAAATCCCGTAAACGGGAGGACTATCCATCTTTAAGAAGGACATGTGGCTAAAGATCAGCATTTCGTTGACTGAAAGGTCAAAGGAAGGAGGTTCCCTAACCTCTCGAACTTGTGATATGAGAAATCACAATATAATCTCAGACGTTGGATCGAGGACAAATCTGGACCATCGATCCAAGAAGGATACATGGCTAAAGATCATCCTTTCACTGACTGGAAAGTCAAAGGAACGGGGTTCCCTAACCTCTCGAACTCGCGATATGCTAAATCATGAAATAATCCTAGTCGTTGGATCAAGGAAGAATCTGGGCCCTCAGATCCAGAAGGTGAATGTGGCATACCAAGTCAGAAAGGATAGGTGGAAGACTATGTCAGCAATGACACGTGGCACGATCAGACAACGACAAGTGTCAAGATGATTCGACATTTTAGGAACTTGGAAATCACAATTCTGATTGACACATGGCAAACACACGGATCATGTCATCGAGTGGTGTCATTCTGAGAGTTTAGTTTCGGGAGTTTTAGCATCAACAATCCTCCAAAGTCCTGAAAGATGAAGTTCTGGGGCGAACGATAGTCGTCTGATCATCACGGAACGTGGATCATTGATTTGAAGAGAAAAGCGCTCAAATGGCTAGCCAATGGTCATATATCATGGTCACATCGTCGAGAGATGGAGAGCAGAGCTAGAGAATCCAAGCTCTATTTCAGAGTTCGTGACATGGAGAGTCAAGACGACTCATCACAGAATCCTCGAAGTGCAAAATGCGAAATTTGAAATGCCTTTTGGCGTAGGCTGTGGTCACCGTCGATGGTCATGAGAGGGGAAGGAGTTAGCATTTGCTAAGGTCCATTTCATGGATTGCGACATGGGAGATTCGATATGTGGCAGGGGAAGGAGAGAGGTTGGGTGGAAGACACATGTCAGAAGGAGGCGAAGGCGGTAAACGGAGGAGGAAGCGGTAAGAGGTTTAGGAGGGGCCCATACAAAACCACCTCATTCCAGACCCCCCCCCCCCCCCCATTAAAAGCAGAACGACGAGGGGGGTGCAGAATTGAATCCCGACCGCTAATTTGAGTGCGCGAGTCCTGGCCGCCTAAATTAGCCTGCTGCTTAGCCAAATGCGCATTTTGCACTCAAACTTAGGATAAGTGGATTTTTAACCCATGAGAAGATGAAGAGTCTCGAGGGCCACTGCCAGTGGAGAGTAGACTCATCATAGAGTCGACTGACATATGGAAGTGGATCGAAGACTGTTACAGCCAGTAAAGCCAAATAATCTTAGGAGAAGGGCCAGTGATGATGAACGCAGTGAAGAGTATGCAGTGGGATAGTTCATGTGGCATGCACAAGGTGCATAGAGACTATAAAAATTTAGAAGAGAGAAGAGATGGGCGCTGCGATTTTTAAGAGTGTGTTATGTAGGTAGAAGAATGGAGTCTAGAGGAGAAACAATGCAGCAGAAGGAAAGAACAGAGATGCATAACTGATACAATAAAAGAAGGTTGAGGTGGACATGCAGAGATATAACAGAAGATCATAAAGCTCAAGGAGATGCAAGCAGAGAGACACTGATACAGGAGAGTAGAGCAGCATAACAGAACAGTGATAATCCTGGTAAGCCAATGACAACTATTGAATCACTATAATAAATTCACAAAAAGCAAAGTTTTATATTTAAGGGTGGTTGGGAGGTGCTAGGGAGGACCGTTGTCCTCTAAGTGTCAAGTGGGTGCTTGAACACATGGATTTGTAGCTTCCATCTGGTAGCATCCAGAGAAACCAAGGTGGCAAGGTGGTGCTAGGGACAACATTGGTTCTCTGTTATACAGGTTGGTGCCTGTGTGATTGGAAGTTGGTTCTTCCATCCAGTTGGTGCCGGAGCAGTGAGGGAGTTGGTACTTCCTTCTAGTGGGTGCTATAGAAACCAGAGAGTTGGTTCTCTCAGCAAGTAGAAACTTGCAAAACAGGGGTGGTAGCCTCATTATGAGTTGGTGCTCATAAGAATGATAATGTACAAAAAATAATTATCATATAAAGAAGAAGAGGTTTTCACCCTTTATGGGTTTCCTCACGAATATATGTCTTTGTACGATACATGTGTGTGATTGATGTTGAATACTCTATTGATTATTTAATGTGATCATCGTTGAGAATTTTTGTAATGAATTTAAAAATGGATATAATTGTTTAAGCATAGTAACAACTGATTCACCTCCCCTCTCAGTTGTCCAACATTCTTCTCCCGGCCTGACCTTCTCCCGCTCCCCTTTCCCAGTGGTCTTTCTCGACACCTTATCGACAATGGAGGATCTCTCGGTGACCATGCAGACTTCTGGCGCAATGAAGACAGCTTTGGTGGACATCATGGAAATGGATATTTTGGTGGGTGGAGGACCACTTGAACAGTTGATGCGCACTAGGGAATCTCCTCTTTTCCTTTCCATTCCTTCTCAGGTTGAACTAGTTTCCCCTCCTTTTCCCTCTCTCCTTTATGACCTACTATTTGGAGATTTTGCAGAACCTTGGGTGTCGGGGCCTTCAATTTCTACAACAGTCGTTTTACCCCCGCTCAGTCCGCTACAAGCTTCTGACTTAGATTGGGTAAACTCTATTGAAGGAGGACTTATTCACTCTCCCTTGGAGCCTAACCTTGATCATCCTCTCTCCAACTACGATGCAGACCCCTTAGTCTTTTCTGAGATAGAACCTGTTGTCACCCCCCCATTTTCCCTTAAATAAGGGTTTCATTTCAGCTCAGCTTGAACCGGATGAGTACAGTGGATGCGAGCAGACCTACTCCACCAGGGAACCCTTAAAGAAGCACACAACTACCTCGGAAGGAGTTACACGAGCCAGAGAAGTAGGATCCAAGCTGAAGAGGAAAATCTTAAAAACTAAAGGAAAGGTTGGAAATCTGGCACTCGAAGAAGATGTCGAGATCAATCAGGTCTCCCATACGGCAAATCAAACAATTTTTGGATGTGTGAATGGAAGAATTTTTGCGGTGAAAACTATTCGAGACTGGATACTTTCTTCTTGGAAGGATGAGCTTGGATATCTACCGAAGCTGGTGGAATTAAACAAAAAATGGTATGCTTTCACTTTCCAGAATAGTGAGCATTCCAAATGGGTGCTAAGTAAAGCACAGAGCATCAATAACTCTTCGCTTCTTCTCAAACCATGGATTCCACTATTTGACGCAATCATGAAACATCTTGATAAAATTCCGGTTTGGGTAAGACTACCAACACTACCTTTCCATCTCTGGTCTTTCGATTATTTCAAAAAAATTGGAATTTTTTTAGGAGACTTCTTGGACGTGGACATGACCTTTGAAGAAACAAAACAAAGGAAGGTAGTAAGAATTCTGGTAAATCTGAACATCAAGGAAGGTCTTGGTGAAGAGTTGGATCTCAGCTGGGGATGATACAACTATGTTAAAAAATTAGACTATGAGAACATACCCTTCAGGTGCTGAAGATGTCATCAGTATGGACATATTATCAAGAATTGTAAGCTCCCTTTAAGGACCCGAGGAACAGTGTATGGAAGGTACAAAGATTCTCAATTTTTTTTTGATTCTTTGGAATCTTCTCTCAATTCACAAAGGGACTAGGGAAGCCAAACTGATAACCTTACAGAAGAAATGTCTGTAGATTTTGGCCATCATTACTCAGAAATGGCTCCTTTACGACCGGATTAGTGAAGTTCAGTTTTGGCATAAACCACTTATTTCCTGGATGCGGGTACCTCCTCTAACCCTACCCCTTCTATTATTGTTTTAATAAATAATTTGTCTATAAAAGGCCCTGAGTGGATGATCTCTCCTTCCCTCCCCCCGCTCCCTCCCCTGGGTATTGTTCTCCCCTCCTTTTTGCCTCTCTCCTTGCTCCCTCCCTGCCCCGCCCCTTCTCCAACCTCCTATGCTTCCTTTTTACACTTGGAATCCCCCCACTACGCCTTTTGCCCTGGTCTCTAAGGATTCCACTACGTCCTTGTCTGATACCTCCTCAAGGCATTACTTCTTAAGATCCCTGAACAAAGAACACTTAGGAGGATTATCCTTGGACGCAATCCCAGCAGAGAAAAGTGGGAGAGACAGACAAACCCTCATTTCTAAGGCTCAAAAGAAAGCCAAGATCGAATTTTTAGCAGGAAAATGGATCTCTATTGAAAGGGTGCTTAGAGCAAGGTGAACCCTAGGAAAGGGGCCTTGATGAAGTGTTGTTCTTTCAATTTTAGGGGATTGGTTGGCCCCCTCAAAAGACCAACCCTAAAAAGGATGATCCTTATAGAACATCCAGATGTCCTTCTCCTTCAAGAAACCTTGGGGGAAGGGATTGAAGTTTTCAACAGACTCTCTTCGTTACTACCAGATTGGAGTTTTATTACACTGGATTCTATCAGGAGATCAGGAGACCTAGCTATTGGATGGAACTCTCGTACTATAAAAGTCATCAAATCTTGGGGTTTTGACTCTGGCCTTCGTATCACATTTACCTCGAAAGAACTTGAAGAACCCCTCAATATTGTAAACATCTATGGACCCTGTCATAACAGAGGCGCCTACTGGCACAATTTATTCTGCTAGTCTTTCTTAAAAGAAAAATTCTTAATCTTGGGAGGAGACTTAAATTTCTCCTTGGGTTTTAAATAAGTACGGGGAACTCATGCAAGAACGGATCCCCTCTCTAGCTACTTCACACAAAAACTCGAGGAACACAACTTTCTGGATATTGAGCCGGTCAAATTCAAACCTACTTGGAGAAATAACACAGTGGGAGAAGACAACATAGCTAAAAGATTGGACCGTTTTCTGATAAAGGATACACTACTTGAAAAATCATTTCAATTGAAACAATGGATAGGACATGGGGGAATCTCATATCATTACCCGATTTTCCTTGAATTAAGAAATGTGATGAATAAGCCACCCAGTCCTTTCAAATTCAACAGAACTTGACTCAATGACGACACTTTTTTAAAGTTGGTTAAGGAGAATTGGCTAGTTTATAACCCAGAGAACAATGGAGTGGCAGGTTTACACTTTGTCAAAATTTACTAAGTCTAGCTCCTCATAATTTACTAAGTCTAGCTCCTCCATGGACTTAAGGATTGACCCCCTCGCTCACAAATGACTTAATGCAATCTTTAGTTTGGGTTTCACTATATTAATGTGTCGTTCGTAATATCTCAACATTATTTTACTTGTTATTGTTATCTTTGTTATGTTCTCAACATAATCCAAATCATTAGCTTTGATACTATTTAGGGTATATATAACATAGGCTCCCTTAAATTGGTTAAGTATGTCACACTAGCCTCTAAAGGCTAACTTTTCATCGACTTCGATACTATTCGAGTGTCATGCCTCTCAATACACCATTGAATATGATTCATTGGGTTGATGGGTTGGTTTATTTTTTTGCATCCAACTGGTATTGACGGTAAACAAATGATCATTTGTACTGATCCTTGCACCGTAAAAAATGGGCAGCTTGGTTATATTAGGTAAATACTTCTCTTGGGTTTTTTTCCACCATTTACGATCCCCATAGTGCAAATCCTTGTACAATGCCCTAAACAAGGTCCAAATCCATTGACTCTTGATCTTTGGATTCTTTGAAATTTTGATGGATTTCCTTAATGAATTGTCGAGGAAATTTGTTTCCCCACATGCATGTTCCTACTCTAAATCCACTGCATATTTAGACTTAGTCTTCCTTAGTATAATCTATTTGTATGCTCATTTTATATTCTTGAGGGATATCCCCTATCCTTGTTCAT
Source organism: Picea sitchensis (assembly GCA_010110895.2). Lineage (NCBI taxonomy): Eukaryota > Viridiplantae > Streptophyta > Pinopsida > Pinales > Pinaceae > Picea > Picea sitchensis. Next base: position 237,975 of record SNQJ01S0000068.1, on the reverse strand, counting down.
CACCTTAGCTTCGACTAGGATTAGACTTTTCAAACTTCTTTTTTGGTGCCATTGAACCTTTTGAAACTTTTGAGGTTTACCCCTAAAACCCCTTATGGAGTTTGCAAGAAATATGATCTCTCACTGAGAGGTCCTTTTGAGCTCATAGAATGCTCACCAAATGTAAATCTTAAAGTGGTTCCAACTCAAAAAACACACAACAATTAAAACAATATTTCTCAATCACACAACATAGTAACTACTTAACAAAAACTTAATCGACAATTACAAGTAACAAGCTATTATAATGTTTATTCAAGCTTTTATTAGATCCCTTAACCTTCAAACTCTGTTCCATTGTGATAACCTGAATAATCAAAATAACAATAATCAATAACTTAAAATATACACTAACTAACAGTAACTTTAATGATAGATCAAACCACAAATATTGTTATTAATGTATTAACTATCAATCACACATCGAAACACAATGTGTATAATGGACAACTCGAGGGCTCGCGAAGAAAACTCCCTATTATAATGTGTATAATGTATAATCCTTGTTGCACTCTCCACAACTTGAATGGTGTGACCGGGGTGGTAAATATTCGAAAGGCCGAAAATTTTGGTGGCAAAGTTGAAATATAGGCGGGAATTTTAAATTGGCAAAATTTTTAGAGGGAACCCAATTCTCCATTTTCCAATCTGCATTTCCAGCATAGTCTTTCCAGTGTGATCAAAGTGAATGACCATTCTACCTAATCAACAAGATCTATTTTCAAGAGGAGTCAAGCCCCACACAGAGGACGAAGGGGAGGATAATATTGTGAAATTTGATATCTTTGTGTGTTTTCATCGCTCAATTCGGTCGTTGATTGAGTTTCTAATACTTCGCCCATTCTGTCGATGTGCATTTTGCAGGGATTCGCCTATGCAATCCTTGGCACTCTGTTGATTCCGCTGATAGCCATTTTGCAGCGATTCGCCTATGTAATCCTTGGCACTCTGTTGATTCCCCACTGGAATCGCAATAAATTACAAATATCAGGTATGCAAAACCTGGTCATTTTTAATTATTTTTATTTTTTATCGAGTCTTGCTCAGTCATGGCAGTGATTATCTGTGTTCATAATATCATCTCCCTGAGTCAATTTATCATAACCATTTCTAAATTATTCCAAACCCCATGATAGGGATATTCCTTCATGAATTCCAATTTTTCCTTTGATTAGTCATCATCAATAAGTATTTAATTTATGTTTTCCTCAATCTAGGCTCGTCTTTGAATGACTCGGTTCATCGCCCTTCTACTGTGCATAGTATAGGTATTCCATAGGAGTTGAACATCAAACCTCTAGGATGCAATATCAGGGATCAAGAAAGAGATACCCCCGTAATGTTTGGTCATGAGGTATGGAATCTCTATACTATACTTACAGGAATACCCCATATTGATATGTACAGGAATACCTCATATTGTAGCATATTGATGCAGCGGCTACCTTCATCCTGAGGATTAACTTACCCAGCAACCCACATGATGACAGCAACTAGAACATCTGTTTCCCCTTTCCTATAATGAAATCCATCGTCTCTTGGGCCGTGTGAAGAGATCTGTCGTCTTCACCCTTTGCCAATAACGCAGCAACGATAATTCCCCCAATATTAGTCCTGGCGGCAATGTCAAAATAGTCTGAGACGTGTGCATTGGGATTTCCCTCTTGAGTTTCAGAGCATTTTGGAGATACGAGAGATACTGGCAGGCGAGAATCCCTCTCATTCCGCTCCCATCGATGTTTAAAATGCTCTTTTGGTTGATTCTGCATACTTCCAGTTCTCTGCATGACATGATGATTTATATGGTGACAACCAATTTCTTTCCAGTACAGAGAAAATTTCACGGCTGATCTTGTTGGTATCCTGATAACTATCAATCGAACCATCCCCTATTTGACAAGTGCTCTTGATTAAGGCCATGACATCGCATGAGAGAGTGATTTTGCAGATATAACAAAAACACCTTAAGATCAAATCTTCTTCAGAGATTTCAGAGAGTCAATTTTATATATACTCTGTATATAAGCGCTAGTTGCAGAGAAATATATAAAAGTTGTAGCTGAAACTATTTCAACACATGCAATTGTTCCATCAAAAGCCGCTTGGAAGGGATCGGATTCATAAGAATAATAAACAGTACAACTATCTACCGCCTCCATAAATCGAATCCGTGCATGGTAGGTAAGTGAGACATGTAAACCTATTCATGAAAAAACGATACCAGAGATGGCTTTCTGTGTACTTTACATTTCTTTCAGTGATAGACATAGCACAGTTTTGGTCCTCATCTGGCTGTGGATTTTCCACTCTTTCGGTACAGTTTTGATGCTCATCTGGCTATGGCTTTACTCTTTCACACAGTAGCGCAGACATTTAAACTCTATTAACCACGTTTTCTTCCATTAACTACAACTCCGATCCCCATATATTGCTTCTTAACCTTCCCCATTTCGACGACCTTTCCACAATATAATTTAATTTAGAAAACAACAACAAAGAAGACCAGGCTTGAATTACTTGCTGAAAAACTATTTTCAAATCAAGTGAGTGCATAACGTAGGCAAACATATTGATATACCTCACGACCAAACATTAAGGGATATCTCTTTCTTGAATACAACCCGATTTGGCTTGATTTCACTTAAGGAGGAGCCTCAATACAGACCACAAGATTTAGTCTCCATCCCAATATACACTTAATCCGTGTTGATTTAGTCAAATGGGAAAATGAACCAATGAACTCTCATTAGGCTCACGATCTACCTATGATCCAATATCCACGATCTCTTATCCTAGATCACTCACGATACAACCAAAACTCCGTGCTTTCGGCATTGAATGATGCCAAATCACATTTCCGATAATTATTTCCTATCCTGGATCACTCAGGATACAACCAAAACTCCGTGCTTTTAGCATTGAATGATGCCAAATCACATTTCCGGTAATTATCTCCTATCCTGGATCTCTCACAATACAACCAAAAATCCCTGCTTTCAGCATTGAATGAAGCCAAATCACATTTCCGATAATTACCTCTTATCCTGGGTCACTCACGATACAACCAAAACTCCCTGCTTTCGACATTGAATGATGCCAAATCACATTTATTGGACACAATTTGTCCCTTCAACTGAATGTAGGCCGATAATTATTCCAAGTGCATTTTGTTTTCTTTGTTGAGCTCTACAGGTGAGAAATCATTGATCTTGGCACGACTAGATTCCTTAGAAACTCCAATTGGAACTCTACAATTGTATCAACATAATGCACACATCATAAACAATACCAAATATACGATTTTGCCTTACTAGAATCATACCTTCCAAATCTCTTGTTTGAACAGAGAGGCATCTTCTCCATTCTTTTGTTAAAAAGGTTTGCTTCCACCTTGATGAATTATGGCATAAATTCTTTGCAGGTAGAATCTTAGTCATTGGAAGCTATGACGTATACTTAAATAGATTGTAGGCAAAAAATTCACAAGAACTCAAAATAATAATCAGAGAATTCATCGATAACTCATAGTGTTAATATTGACATTCAATAAAGAAAATCACACAGAAATCTCGATTCATATTAACATTAATACTTGGAAATTGAATAGGGAAAAGGGAAAACAAAAATAATGAATGGAGTTTGCAATGAATATTTGTCATTAAAACTTGAGATCTCCTCCACACTTCCTACCTACAACAAGCCCAATGCTCCTACTTTGCTTTTATTTTTAGCTTACAATGTAACAATTTCATTTATACAACCAAGAGGAGATCGATTCTAATAAAAAAGATAGGATTGAATCCTCTAAAACTTAGGGAAAATACAAAAAAAACATTATCTTTATCTAACTCCTTCCTAAAATCACTCAACCCTCTTATCTAATGCTGGAATTTAGAAAAATTACATTTAATCATAGGAAACCCACTCACTTTCATAAATTCTAAAGACCTTCTAGAGGTCCTTTACCTTATGATGGATGCGTATGCATCATTATCTCACTAGCAGCAGAAACCATAGCACGCACATAGTTGATTAATATGTCTAAGTGGGGGGATGACATGACGTCTAAGTGGGGGGATGCCATGACGAAGCACTTCCTCTTCGACTTGATGAACGATCAAAAGAAACGAAATAAGGGGAGGGGAATTTTTCTTTATCGTACTGGAGTTATAATATTTGAATTTATCTTAAATTTCACTTTCCCGAAACGGATCCTATCAAATATTTCACATTTTCTATGATCATATCTATTTCAGGTATTTGGGGAATCCTCCATAATAGACGAAATATTCCTATTATGTCAATGCCAATTGAACCAATTTTATTAGTCGTGGATTCGAACTTTTTGGTATTTTCCATTTCTTTGGATGATATGATGGGTAAATCATTTGCTTCATTGGTTCCAACGGTGGCAGCTGTGAAATCTATTATTGGGTCAACCTTTTTCGTTATTACTTTCCGAGTCTGAGGGAATATTGTTGTAGAATCTATTAATATAATTCAAGGTTAAACATGACTCCTAGAGAGTTCCAAAAATATGAAGTTATTTTCTCCTTTCGTTCTCTTTTTTCTTTGGTTGGCATGGTCAGGGCCCTTTCTCGCTAGGCGAGCGCATTTGATTCTAAAGTCCTTTCCTAAAAAACTTCCCATTCAGTTGCTAAAAAATAGAGATAATCTTTCTAAATGAGATTGAGTTCCACGAATATGCAGGCTAGAAAGATGTTATTTGTTGTTATAATTCTATCCATTTGTGCTTCAATTCCGAAGAAGATCTCACTCTATAATGAAGAAATGATAGTAGTTCGTCGTTTTATAGGCTTTATCATATTCGGTCGGAAGATTTTAGATAAGAATTTAAAAGTGACTCTTGACGAGAGAATCCAAGCTATTCACGAACAATCACAACAATTCCCCGTATTGCAGTGATGGATGACCCCGTATTGCAGTTTCCAGGTCACACTAAGCCATTTGAAGTACACACAGATGCATCAGACTATGCCATCAAATGTGATTGTTGCACACTTGTTGGAAGAAAGTAGGCTTCCATACTCAAAACTGGTGCAACAGATTTATGAGAAGTTGAAGAACAAGATAGATCAAAATGGAGGAGTAGAGATCAACCTGGTAGTTGTAAGAAGTTTAGTGTTGCTTATTGGACAACGTCCTTTCTATGGCATTCCAAATGCAAATGTTGATGTTCTCAAGGATGAATCAGAAACCTGTCTCTGGTGTTGGGAAGTAGAACACAAGTTATAGTTATCTCATTCTTTCATTTGTTTATAAATTTCATAAACAATTCAAAGTTCAATCTATTGAAATGATTTTACAAGGTAGCATGCAATGTAAGATTGTGTACTACTGGTATGAATTAAGATGCTTGGTTGTTGTCAAATCCATTTTATTTCTTCAACTCATTTTTTCATTAGTGTAGACTTGACCACGATTAATATGTTTTATTTTTCCCATGATAGGTTAAGGACACAAAATTGTTGGCTAAGTCACAGAGTGATCTTGTCAATATTTGTCGCCGATGTCGAAAAATTATTCATGAGCCCATCACTGCTATTTCAGGTTGATAATGATTCCTCTTAGTACAGTTTGTTATTTTTTTTTTTGTCCTACTAGTCTAGATTCTTGCTTCTATCTTTCCTTTTTAAGGGATGCCTTTGACACTACTACATTTTGATTGGTGCTTATTGTACTTATGAGTTCCATTGACCTATTTTGGCCATTTGTGGACTAATTTCTTTCTTATTTCCTACCTAATAAATTTATCTTCATATTGAGATGGATTTGAAGTGAATTACATATTCTAGATCTCTATTTTGTTTGCTTCCATGTCCATGGTTCCTCTCTCCAACTTTGGGAAAAAATATTTGGCCAAAATGATGCTCAACCACCCAATCAATGTCCTCATCACACCAAGGGTCATCATCCAAGTTTATGGAAAAGGCCCCCCCCGGATCAGGAAAAATGACTACATCCAAATTATATGATTTGGAGACCATTTTTCTGTTAAGAATGTTTGAAGCCTCAAAATATGGCCTATCTTCATTTTACAGTTCACGAACCCTTTCTACATCCATGCTGGAGTTAAGAAACAAAAACTGCTCTCCTTCAGAAATGGAACTTGCATATTGGCTTTTCCCAATATCTGACTTCTTTTGGTCATGCCCATCCTCCATATCATAAATAGGTCCATCAAAAATAAAAGTGTAAAGTCTACAATGATCCACTTGCAGATTGATGACTTCCTCATTGTTTTCATAATATAATCCATGAATACTCATGATTCTATCATGCTCTGTCCAGAAAGAATTGGAGGGAAAACATCCACTTCTTTGTCATCTTGGATGCCATACTTGAACCATGCTTCTTCTAGCTCAGGAAAATCATTGTCATCATAGTCGATATGTAGTTGTTCCTTTTGGATAGCAGGGGTAATGCTGCATACTTTATCTTCTTCATAAGACACCAAACCTTCATTGTGGTTCTCATCAGCCAACAAAGGAACATAAATGTTATCAGATTGATACCCTTTTTCTTCCAAAAGAGTGACGTTCTCACTATCACCATGCACATCAACAGTTCTATCCCCTTGATCTTCATGGTCATAACTGTCATTAGAGGACTATTTTCAAAACTCATGAAATATGAAGTTGGATTCAGCTGGAGAAAATTTGTACACCCTTCAAACTCTTCATCTATACCCAAATCTAGGTCCCTTTTTCTAGCTCTGGAACAATAGAAATTCTAACACCATTGCTCGCTTCACAATTTAGGCTAGTTTCTTCAGTCTTGATCTTTAGAGTAGTATATTCATATAGTTTGAGACAGAAAAAGGGGATATGTTGACATTTTTGAGATTCAAGGGGATTCAAGTTTAGCTTCAAATGCCAAAAGGGGATATGTTGACATTTTTTAGGCATACCAACTCAAACACAAGTGACAAAATTCATTTATGAGGCTCAAAACTATGAAAACACTGATTAAAAAAATTTCTTACAAATAAGGCAGATTTTTCTTCCTAGATTATGAAAATTGCCAAGATGAGGTCAAAATAAGGACTCCAACCACTCATTATAAATATCTTAGTGGATATTATGCTTAGCAACAAAAGTTTCGACAAATTGATGTTAGAAGGAAGAGTTATAGAATTATTAAGGCCAAAAACCAAGGGGTCTTATCGACACTCATTTTAATTAAATTGTAATGATTTGTCGTGGTTGCTCCAATGTTAATTTTGACCTCAATCTCACTCATGAATCTTAGTGTTGGTTATGAGGCATGAACAATTGAGTTTCGTGTCTCAATTCAAAGGGTGAAGAGACATGAACGTACTAGAGCTCGGACCACTCCCCATGCCTGTCGATGAGCTAGAAAAGTGTGTAAATGAACCAAACAGCCATGACAATTCCATTTTTAACTAATAAGATATATAATATGCAAAAAACAATTGAGATATCATCTTGTGGATGAGTTATGGACTTTTTCTCAAGTTTAGGAGTAGATTTCTATTGTGCATGACAATTTGAGGAAAAGACTGTAAAATTTTGATAGTTATCTACAATTAATCATTTCGTCTACTATCTAAGCTATCTTGGAGATAAATGCTTCCATTATCTCCAACCTCTCAGACTGGATAGCTAATTTTTTTCTAATTTTTTCTAGCTCCTCCTTCAAGGAACTGTTTTCTACCTCAAGTTGTCTATTTTTGTCAATGCACTACATTCTCATGATTTGGAATTTTTCCTACAAGTTATGAAGTTGTTGCTCCAAATCATTTTCATTGCTTTGTACTTACTCTTCCTTGTCGATCTTGGCCTCTACTAGGCTCTTCCATTCAAGGGATTCATCCCTTTTCTCCTCTATCTCATTTAAGTTGATTCACATGTCAAGGCAAGGCAAGGCAAGGTCTATCAATGCAAGGCATGTCAAGGCAAGGCATGCCAATGCAGGGCAAGGTCTGTTAAGGAAAGGCAAGGCATATCAGGGCAAGGCAAGGCAAGGAATGTCAAGGAAAGTCATGGCATGTCAAGGAAAGAAATGTCAAGGCAAGGCATGGCAAGTCAAGGAAAGACATGTCAAGGCAAGGCATGGTCAGGCTAGGCATGGCATGTCAATGCAAGGCATGGCATGTCAAGGCAAGGCATGGCATGTGAATGCAAAGCAAGGTCTACCAAGGAAAGACATGTTAATTCAAGGCAAGGCATGTCAAGGAAATGCAGGGCAAGGAAAGACAAGGAATGTCAAGGCAAGGCATGGCATGTCAAGGCAAGGCATGCCAAATCAAGGCAAGGCTTGTCAAGTCAAGGCATGGCATTTCAATGCAAGGAAAGACATGTCAAGGCAATGTATGGCATGGATTTTCAAGGCAAGGAAAGACATGCCAAGGCAAGGCATGGCTTGTCAAGGCAAGGCAATGCAAGGCACAAACCTTGTACCATTATGTCGTACTTTTATTTTAGTCTTCAGATTCTTCTTCTAGTATGGATGTATAAAGATTGATACCATCGTTGAGGGTCGAGTTCCATATCTTATCTCAAAGCCAATGAATAGTATAAGTAAATTCAATTGTCCGAGAATAGAAATCTAGTACAAAATAGAAATGAGTGAATCACTTAAGCGACCTAAGTTTACTCTACCATGCATCCTCCTTAGTAGTTGTAAGGTTGCATCCTGCATAACAACACTTGCTCCTAGTTCGACAGACAAATTTTAACTGAGGATTTCTACTCAATCGAAGCTATTACCATCAACCAACAGTCTTGCCAAACGACCTACAATCTTGCCAAACGGCCGCAACCTAAAAACATGTCACATTTTCACTATAATTAAAGCATCACTTTGAGTGTGTCATATTAATCTAGCTTTTGAAACTTTTGTAAGAGGATAGAAAATATGGTTTTGTTGGTGGGCAGGCCTCTTTACTAACTACGATGTTGCCATAAAGTGATTGTCTCTCTAATGTTATTAAACTAGTGGTTTATATTTAAATCAACAACTCTCAAAACATGATCTAGCTTTTGCAACTTTTGTAAGAGGATAGAAAATATGGTTTTGTTGGTGGGCAAGCCTCTTTTTTTTTTGACAAGAACGGTTATGTTGCATTAATCGACTTTCTGGCAAGCCAGAATCAGAAAGTTACATATCTGAAGAAGGTTGGTGACCTCTAACAGTGCTGCCAATCCTTCTTGTGAAAGTCTTGGGAAACCAATCCCATCTGCTTATTGAGATAATTCGAGAAGATGACAAAATTTGCATACATGAGTAAATTCTCACAAATTGTGAGCATAGTAGAAGTCAGAAGCAAAGCATTAATCCGAGGGGGATGAATATTTCCCCTTAAAGTAGGGATCCAGCTTTTTCTGGGAACCTAAAGAAATGTTGGAGGCCGCCTCCTTTTCTCTGCGCGCTTTATTGGTCTTTCGCCCTCGGGTAAGGGGTGGAGACGGAACTGAGTTGTCGTCAGGTTCAGAAGTTTCCACAGAGCTGCTAGTGGGGACTGAAATAACTAGACCTGCAGGGGCAAAGGGTTCCGGAACTGAAGCCCTAGTTTCTTTTGCTGCCATTGTTTCTGGGGGGGTGGAATCCGGAGGGCTTTCATCTGCCGGGGGATCTGCCATAACTGTTGTTACTTCTGGCTCTCGGGCTTCATCATCCTTCAGCGCATCAAAGATGTTTTTATTTTCTAGAGATGCCTCTGTCGTGTGGGTGGCCTTTGGGGCTTGGGCTAGCGGATCCTTTTGCCTTGGCTTCCTTCGTCGGTTAGTTACTGGCTGAAAGTCATCTTGTTTGACTGGTCTCGGCTCCTCAGAGGATTTGGGGCAACTTTTTGCAAAGTGACCGTAAGCATGGCACCGGAGGCACTTAAACGGAATTTTCTCGTAGTCCAGCTCTTGGATATGGCACCATTCCCCCAGTGAGAGATTAATGGCGTCCGGAAGTCCTTTCTCGAGATTAACCTCAACACAAATACGAGCGCAGGTATACTGATCCCCCTTCGGCTCTGCACTGTCCAGGAAACGCCCAAGCTTATTTCCAATGTCCTCCAAAGAGCTTAACCCCCAAAGATGCAAGGGGAGGTGAGGCAGCCTAACCCATATAGGGGCTGCTGTGATCTCGGCTCCGGGGTTGAAGTCAAGAGTCCAGGGGGCTAGGAACAGCCCTCTCGACCCCATGAAATAGGGTCCAGATCTGAAAACTAGATCACGGTCCACTTTCCTCGCGAAGCTGAATACAAAAAAACCCATGGCTACTGCGCACAGAGAAACTTCTCCCTGTATCAGCATCTTCCAACGTTCATCCATCCATGCCTCCACGGATTTGGGGCTTGGCCACAACCCCGTAAACTTTCCGATGAGGGCATTTTCTGCTAGAAGGAGGGCAAACTTGCAAGGGGCCTCTGGAGATAGCTCCAGAGAAGGGATCTCCTCCATCTTCTTAACAAACTTAGACGAGAGAGAAGGCTTGGATTTAGGTCCTACTGAGCGGACTAACGTTTTGAAAGATTCCAAAGGATCTTTTTCCAACTCGAAATTCGGGATTGAGGCCATCGTAGTAGTCGGCGACCCCCAGCAAGCAAGAAAGTCGCAGAGGCCACACGCATGCCAAACCTTGGTCGCTTCTTCAGTCGAAAACGCGCCCTTGAACTCGATCCAAACGCATGCCCCACTGAGACGCTTTGATCCGCGGCCCTGTAACCACATGCAAAACTCAGGCCACGCAGGACCAGTCTGAAGGTGCCGAACGTTCAGATTCGCCTCAGGGTCGCCGAAGAAGGGGTCGCGACCTTCAGACCTGCAAGAAACAATACACAGCCGCTACAACCTGGAAACGAACCAGATCCGACCCAAAACTACACGGACTGAAGCGATTTAGACCTCGATTTGAAGGTTATTCTCTGCAGATCGATACCTAGAACACGCCCACCACATCGCCCAATGCAACACCAATCACTTAAACATTATCCAAAGCCCTCGCGGCACAAAGATTGACGAACAACGAATACCTCTGGTATGAAAGAGCCGAAGCCCTGTCATTATTCCGGGAACCCTACATTTTCGGTGGGCAAGCCTCTTTACTAACTACGATGTTGTCATAAAGCGATTGTCTCTCTAATGTTATTAAAGTAGTGGTTTATATTTAAATCAACAACTCTCAAAACATGGGCCAATTTAGCTTATTATCTTCAATGTAAAATATGTAAATTAGTGTAGGTGATACAGGTCGAGTGTTTGAAAGAATGCCTGAGCAAAACGTGGTCTCGTGGAATGCTATGATGCATGGATATATCCAGCAAGGGAAAGACAATGAGTGCTTGGTATGTGCAATCAAATGAATTGTGCAGGTGTGAAGCTGGACCATATAACCTTGTCTATTGTCCTTGGTGTTTTCTCTAACCTAAATGCTCCAAAGCGGAGCAAGAATATCCATGGTCACATCATCAAAATTGGGTTTGAGGTAGATGTCTTTAGAATGTATTCCAAATGTGGAACATTAGAGCATGCACTTAAAGTGTTAAGCCAAATTCCAGAGCCATATTTGGGAGCATGGACTGCGTTAATAACAAGATATGCCCAGCATAACAATGACAATGAAGTCCTACATCTCATTCAACAATAGCAACAAGTTGGTTTGAAATTAAACAATATAATCCTTGCTAGTGTCCTCATGTCATGTTCCAACCCAAATGACCTCGAAAATGGCAGTCAGGTCCATGCCTATATCATTAATGTTGGACACGAATCAAATGTGACCGTGGGGAATTCCCTAGTTGTTATATATGCCAGATGTGGCATCATTGTGAGTGCAAATCTAATGTTTAATGGAATGCGTGAACCAAACATAATATCATGGACTGTTATAATTGCAGGAAACACCCAAAATGGAAGTGGAGATGAGGCACTGGAATGGTTTTTCCAAATGCAAGGGTTGGGTATGAACATGGACCTGTTTGTTGTTGTCGAATTTCTCCATGCATGTAACAGTCTAGGAGCTGTAAAACCTGGAAAGCAGATTATGGATTTCATTATCAAAAGTGGATTAGAGTTAGAGGTCTTTGTGGGAAATACAGTCATTGATTTTTATGCCAAATGCAGTGATATAGATGATGCACGCAAAGTTTTTGACACTGCGATTGTACATGATCTGGTATCATGGAATGTCATTTTCATTTTAGTGATTAGGATATTGTGTTATATAAATAGCCATATGATATTGATAATTATTTATTAATCATAATCAAGGGGGCACGTTCCTTTGCATGTCTCAGCTATTTCCTAGTGTTCCTTTCTTAAAGAAAGTGATTAATGTACTTTCGCTATAAAATCTATCCTAGAGAGTGTGTTCAACCCACATTCTTTTGTCTCTTGATATTAGTTTACCTGACTTTTTATGTTGTGTACAACAAAACGATGGATCTGAGGCTTTACATTTGACATGACTATGTAGATTTCGCCCCACGCTCCAGATGCATACATCACTTTTTTTGTGGGCTAGCTCTTCCAGATGCGGACATCGCTTTTTTTTGGTTACCTCTAGTAGAGTATATAAAGGTAGTGGCAGAGTATATAAAGGTTGTTTTTCCATCAATCCGAGTAGAATTTAGAATAATATATGTAATGGTGGAATGTAGAATTTAGAATAATAAATGTGGGCCAAGTTAGTGGAAAAATTATCAGATGCATCTTATTATTCTCTAAACCTTGTTTATGCAAATCCAGAGGGAAAAAACAAAGACTTGCCAAAAGCTATACTAACAATTAATTTACATTTTGTCCACAGAAAGGCAACAACAATGAGGGAAATCTGCAGTATTTTACATGCTGTAATTTAAAAAACAGATATTTTAGATTGTCAGTTTACATTTGATAAAATAGTTTATGTTTGTTTGCTAGAAAAATCTTAGTTAAATTCATCAACAGATCTCTATTCATGCATATCTGACTAAAAGATAACTTTATTAACTGTTAAAGGATAACCATAACATAGTGAAGATCTATGTATAGTGTAGTAATAACTAAATAATTATTAACCTATACAATATAATATAATTATATAACATAGTAACTATAACATAATTATTAATATAATAGGTTATATACACTTGTTAATATAATGTCTATTATATTATGTTTGGTATTTAGATAATCAAGGATAAATTTTGAATTCAACCAGGATAAATGGACACTACTTATTTTTGGGATTTTTCAACAAGGCAGGGACTAGCTGCTTAACAGTTATTTCCCTTGTTTTCTTTATTTTTACCCATTTTTAAATGGTTAACTACTTTCTTTTTTGACCATTGTGTAACCCCTGACTTTTGTGATTATCAAACTGATTTTTGAAATTTCAATATGGTTTGGTTGTGGATGGTGTAACGGTAAAATGTTTATTGAATAATAAATGGTATTATGATTAGTTAGTTAGCATTATATTTTGTTGAAATTTTACAATATAAAATTATGTTCTGTTTCAAATTTTTAGAATTTCCACTAATTAAATTTCTTTTTTAACATGTTTACTGGAAAAATGAGCCCCGGTTGATAGGTTTTTCAAGGTTGATTTATTATTAGTTTCAGTTCATTGGCACATCTTGGAAATTGAGGATGGACAATCCTCAAAATATGAACATTCCTTATTCCTACAATTTTCTTTCGTGTCGAGTCATGTTTTCTCTGTTCTGTTGTAGTTTTTTTGGGCCTCTGTTGAGATCCCTTTAAAGGGAAGGGTATATGATGTATTTTGTTTAAAAATTGTGCTCTCATGTGAGCTCAGACATCAGTTGTTATGCTTTTACAATCTTGGGGATTGGTAAGGAGAAACTTTTGGACCTGTTAGCTGATTTAATGTCTGTAAATCACTTTTGACTTGTAGGGAGGGGTAATTTTAGTGGGATTACTCAATTTTTAGCGCAGGGATCTTGATGAAGGCTTTTCAGTTGATTTAATGAGTTCTTTTAATCACCTTTGACTTGTAGGGAGGGGTAATGTTAACGGGATTACTCAGTTTTTAGTGCAGGGATATTGATGAAGGCTTTGCATGGATCTTGATGAAGGCTTTTAAGACTTGTCTCTCAGTAGTAATTTCGTTTTTATTAACGAAATTATGACTTTTTTTGGAAAAATATATATATATATATAATGAATGTATAGTTACTTTCAAGGTGAAATAGGCTTTCACAAGATGTACAAAAACATGCTTGTAATAACGAAGTAGGTGATGATACATCTCAACAATGCACTATTTCAATTAATAGTAATTATATTATAGAATTAATTTTAAAAATATTATATATTATTATTTCAATTACTAATAATTATATTATATAATTAATTTTGATAATATTATGCATTATTATATAATGTCCTCTATTTTAAGAGATGATTTGTTCTCAATGTATTAGTAAAGTATTAGTAGAGGGGAGTTGATGTCTAGATGTCTTGGTTTTTTTTTTCAAATACAACTTAATCCTTCAAGTGCTCCAATTTGAAGATATACTATTGATATTATCATGGGTTAAAGAAATGAGATTGGTAAAATCTCCCAAGCTTCAAGTAAAATTGTTTGCATTGTGTAAGGTTTGATTCACCATAGGTTCATTATTTTTGAGATGATTTTATGATACAATTTTTGAATTCTTTTTATAAATTGCAATTCCAAGTGACATTGTAAATTTGATCTTTGGAATGTAAAGATACCATTATTTTTGTTTATAGTAATCTTCACATTGGAAATTGAATGATTGATTTGATGACTCTTATGATTAGAACAATGATAAGGTATCTTTGTTACTTGCTTTTTTATCTTAATAATGAGAATATTTTTCAATGGTGACATTTTGATTATTAATTTTGATTAATTATGTAAAGGTATCCTTATTTGTAGTCTCAACCTCTAAAAGCATACTTGATTCAACTGTAGAAATTTCACCTAAAACTAGGCAAACACAGCCACAAATCAGATTTCAACCTCCAATAAAACTTCAACATGCTGTGTTTTATGAGAAGAAATACAAATGACTAAGATTAGAAACTTAGCAGTGGAAAAATAAATCAACAATGGACAACATTCAATCACATTTAACATGGATTTTTTGGGCAATGCCCTTGGAAAAACCCACAAGAGGAAAACCGATCAAGGAGATTTTTTTTCTTATTGAGCTTATAGGAAAATTTTGAATTTACAACAACAATATTTTTAGCATAAAACTTAGTACTTATCTAGAAAAATGTGTCAATAGTCCACATAGATTTATGTGTTTTCTTCTTATTGAGCTCATAGGAAAATTCTTATTTCACAACAATAATATTTTTAGCATAAAACACTTAGTACTTATCTAGAAAAATATGCCAAAAGTCCACATTGATTTATGTGCCGAGTCTACCTTGAAAAACATACCAAATTGTTGTATGACACTGTACCATCAACACAACAAAAAACTATGCCTAAAAAATTGTGCCCAATCTCTGTTGTACGATACTTGTATGGATTTATTTCAGCAAAGTGCCTTGGAAATCGTGTCAAACTTCAGTTGAATGGCTACCTTGATTTCTACCTCCTTACGCTTGGTTAATTCCTACCATTTAACTAAAAGGATCCCATTAGTTTCCCTCTTTCTTGTCCACAAATTTAAAACATTTCTTCTTGATAACCTCCAACCCCCATTTTGGGATAAAACCTATTGATTTCCAATAAACATGTATTGCCTCTAAGACAAACTTAACCAATGTAAGTCTACCTCCCAAAGTGAGCCATTTTTTACACCATTGCTTGGTTCTAGACTCAATCTTATCAATCAACCATCATTAGTCTCCTTTCCTGTATTCAGTTGGTTTTAGCTGAAAACCCAGGTACTCGAAGCCTTCTTAGAAGGCCACTTTTTGAAATTGTTTTATTTGTAGAACAACTCTTGTTTGCTCCTCCTCTACCCCATTAGGAACAATTGAATATTTGTAGAACAAATGTTGTTTTCTACTCCTCTACCCCATCAGGAACAATTGAAGATTTAACATATGAACTTCCATACCTGTAATCGTACTGTACAGATCCAAATCTCTTTAAGGTTTAGTACATCTCTTCTGGACCCATCACAGAAGAGCAATACATCATCAAAAAAGGTATATTGAGTCAAGCGAAATGAACTGCCTATATTTATACCTCCCAAAGATCTTGTTCTTTGGCCTCTGAAATTAATCTTCTTAATCCTTATGGAATCTGTAGTAATCAAGAACAAAAGGGGTGACATTAGGCACCCTTTACTTAATCCTTTGAATGGATAGAAAAACTATGATGTCAAGCCATTAATTAGTGAAATATGGAATGTAATAATATCATATATAATTCTCTCTATATTTCTATCTCTTAATAGTGGAAAAGGGGAAATGGGAATAATCTCAATGGAAAAGTACTACTATATGCACCAGATTTGATCAGTACCAGGTTGTGATAAATTGTTGGATATGCAATATGAAGAAAGGATCACAATAGGATGTATATGTCTCAATGGTGCTAATCAATGTCATATCTAAGCATCACCAATCAGAGCTCGACATGCAATGGGATTTAGAGTAATAGGAATCACCAAGTAAGTGATCTATAGGTCAAAAGTCATAGTGGATTCATAAATTCCACTCATTTCTTCATCAATGGATAAATCTAGTATTACTTGTACATGATATCAAACACCTCCTTTATTTAACCAAGATATTATCGAGAATATATACCATTAGAAACATTTCCACACTAAGAACACATATTCTATTAGTGTACATTACATGTGTTAAGCCCATAGAGAAATAGAAAGAACTAAGACTAAACTAAACTCAAGATATTACTACAATTTATTAGGGAAAGACCTTAAAACCACATACTAAGGCAATCCAATTACTCCAATTTGTCCAATTTGTCCCAATTATTCCAATTCACCTTGTCTTCAAAGATGAAGTTATTTGACTTGAAGATGTATACATGGTTACTAGATCAAACACTGCCCATGGTCTTGGAATATATGCCTTTTTTAATTTTTTGGACTTGGGGATTTTTTTAAGGTGGTCATTGTTTAAGGTTAAGGGGGCCTTTGCACTTCATGTTCCCAACCCATAGACTCGTCCTTGCAAGAGACTAATACCAAGCTACATAATGGAAAAACTATATCGTGGGATATTATTACTTAGTTTAATGAGCAAGTCACATATTTATAGAAGTATAACAATGAAATACCCAATGAAATTACTTCATTGTAGGACACTAAATCCAATCTTCCTAATTCCATTGATTCGTTACATGATACTAATGAAATACTTCAAAATGAAGTTAGTTCTTTGTATAACAATACTTCTAGTCTTCTTGAGAACAATATTTTACACTAGAAACTAATATCCAAGTTCAAGATGAGATCAATTCAATATAGAACTATATTCCCAACTTTATCTAGGGATTAACAATTGCATATAGCCTTCTGAGAATACATGTTGTTGTAGAAGTTTCTGAGGAAATAATATTTCACCATATCTAGCCACAAAATGAAGAGGATAGAAGACTTGGAGATCACTTGAATTTTTTTTATGTTCCGCCTTTAGTGCATCCCAAAGAATTTGATGGACATAAGAAACAAAGCCACTTTATTCTGCTATGATTACTTCATTCTATTCTACCATATTTACCAGCCCAAGATCAATCCTTGCAACTAGTATCTCCTTGAACAATCTTGAAACCCTAAGGAAGGATTGAGAGTGATCATCCCCTTCCCTTGTTTTGTCCATATTAACTCATTGAAGCATTCAAGGTTTTCCTTAATGGTTAGGAGTGGCTATCCCCTTAAGGCTTTTATTGGCTAGGGTTTAATTCTAGGGGTTAGAAGTGGCTATCCCCCTAGGGTTTAAAACATAGTTGTCTTGATCTCGTGTTAGTAGCTCTTGAAGGGATAGGACGACGCCTAGTGTTTATGAGGGGATAAAATCTAGGGTTTTCTCTCCTAGGAGGTTGACCTAGGCTTATGAGGTGATAATCCTATGAGAGACTTTCAAGTCTTATTTTTCCCTCGGTCTCCATTGAAGCGCTACATTAACTCCATATTCCCAATGAAAAGACATTGATCTTGAGACCTCCAAGTACTTTCTTCAATAGTCTAAAGCTACCCAAACTCATTTTTCTCGAACTTCATTTTCCACATTGAGATTCCTTTCCCTAAGTCCTCACAATCTTAATTGAGGGAAACCCCCTTCAGTCAGAGGAAAGCTAGATTGAAGTGAAAGAGGGTTGGTGAGGTGACAGGGGCCTTCCCTTATGCATGATTTCACTTGAGCTTTCGGACTTTAGCTCAAAAATTGTGAGTTTGTGTGATAACACACCCGACACATATCCTAGTGATCCTAAACCTCATTAGACAAGACCCCCTTTACCATTGGAAGTTAGTCCTCCTCCTCAACCAACCTTGCCTAAGACCGATGATATAGATTTAAATATTGATATGGCTAGTATCTTAACAAAGGTTAATGTACCTGTCCCTCTCGATATTGATATTGTATTTTTTTTTAAATACCTACAAAACAATCGCTATTGTGACGTCTTGGAGTGTCGCTCCCATAGCAACCACGTCGGAGATGATCCCTCTTAACGTCTCTCTTGCCAGGTCCAAGACCGATGATATAGATCTAAATATTGATATGGCTAGTATCTCAGTATTGATATTGTATTTTTTTTTTAAATACCTACAACATAGTCGCTATTGCGACGTCTTAGAGTGTCGCTCCCATAGAAACCGTGTCGGAGTTGATACCTCTTAACGTCGCTCTTTCCAGCTCCAAGACCGATGATATAGATTTAAATATTGATATGGATAGTATCTTAGCAAAGGTTAATGTACCTATCCCTCTCAGTATTGATATTGTATTTTTTTTTAAATACCTACAACACAGTCGCTATTGCGACGTCTTGGAGTGTCGCTCCCATAGAAACCACATCAGAGTTGATACCTCTTAACGTCTCTCTTGCCAGCTCCAAGATCGGTGATATAGATTTAAATATTGATATGGCTAGTATCTTAGCAAAGGTTAATGTACTTGTCCCTCTCAGTATTGATATTGTATTTATTTTTTTAAATACCGACAACACAATCGCTATTGCGACGTCTTGGAGTGTAGCTCCCATAGCAACCACGTCGGAGCTAATACTTCTTAACGTCACTCTTGCCACCTTGAAGACGTCGGTCTTGCCACCTCCAAGAGTGTCGCTCCCATAGCAACCACGTCGGAGCTGATAGGTCTTAACATCGCTCTTGCCAGCTCCAAGACGTCGCTCTTGCCACCTCCCAGCCGTCTCTCTTGCCACGCCTAAGACGTCGCTCTTGCCATGCCCAAGACGTCTCTCTTGCCATGTCCAAGACGTATCTTTTTCCACGTCCAAGACGTATCTCTTGCCACGTCCAAGACGTCTCTCTTGCCACGAAATCTATGTCGTCGAAAAAGAGACATCATGTGAAGTGACGTTTGAGGGGGTCCGTTGTTTGTCGTTCTCCCGAAAATATAAAGTGGCAATTGCGTCAAACGTGCCGTCGGAATTTGATCCAAATGTACTAGTGTTTATAACACATTTTCGATTGTTGATGTACTATATATGAACTACTCATGAGTTCTTGACGTAGATTTGTGCCCTAAAAATTCTAGGTTTTACCCTAGATACCATCTTCGGAATGAAGGAAAGTCTTAGATGATTTCCTATTAAATATATTACTGAGAGAGAAAAAATCAAATGGAACTTCTTTCCCAACAAAATATGGTTGAAAAGTGTTGTAGTATTTGTAACATACACCCTAATACCCTAATAAACAATGAAAAGTATGGTTTTAGTCTATTTGAGACTGAACATAAAAAATTCATCTTAAAAAGATTTTGTATACATAGAATCCACGACGACATCCATCATAGTGCGTTTATGTTCACACATCCAACCCAACATAAATGTAATGATCTTTCATTGATGACTTTCATGGAAAACTAAAAAAAAAAACTTAAAAAAAATCCAAAATGCCATAGTGCGAAAATTAGTTCACTCTCTGTGGATAGTCAAGATTGGAGGGAACAAACAATGACTATCATTCGACTAGAGTGAATTTGAAGATTCTTTGTACTTCAATGCTAGAGTGATTAGGCATTCCCTCATTCTACTTCAATGCTAAGTTGTGGATTAAGAAGATCAATGTGTTCATGCTAAGTCCCTCATTCTACTTCAATGCTAAGTTGTTGATTGAGAATATCAATGTGTTCACGCTAAGTTGTTGATTTAGAAGATCATTCAACTCATTAGGCATTCCCTCATTCTACTTCAATGCTAAGTTGTTGATTGAGAAGATCAATGTGTTCATGCTAAGTTGTTGATTTAGAAGATCATTCGACTCATTAGGCATTCCCTCATTCTACTTCAATGCTAAGTTGTTGATTGAGAAGATCAATGTGTTCATGCTAAGCTGTTGATTTAGAAGATCAATGTAGTGAAATAGATGGCAATGCGACATTAATAGCAAACATCTCAAGGTTCTACATACTCAATACGACAATAATAACAACTTATTGTGGATCACTTCCATCTTACAAGCTTAAAGTTTTTAATAAGAAGTCAACATTCATTACAACGAGTCTCCAAATTCTTTTTCTCCTTTCTAATATGAACCAACTGTAACATAAAAATTACTTCTTTTCTTTTAAAATCACAAATTAATATTAAAATTGATTTTTACTATGATGAATAAACAAAAGTGAAAATAAAATTATTTTTATATATAATATTTCATAATTAAAAATATATGTTTTTTATCTTAATGTTAAAACAATCAAATAACAAAAAAAAATTAATTAACAAAGTGTAACGTAAAGATTATATATAATTTTTAAAATAACAAATTAATATTAAAATTGATTTTTACTACTATGAATAAATTAAAAAAAAAAAGTGAAAATAAAATTAATTTTTATAATATTTGATAATTATTATTATTTTTTTTTTATCTTCCTGTTAAAACAATAAAATGACATCAAAATTAATTAATAAATGTTCAAAGCATCAATTCAATGTTATTTTCTTATCTTCCACTTAAATGACATATTATCACGTTAATGAGTTATTATTACATGGCAATGTAATTGTCAATAAACCGATGGCGCATCAAAATCTTAGGAAGTCACTTGAGTTTAAAGTCATTAAAGAAACCACTATTCATATGGCATACAAAGACATTATTTAGTTTTATTTATATATTCATAGGTAAATTCAAATGTTAAAGTTCATATATTGGTAGATAAATTTATAAGCACGTGAACTAAATAGATAAATTTGTAAATTTAAACATGTTTAATATGTTTTTGAATATATGAAATTAACACATTAATGAATTTAATAATGTCCATAAATTTGTGTGTTTATGAACTTATTAGTTCTTGTTGAAGGCTTTCGATTATAGCAATCATTTTTGTGTTAACTGTAATTTTGTTTTTGCATTGATAAAAAAAATTGTGATTTTTTCCAAAGTTTAACTTTGTTGCGAGCAATTCATTTTTTTTTTTGTCTTCTTATTGGTCCTTCAAAACATCTTATTGTTGGGGTGACGACGGGAATTTAATAGGAAATTTAAGTATGCATGTTGAGCGGATGGTTGGAATCGGTGCATGTATGAGTCTCAAAGTTCTCAGATCATCTCAATTTTCGAAGCTTGCTACTATGTTAGTTGGTAATTGGGGGCATTTAAAGTTGTGGCCAGACAATATGCATATATATTTATTATACAATATATAGAGTGATTTTAATAAATATATATAGATTATTCACTTTCGATTCTTCATTAAATTTAGTACGACCCATAAATTTTGAAGGGATTTCTATATATTGTATGACATGATTTTTTGTAGGAGATTTTATGGATTACAAGGAGTTTTAATTGAATTCTTTTGTTCTAATTAATTGTTGAATTATTTGCATTTGATCATGATATAGTCTACTATAAGCCAGAAAGACTAGGTTCTTCCCAAGTTGCAAGTGTTGCGACTGGCAACCTCTAAGACATATGGTTTTGGATTTCTACAAATCTATGTGAGAGGGTAGGAAATCTTGTGCATCTAGTATATTTCTTTTAACCAATTGGTTGCCATATTGATTTGTGTATTTCAAACAAGTGCAATTAGTTTCTTTGGTTGTTGTTTGATAGTGTGTGTATGATGCATAGTGCAGCTACTTATGCTCTGCTATTGGCTGGAATGGTGGAGTGGACTTTTTTTTTTTGTGTTGTATATTCAAAATACAATTGGGAGATGATTACTATTTTACTTTTTGAGAAGCAAGTTAATTCGGTTAGGAGTTGGTACAGAAATTGTGTAGGCCGAAAACATCAAAGGTGAATAAGAGAAAAAGTTTTGTTGTTTTGAGGTTTTATTGTTCACTTTTTTTTTGTTGCTTAATGTGTTTATCTACCATGTCATATGTTATGATTCAGAAAGACGAAGCTCTTCTAGATTTCCAAGTGTTGCAACTTGCAACTTGCAAGACTTGTAATTTTGGGGTTCTACAAAACTATGTCAGAGGGTAAGAAATCATCTACATTGTGTGCTATATGCCAAAGAAAATAAGAAATTGATTCTTATTTTTCCTTTTCATAATTAAGTTAAGTTGGTCAAGAATTATTTCAGACACTGGATATGTCAGAAAGAATCAAATTTAAATAGAAAAAAAAGGTGTGTTGTGTTGAGCTTGTATTGTTCTTATTTTGTAGTTGTTTGATGCTATGGAGGTAGCATAGGGATGATTTTAATGACATAAATTAAAAGGTGGCAGAGAGAACAAATGTTGAAAGATACAAAGTTAGGGAGCAATGCATTATTTACCATGTACAATAAAGCAATTTTGTTCTTAGGTTGGATGCATTTTCATATGGTGTTGGGGATTGTTTAGTTGATGCATTCCACAGCCTATTCCATTTGTCCTTTTTTTTGCATTTGATCATGATATAAGCTACTATAGTTCATAAAGATAATGGTCATCTCAATTTCCATGTGTTGTGAATGGTGATTTCCAAGAGTTTCAATTTTGGGAATATACAAATCTATGTCAAAAAGTAGGAAATCATGTGCATTGGGTATTATTGTTTTCATGTTATAATGTTTTGTTAGAATGGATATATTTTATTGCTTGTTTGTTTCTAGTGAATAGGATCGTGATTAGAAAATTTGAAAACTCTTGGATGGAAACGCACTTAATTTATAGCCATAATTTTGATTATATAGTTATTTGAATTGGGTGATAGATTGGTTCAATTATTCTTTAAGCAGTAGACAAATTTGCATCTGACTTGTGTTTGCAAAGTATCTGCAATACTTGTTGAACAAGCCCAAGGTGTCCATCTACTACCTTTGTTTTGACCAATGGTGTGCGATATTGATTTGTGTTTCATAGATAGATGTAATTATTTTCCGTGCTTAGTGTTCAATAGTGTATGCTTTACGCATATTGCAGGCACTGTTTTATTCAAAATTGCTTTGGTGTTTTATTTAACCCTTTTGTTGGTTATTGTACACAAAATGTATGTCTCCATAATGCTCTTTCATTTACATTTACATTTGAATATGTAGACAACTGCATTTTCAAAAGATATATGTTAATGTCATGAATATGATGCAATTCATGCAAGAAATCAAATCTTAGTTCAAATTGATATGATTCCAATGCATCTATATCTTTGTTGTCTTAACAAACCAATAAATGATATATTGAACCATTTCCAAATTAATGGAAGATTAACACAAATGCAAGGGGATGTGGAATGCATTAAATAAACAATGTGCAGAAGTACATGAAAAATGCATCCAATCTAAAAAGAAGATTGTTATGTAGCAGATGGTTAATATTTCCATGTACAATGTAGCATTGTTTCTTATGTGTGGATCCTTTTGCTCTGATGATTTGTTTGAATTCTTCATAGATATATCTTTCGTACTTCGTACAAGTGTTTTCTTGGCACAGTGAAAATCTAGTGTATTTTCAATTCTTGTGCTGAGAATTGATACTAATCCTCCTGCACCCCCGCATTGGGGTGCTTTGGCACGTTGGCACTTGCATTAGTTTTGCACCATAGATTGTGGCAAGCCATGTGATTTTCACAGTGGCTGAGTCATTTATGGAAGGTTGAGTTGCTCATATTTACAAGAAAAGGGAATGGATTTAGAACTGGTGAAAATAAAATGTCCCTCTCTTGTATGGGCTCGATAATGTTTTATATTTATGATTGGTCATATTTTGAAGGTAATTCATGTGTGGGAAAGACATATTAGTAAATGTGAGCCATGCATTTTTCCTTAAAGCAATTGGAGCTTGATGGTGTATTTATGTATGCAAAATTACCTACTCAAAAGCCTTTTTTACAAGGGATTTTTTTAAGTTTTCTAGAGGCTTTTGCTATGAACATATGTCGCACTCGATGTAGTTATGTCTTCCGCACCTCCGCATTTCACAGAGGTATATCGCTAGAAAAATATTCACTTGTGTATTTTCAATACCTATTTGGGAAATTCATGACAGTTATCGCCGTGCACTTACATACATTCTCACTTTCAATAGTTGAGCACCATGAATTGAAGCAATTCGAACTTGGTAATCTATTTATATTTGCAAAATTTCCTAGTCAAAAGCTTTTTTTACAAGGGATTTGTCCAGGTTGTCCAGAGGATTTTTCTATGAACATATGTCCCCACTTGGTGCAACAATGTATTGCATACCTCTACACTACATAGAGGTATATTTCTAGCAGAGCCAGCACTTTGTGTATTTTCAATGCTTGTGCAGACAATTCATGTCAGTTATCGTCATGCACTTTTGCACCTCTGCACCATGAATTTTGATAGATAATGCAATTTGCATGATATCCTAGTCATTTGTAACACATTGATTTTATCAGATTTACAAGGAGAGGGATTCATATGAGCTTGATCTAGGATCTGATTTCTTGTATGAATTGCATGGGATTCATGACATCAACATATATCTATCAAAAATGCAATCGTTTGCATATTCCAATGTAAATGAAAATGAGAGAGGGTTATGGGAAGATAAATTTTGCATACAATGGTTAGCAAAATGGTTAAATATAGCAATTATAGTTTGGTCACTAGTGAGAAAAAAAAAGTATTTCCATTTCAACATAAATGCAAATGCAAATCCAAATGGCATCTTGTTTCTTGATGCAAAACCTTTTAGTGACCATTATGAACCATTTCTTTACAAAAAACTAACTAGATGCAATCATGAACAATCCAATACTCACTTGTCACCGATGTGCAAAAACCTCGAATACTACTAGAAATGTAATATGGATAAGATGCATTCTTATGGATTGAGGAAAGAAATACATGTTGTATCTAATTGCAGTGATAGTTTGTTCTGAGCAATTTTCTATTTGATAGCAACAGACTTCGATGTGCAGTCCTTGAGACTTTATGTTGTCCAATCATTTTGTAATGCAATGAAAAGTAGTGACCAAAATGCATTGCATTGCTTGCATGAATATCTAGGACCTGATGCTATACATAATACAACAATTATTGTTAATTGGCAAGAGTATCTTTTAAATATGGAAATTCCATATAAAAAAGGAAAGAAAAAGGGTGGGGTATTTTGTTTGAAATGGATAAAATTCGTTTTCAATATAAATATTCAAGTGTGGTGCCTCCATGGAAGCAATATTGTCAACTTGTATTGTGCTAACTCAAACTATAATAGAACAATTGATGTGCTACCATTTGAAACATATATAGTTGACGTTCACTAGGATCCATTGCTAAGAGATATTTACAGCGACATATGCAATGAGCATTGTGACCAATGGACAATGGGTGCAGTTAATACATGTGGAAGCATCTACAATAGAGATATAGTATTTCCATTGAGAAAAAATATGGGTGGCAATGTATTAGTTCTTGAACATGTACAGGAAAGACTCCAACATAAATTCCATGCACATTGTAGGGATAAAATTACATTAGTAAATAGCAATGTAGCCTATGAAATGGCGTGTCATAAATCAAAGAGAGGTGAAATTGAGAATAATAGACTTAGTTATCATAGATTAAAAAATATGATACATGAAAAAAAAATGCAATTGTGCATTCCCCACCAAGCATGGGATGAAAAAGCATGCACATGAACACGATGCAAATTCAATCAATGCAACAACACGTGGTAGTAAAGGAGCAAGAGTGCATATACAAAATTAAAACAAATGTAGTCTAGAGACAAAATTGAACAGAAAAGAAAAAGTAGATGTTCATGTAGTGAGCATATCGATGTAAAAAAGAAACAAGTACAACGACTCTATGTGAAACAGATCCTAGACACAACTAGGAATGAATGTGCAATTTTTGAATTGTCGCATTTTTAAAAGAACATTAAATGCTTCAACGAAGAATTGAAGAAAGAATAAATGATCATGATAGCATGTGACAAAACATTCTCTTCTAACAAGATATGTATTAGGTGCCAAAGAGCACTTGAAAATGGGAAACTTCCACAGTTTGCAACACCCGACGAGATATGACGCAAAATGTCATTACCAATTACAATTACACTCTCAAAACTTGAAGAGATACTTGTATCACTCAAAATTTCATTTACACAAATTAGACAATGGGGCTACAAAAAATCGCAGATGGGCTTGACAAGGTCCATCATCAAAGTTCTTGTTCATATGGATATTGTCCAAAAAGCATTGTGACAATCCATGGATGAAACAGTGACAATTGCAATTGCATTGAAAGGATGGTTGCAATACAAAAATGCATATTACCCCAAAAGAGTATGTGTAAACATTATCATGAGAGCATTAAAAGAATTATGTTGCATAGCTCTATACAAGGCTGAAAACATCACTATAAACAAACAATGGACTGATGTTTTTGACTTTCAATATGAAATGCATGTAAATCATAGTAAACATTGGCATATTGAATTACATGGATATCGGAACACATATTGGCATATTTCCAAATTTGTTTCACATATTCACAAATTTTTATTTCCGTCATGTTTAACCAAAGCATGTTTTCATATTTTTGTTACATATTTAGACACTTCTTGTTTCTATGTTGGACCAAGAAATTGTGTTGGACATGACAAGTAGTTGGTATGAAATAGATTATGATCGCAAAGAAAATAAAATAACAATTTGCATTGCATTTTCATCTTGTTGACATCCATTTGCATTGCTATTTGTGTTGTTCGATGTACAATACATCGAAACAATCACCATTAATTAAAAACAAAATACGCCAATAAAACAAACATGGAACAAGAATTAGAAAGGTACATATTTCTAATTTTATTTGTATACTATTCATTTTCTTTTCATTTGTTATTTGTTAGTATTGTATATTTCATGTTGTTTTGACATACGGGTTTATTTGTCTGTTCATTGCATTTCATGCACTACTTTCACATCAAAATGAAATAGAATAAATGAAGGAGATCAAGAAGTCACAAGCAATACAAGAGAAGAAACTCATGAACAATTTCCAAAGAGGAGGTATGCCCATAACAATAACACATCGAACACCTTTTTTTTTGCTAAATTATATACATATGTCGTAATATATATTCATAGTACATAGTAGTGTCTATAATCCAAAGCGCATATTGCACCTATGGGTATCATATCCCTGGTGGGTTGAAAATATAGGGTTTGTCAATATTTGATCTACAAAACTCCAAGGCATCTGCATATTGAATGTTTAGTCATGCACTGAACAAGTTGTTACTCGAGACGATCGGAGAATCACAAGGACTAGTTAGCCTTCTGTCAGATGTGTATGGACAATATATTCAAGCAAAATTCTTAGACGTGTACTAATTGGATGATAATCCATTAACACATTAATAAACATAGAGCATTAAAACATATATCCTTTAAATTGAGAAAAGACATGGATTGCAAAAAGAAACTACACTTTGTATTATTATTTTTATATGAATGATACATACAAAGGCAAACTAGTACATTTCATAGAAAAGTATGATGTACTATGGTTATTTCAATAATGGTTACATTTCTCTGCATCATGGGATTTGTCTTGTTAATATGTGGTCATCCTATCGTTTGATGCTTATTTGTCAAATCGTAATAATATTTGTGAACAATATGATATTATTTATTTATATATGGTGATCTTATCTCTTGAAGCAATGACTAGTATAGAGGAGAAAGAAGACAAAGCGAGGATAGTGTTGACATATGGTCCACGATGGTTTATTTTTCCAAAAAAATTGCGCTATGTTATAGACTTCTAACACCAACATTCGGTGATTAACACGCCTCCAACACTATTACCTTGGTCGTCCTCGACTCAACTGGTAATGTGACATAAGAAAATTTTTATCTTGAATTGTGAGAGTTTTGAATGTGTTATGAGGAAAATATCTTCATGGCTAGGGGTAAACCACAATAGACGGAAATGACTGCAGAAATCAACTCTAATCTCAAGTATTCTATATAGACAAATATGCTAGCAAGACAAGATAAAAGGCCTACCTCATCTAGACGTTCGATGTAGTCCACCGTTGAGCACTTGACTCAAAGAAATATACCTGCAACTTGTCCTCAACAACCAAGAAACGAAATCATATGGTGATAATATATAATGTTATCACATTCAATAGCATAATCCATCAACATTCATAACAAATACGACCATGGAATAACAATTCAAATATTTTCAAGATATTAATTGGACGAGAAAAGAGTATTTCTATTAAAATGTAATTAGCAGAATTGAATGAATTACAAACTTTTGTACCGGCATGGTTCAGAACCGAGAAACTAAGTCCCTTCCAGCTGGACCTCCACCACTTCAATCCTCCACCAAAGGAAATCTCATATACGAGAGACAATGAGGTTCTCAATCATGTAGGGAAGAGCTTGGGGGATGAACAATGTGTTCAGACTTAAAAGGACAAAGGGATGCAGACTCAATATGAAGTGAATAATTTCTCCAGAGTAACTTTTCTCTCAAAGTTGAATTCTTCTCTTTTTTTCCATATCTTGGATTTGGCCCATATGTAGCCTTCAAGTGGAAATGAACGGTCGATTTGGAATGTTTCCAGTATATGGAAGGCCAAGTATCATAGATCTCATGACTTGACATAGAAACCCGACATCATTTTTTTTTATTTTGGCACAAATCCAAATGTATGCGGGTTGTAGTGGTGCAACCTATGTATATGCATGTTGTACTATAGGTAGGGCACTTATATGTGGAAAAATAATGTTTTTAGATCTGGGATTTGCAAAAAGGGAATTCAAGTCTACATAGGGAAATGGAAAAAGGCCCTCTGTGCAAGTTTGCATAGGGTGAGGAAAATATTTCTATAATAGATGCCCCCTAATATGTGAGGTTAGAGGAGTATCTACAATGGTTGAAATACATTATAAGACCCAGAAGTGGAGTAATGGGGACCCAGTTGGAAGAACTAGTTGTTCATTATAATCTGTACTAACTTTCCACACATGGCTGCCAATTTGAATTACACTACATATCCATGTGAAAATATACCAAACAGTTTTCCATGGCCATGAATAGGAAACACAAAGGTGGATACATGCCAAAGGATTTCATAATCATGAACAAGGCCCAGTAAAACTAGTCTCAAAATCAATCTGAAGATATATGTATACAATGGAGTACAATTTGATCTCCCATGATCAATGAAGTCACATAGGTATTGGTCCAATGAAAGGTAGCAACAACTTAGGAAAGTTGTGGCTATAAACTGATGTCTTCAAGTCTTCTACACAATCCACCAAAGGTGCAAGTCTACATCATGTGAATAAAGGATTTGAGGTCGAACACAATGAGACTTTGTTTGATTACCAGTCATTAAGGTATATCGTTAACAAACACAAGACAACTTATCGATAATGAAAGTAGGTATCAAGGCACCGAGTACATTCTTACAAGTGTGAATAAAGGATTCTGGGTCGAACACTTGAAGAATCTATCAATCAGGATACATTGATGTATTCCCAACTGTCGATGGTGAGAGAACCTGCCACTAATTACTACACTCCTCTAGGTACTCATAGGACTCTAGGTCTCGTCTCCAGAATAGTTGAGCTGAAGTCGATGGAAGGAGATCCGTTGAAAGGAGAGAATTAAGGAATCTCTCATCATTCAGCATGAGGTACAAAGCAGGAGCTTGATGATTTGGAGGAAATCGGATGAAGAACATGTTCATGAACCAATGAACCTGTGCATCTTTCACATGTTCCAAATGAAAAATATCCTCTAAATAGCATCCAATAAGAAAAATTGTTGACAAAGGCGAGGAAACAACCAATAGGGATAATGGCATCCAATACACTGCATGAATCCAAATGTGTGAATATATGTCTTGTCATTGAACACAAGGGAAACCACCCAGTTAATGACCAATGATGAAATGTTGATTGTTGGGTTCAAAGTTACCTACCAATGAGGAAAGTAGTACCAGGGTGTGCAATAGGACTACAGTTTCATGTGATTTTGAGACACACTAAGGGTATGGCCGAAATGCAAAGTCAAGAGTTCTGAGGAGTGGCCGATACAGGTTGATATACATCCTTTGAAGAAGAGCATGAGACATATGGAAGACTTTGGCAGCATAGACTCAATGATGAAACTTTGAGATGCAGGAGGAATCAATCAAACTCTCCATAGGGACTGGAAGAGTAACCAGTCGGGGGAGTAAACTCTTTGTAACGAGATCAACTTCCTAAGGTCATGCTAAACCCAAAATTTTGATGACAAGAGGAAAAAACAAATTGTTCTATGTTCAAAGGCGACATGATTGTTATAAATATAAGATAATATTCCCTTCTTGCCCGTTTTTTTTGGTTTTTCATAGTCAAATGAATGCTATGATACAGAGGAGGAAACGAGTGTCGCAAGTAAGAAAAACTAGTTCCATCAATGGAACATACCTATGCTCAATGCAAGGAGGTGCATGCGGGAGATGGACACTTGGGGGAATGTTTCCTCATGGGTATAGGGTGTCAAGCTACAAAGGATATAAACAAGGCTCTGCTTGGTTGAGCATGAAAACTGCTGAGGTGAATGACTTATAATGCAAAAGCGAGAACCGGAAATAGGATCAATACTACAAGCAAGGGCATGAGATGCAATTACAACTTAACACCAAAAAATGTCATTTTTCGTAATCTTAGTCTACTTGGTTTGAAAAAGGGATAAACTTGCACCAAATAGACATCCTTTCAAATCCAATTTACGGTTCTAAAAGAGACAAGTTCACTGGGCAATCTTTTCTCTTTTTGAAAACGAGTCGGAAAAGAGCTTAAATCAAACTCGCTCGGGAGTCCTCTAGGTATAGGTCAGCATGTTTATGAGTAATAAATGAGGTTCAACATAAATTCATGTATTAGCTATAAGGGACTCTCGGTCCTACGAAAAAAAACTCTGCATGGGCACCGAATGAAGCAGAGAATCTAATTAGGGTACCCATGTTTGGTAAGTCTCTACCATTCGATAACGACACTTCTAGTTGCAGATAGAAGGTTCTGAGTCACTATAAAATGGGTTCGTACCTAAGGCATATGAGTGGCAGTAATACGACGATGCAAGTGTGCATGATGGATTGGATACCTATCCTATATGTTGGGTAGCGAAAATACATGTCCAAAGTTACAAACGGGCGACATGGTGCTGAAAACTGTAAGAATCCTTGAATAAAACTACAAAAACCAACTCCATCCATTGTTGTAATAGTCCATTAGGCCAAAATATTGTCCAAAACTATGCAAAGTGGGTAAAAAATTGCTATAAATAGTAAAAAAAAAAAAAAATTTACTATATCATTTGTATTTTTTACCCAAATAGTGGATTTTGGACCAAATTGCCTCTGAACTTCAACTGGTGATTGCGGGAGCTACGAGCGATAGAATTGACGATCACTTGGACCAGGTAAATCATCTTGCTCTCCTCTTTCTTTTCAGTGGATTAGATTTTGTATTTAGGTTCCATTTTTTAAGCTATTTAGGGCACAAATTGAAACATTAGTTGTATGTGGGCTACAGTTCATCAAATCGCATATACGCATGCTTATACGTGACTGTTTAAAAAACAGCCAGCGTATAAGTGGCCCTATACGTGACTTTGTACACTACAACTCGCGTATATGTCCGTAAACAATGTTTTTTAGTGGTTGTTAACTCAAAAAAGGGTTTGTCTCTTGCAGGATTGTGCTACAGTGAAGAGAAAGAGAACATGAGGAGGTAGATGCTATAGTGGAGAGAGATCCAGGGGCCCAAATGGCCTTGAAAAGATGTGGGATTTACAAGTTTTTGGATATCAAAGGTATGAGGGCCCAAGTGAGATTTCTACAGTTTATCATGGATTACTCAGATCCAGATAGTGAGAGCTTCAACCTTGATGGAAAACGATTAAGGATTTAAGTCGAGGACATTTATTTCTTGACGGGATTATCACATCAGGGTGAGGTGGTCAACCTCAAACCCGAGGAGCTGGAAACGGTATGAAAATCGATGAATACATAAACACTCATTGCATTGCAGGGACTGAGAAGGTCGAGAGTCAACTCCGCATTAGAGCGATAAACAATATTAGTCTCAATATTGGTGTCCTCATTTTGGCACAGATCACAGGATCGGCCTCTTTGCACCAATCATCGAGGCCACTTATGTTCTACTCAATGGAGTTCTTGAGACCCATGGTATATGATTGGTGCACCTCACTGCTGGCCAGAATGAAAACGTGGTAGTAAAAGGAAATTCAGGTTTGCTTCTATCCTTTGTATATTTTTCTTCGAGTGAGTTCCAGACTTGGGGCCTAGAGTCGAGATTATTCTGTGTGGACCTCATGATCTAGCCATGGCACGGTAGACCGAGGTGATGAGGCGGCAGGGGGAGGTAGGGTGACAACACCCTACAATGATGACTTCTTCTTCTAGTGGAGACGACATGTGATAGATCTGGATGACTACCCTTACACAGGGATCAACTTTAGAGGAGATCTTGACATGCCATTACCACCAGAGTCTTCCTATGGAGACATAGGTATGTCAAAGTTTTTTAAATATTTCATTTTTTTTGTATTTCTGTATAGGAAATGAAAATTATTTTTGGATGATGTTAAGTACTAATTAGATATGTATGTGATGCAAACTTAAGTCCATGATGGTCGGACAGACTTCCACGACATCACCGGAGGCACCAGGGAGATGAGGCAATAGGAGGGGATGCTGAGAGAGTCCTTCAAAATGTGCAAGACAACCTGTCTCGTTTGAAACAGAGGATTCATATGGTTCAGGTGGAGGATCTATCAGAGGCTATGCAGTGGCAGGTGGTGGGTGTGCCCCATGCTTGGGTACGAATCTTTTGGTGT
The DNA here is from genome assembly GCA_010110895.2 of Picea sitchensis. NCBI lineage: Eukaryota > Viridiplantae > Streptophyta > Pinopsida > Pinales > Pinaceae > Picea > Picea sitchensis. The sequence goes on along the minus strand of SNQJ01S0000068.1, from coordinate 204,514 downwards.
CTTGCAAACGTCATAGTTTGTTGTCATGACACTCATCTGGCGCCACAGGCGTAGATGTCATGACTATTGTATGTTCAGCTCTATATGTATATTGAGGGTGCTAGCCCCAATGTTTTAATATAAACATCATATTTTTTGAAATATATATAAAAGCATGGTTCTTTGACTTTACTTATGTTACAATCTGTACATTGATGAGAATGTTTTATTTTCTTTAGTTATGTGACAAATGCTAATCTAAAACAAAATTAGCATATGCATCAAATACATCAATAGAAATCCTAAGTATGTGATGATAAGTAATAAAATAAAATTGTTGTTCCAAAATTCGTACCCGTAGGAATCGTCAAAGTAAAGTAGGGTCATGCACATGGTAACTATCGTTAAACTGACATATTACTAACTAGGATTCCAGGCGAACCTCTAAAGAGAGAATACCATGTGAAATGGCATCACGCAAAAGTTTTATAACGACACTATATTCGGCCACATTATTCTTGGATGGCCCTAGGAATATGCCACCTGGAGACACCAGTAGACCCTCGGGTGGGTAAACAACCCAAGTGGCGGAAGCCAAGTTTCATGTATGACGATTGGCCCCATCTGTGAATCCTAAGTAGACCGAAGACTCCGTTGACATCTGCCAACCAAGGGAAAACTTGATAAGCAAGATGAAGATACAAATAAAGGGAAAAGATATATACACTAAATTACATTAGTATACAAAGAGTTACGCCCAAGCTTGGGGCTCAAGCGTAATATCTTTTCAAATAGATCCCATTCTTGGGCTCAACCAACATGTTCCCTTCATAATATTCTAATTCTTAGGCTCCTTTTTCTAAGACATGTCGTACGATATAGGGATTGTGCCACATGGGTTTGAACTTTCCTTCCCCCAGTGGTTATTTGGCTTGATCGTATAAAAGGACCAAGTCACCCTCAATGTATAGCCTAGGACAGACAGACTTATCGTGTTATATATTGACATGTATTTTATTCACTTCGATAGTCGTAGAGGCATCTCGACACTGCTCATCTAGACTCTCTAGGTGCACGATGCATTGTTCGAGATCAAAAGTGCCAGGTAGGAGCGCAAATGCCAATCTAAGAGAAGGGATTTTTCACTCAATATGTAAGATCGACTCCACACCGTTTACTAACTAGAAAGGAGAAAAATCGATGGAGGTCTTGACCGAGGTTCGGTATGCCCAAAATACGGGATATAGAATGACATGCCAGACAGATTTTCTTTGGCTGACAGTTTTATGCAAAATGGTCTTGAGAGACTTATTCATGGCCTCTACTTGTCCATTTTCCTGGGGTTAGTAATGGGAAGAATGGCCATGCTTAAACCCTAGTTTGGATGTTATTTCTTCCATCATTTCATTCTGAAAGTGACTTCCATGATCAGTGACAATCTCACTCAGGATTTTGAACCTGGCTATAATTTGATTGAATACGAAGAAGGCAACAATGTTCTCATTGGATTTAACTGTAGGCATGGCCTCGGCCCAATTAGTAAAGTAGTCTACGGACATGATAATGTGTCCATGCCCCCCAGCTGAAATTGGGTTTCAATCCACAAAGTCCATCCCCCACTTGTTGAAGGGACCGATAGTAATGACTGGATGGAGACGGGTTGGATGTGAGTGCATTTTTTGAGTGAACACCTGGCAGGGGTGACACTTCTTAATCGCTTCAACGCAATATTTAAAGATAGATGGCCAAAAATAGCTGACTCGCAAAATTTTATGGGTTGTCGCAAGCCCGGATAGATGAACACCACAAGCCCCACTGTGGCATTCATTTAGAACAGACTAGGCTTCTTCGTGAGTTAAACAATGACATAATATATTGTCCACTCCTCGATGATATAGAGTGTCACCGACAATAAGGTAATTCGTAGCTTGGTATCGTATACGTTGTTGGTCATCTCGCGACATATGTTGAGGGAAATTCAAAGTTTGAAGATAGAGAACAATGTCTCCATACCAGAGATCTAACGACAAGACAAGGTAAATGTGTTCATCCGCAAATGAATCAGCATGAATAACATCCTCGTCTGATCGAGGGAAGTTAGATATTAACTCTGCTAAAACTAGTGATTTTTTGGACTTCGCAGAAGCGAAATCGAGATCGAACTCTTGTAGAATGACAATCCATTTATTGTACTTTCCCCCTATGATACACCTAGTAAGTATGTATTGAAATGGATTGACATTGGCAACCACAATAGTTTTGCAAAGCAATATATAATGTTGTAATCGTTGCACTACTTGTACGGCAGCCAAATCTAGATTTTCAAATGAGAATATTTGAGTTCAGGGTCGACTAAGTTTCGACTAAGATAGTAAATTGCATGCTCACGGAGCTCATCATCCTCCTGAACCAACACCATACCAATCGTCTCTTTAGATGCGATGATGTAAAGAAATTAATCCCTATTATAGTCTGGAGACTTCAGCAGAGGCATCAATTCCAAGGCTTTCCTCAAAGAATCGAAGGACTCCTGGGCTCACTCATCCCAGATAAAAGGAGTGTCCTTCTTCAAGAGACGCATGAAACCCTTAGTAATATTGGCATAGTTCACTATAAACCATAATAAAAAGTTAGCTTTCCCCTGTAAACCCTAAAGTTATCAAATAGTGTGTGGGGGAGGCAATCGAAGTATTGCCTCAACCTTTAACAGATCTACAATGATCCCAGTCTCAGAGACTAAAAGTCCTAGAAGACGACTTGACCTAACACAAAATATGCATTTATGAGGGTTCAACCAGATGCGATAATGGTGACATATTTCAAAGACTAGTCGAAGGTGCTTAGGGTGATCCACTCTCTTACGGGAGTGAGTAGCAATATTGTCAAGATAGGCTTCGACTATATGCCTGAAATCGTGAAATGTGAAGGTCAAAGCACATTGGAAGGTTGCTCCGGCATTTTTAAGCTCGAAAGGCATCTTCTGGTATGCGAAAGTACCCCAAGGGAATATAAATGTCGTCTTATGTTGGTCCTCAAGTTTAATCTGAATTTGGTTATATCCTGAAAATCCATCCATGAAATAAAAAACTTTGCTTCCCACACACTCGTCTAGAATCTGATCGATGAAAGGTGTCAGGAAGTTTTATTTATGATAGGCTTTGTTCAGTTCATGAAAATACATGCATACATAGATGGTTCCTTGATTTTTATTCATAGGAACGGGATTGGATATTCATTCAGTCAAGGGAACCTGGTAGATAAAGCTAGCATTAAGCAGTTTTTCTACCTCTACCTTAATAGCAGGGGCCTTCCGGGGATTAACAGCTCTATGACGTTGTCGAACAGGCTTAACATTCGTGTAAGTTTTAATCTCATGTTCGACAATTCAAGGGTCGATTCCTGGCATCTCTTCATATGACCAAGCGAATACATGTCGAAATTCCTTGAAGAGTTTGGTGTAGATCATAATTTCTTCTGGAAAACAATCTGCACCGATGTATACATTTTTAATCTTTCCAAGGATACGAGAGATATTGATCGTGATGATAGGGGATATACTCACCATGTTTCTTCGGCATAAATGCCATGCATATCAAGTGGAACTATGGCATGATCGACTATCTCGCTCAAAGTAGATATAAAGTCATCTTGATCGATTCTAGCAAGCTATGGGAGAAAATAAGAGCGATGATGCATATCATCCCAAGGTTTGTCAGAACCATTCATGGCCTCTATGATATCTTTGTTCGAAGGTAAAGTCTCATCGAGGTAGTCATGTGAACAAGATTATGAAGTGGCCCACACAATCTCCAGGGCAGGACCCTCCTCATCCATATGCGAGGTAATAGGATCCGGATCAGTAGAAGAGTCAAGAACAACTTGATACGCAATCTCTGCTACCAATAGTGGCATGGACATTCTAGAATGTAACTAACCTTCACAAGACATAGTCAAGGAAGGTAGGGTCCAAGGATCATTAAAATAGGAAGTGCAGAAAGGAATGAACCTCTCTGACAAAATGAGCCTAATGGAAATGTCATAAATATGGTGAACCAGTGCCATGAAGTCAAAGGTACCCATAAGGGATGAATACATTCTGACACCAATATTCTTATTTTCCTGCTGAGAATTGTCGATCATGGGGATCGACGGTCCAACAAATTCATTGGGGATAATGTACACAAAGGACAATTGATCAATCATCACAATCTTCCCATCATGAGGAAAATAAAGAGTACGAAAGACGAATGATACGATTGTAGTCATATCGTAAGTCCAATTGTGTCCCAGTAACAAGTTATAGTTGAGAGGCGCATCAACCACCTCGACATCCACCTCTACTATCTTCCCACCTAACTGGACCAGAAAGGCAGGAAGAATATCGTGAGGGTGGAAGGAACGACCGTCAACAACAATCAACATGGTCGGAGATTGAGAAACGGTCAGAGAGCCAAGGGCTTTCCAATAGATCAGGAACATCACACATGTTGAATCACCTTCATCAACAACAGTACACTTTATGGTATACTTCGAGTAACCCACATGGATTTGGAATGCCACATGGTAAGGCAAGAGAGGATTCACATCTATGACGTCAAACTTGACAACTTTCAAGCCACAAGGATCTAGAGCTCCTAACGCAGATAGCAAGGCATTCCTCTGTGAAGGACATGTCTTGAGTACCTCCAGAGTCGACATCGCACAAGGGGTTTGACCCAAGTCCTCAAAAATAGAGTAATTATGGGTGGCTATAGCATTAGGATTGTGGGTAGAGTGCTTGATACTCCTTTCAGAATACGAGGTGGAGGTTCTGGTTTTTCAATATGTAAGGGTGTCTCTGGAGGATGGGGAGACTCTATACTAGGTATAGAATGTGGGGAACTATAATCGTGAGACCGAGTGGCTACATTAACCTTAATTTTAACCATATTGATGCATAAATGGTCATCATATTGCATCGGTGGGTTTTGACGCCCACTCACCACATTTAGGGAATTCGAGGAGCTCAGGGTTATGTGTTGGTTATGTGGAAAAGGATTAGTCAGCACAGTGGGCGATAGAGATAAAATCCCCACATATTCTGCAAGTTTGGGGCATAAATGGGTAAGGTGATCATATGTACAAAGATTACAGGGAAACTTCACCTTCTACCTTTCTTTCTTGCCCTCACCAATGTTATCATTCGTCTTCTCATTATTACCATTGTCCTTGGTTTTATTATTATTTTTCCCACCCTTACGATTATTATTACGTCCTTTATTTTTATTCCCATCTGGTTGATGGCTACCATTCGGGGTGGTCGATAATTGCATAGAATGTACATCTACCGACTGAGTGGGATTGGAGGACACTGACGAATCTATCCCTCCTACAGACTGGTTTAGAGACAACTATTTCAAATGGCTTGTCACTGATTCTGTGGATTTCACATCGGCAGAGCCTATAATGCCATTGGCATGAGGCCCAGGATTTTTCTAAGGTCATAGTTTGACCTCGGTGCGTCTGGAATAATCTTGTATAACATCCCAGACTGAGCATATATAAGATCTAACTATTGGGATTTGAAAATTGCTTATTCCTCATATGTATCCCCGAATGTAGAAACATCCTTCTAAATATAAGGTTGTAGAGATGTAAGTAACCACTCTAGTAGGAATTTTGGGGGTATGCAGGTCTTGATCAACTTTTAACTCTTTTGTCTACACCACTCCTGGTTGTGATCCGATATATGAGTGGCTTTGTCCTGGCGTAAGGTCGACAGAAGTTCTAAGCCACCATCGTAACAAACCGGCAATCGAAAGTGGTTGAAGAAGACTAAGACCATCTGACTAAAGGTTTTGTATGACCCCCTAGGTAGCTCGATATATCATTTCACAGAAACCCCCGTAAGGGTGAGTTGAAATAATATTAAACGAATAGAATCGTCATTAAGGGAATTTGAAGAGCATCAAAGGTGAAAAGTAGTAACATTATCACCTGGGGCTTCACCATTCTTTCCTTCGAATTTTAGATTATCTGAAGGAAGCTTGGTGTGAACAAGGGGCCATGTCAGATCATGACACACAGGATCATTCATTAACATAGACAAGTATGGCAGATTGAGGGTGGCCATAAAAGGGAGATGAGGTTCTGACATCTAGCCCCAAGCTCCCTGGAAAGATTGTTGTTGGGGAATCACAACCCATACAGGGTTCTAGTAAGCACCATGGCCCTGTCCAGGATTGTAAGATCCTCCTCCGGATTGATTCATAAGGGGTTGGTTTAGTACCATTCCAATAGGAATGTTCTGATGAGGGTTGTAAAAAATTCCCCCATCCGGAGTGGCTCTATGTTGGGGGTTTCCCAAAATATGAAATTGACTTCCTCCAGGTGTGAATCTGAAGGATAAAGGTGGATATGGAATGCCAAATGTGTTGGTTGGAATAGGTACATAGGATGTGGGTGTAAATAACGGACCATAAGCAGTAGCTTGTCCTCCAGGTTGGTTACTCCATCCAAAAGAAACAGGATTAGACCCAGAGTTAAAAGGAGGAACGCCTCCAACGGTAGGAGTCATTTGAGGGACATGAGTACCACCAAATGAGAATGGAATATGTGGAGGATTTTTTCCCCCAATTCCAATGCTAGAATTCGTAGCAGCTGCTAGGATGGAGTTTGAAAATTGTGATATGAAGTTTGACATACCATAGGAAAAAGGACTAGAGGCCATAGGGATGGACTGAACATTAAAGAACGGTGAGTGACCAAGATGTCCAAAGGGGTTCGTGGCTATAGGTTTATTATTCACTATAGGACGGGAAGAGGTGATGATAGGCACCTCTGACACTACAACCATTATGGTTGAAGGTGTCAAAGGGGTATTGTTAACTATAGTAGGTATGGGAGTCGAAGGACTCCTAGTATCTTGTTGACTCGATTCAGTACCCATCCTTGTATGATCACAAGTATGATAAGTGGAGATGTGTGTACCACGTTTGATAACTTTATGCCTTTTAGAAGGAAAAGAGTCAAAATGTGGTGGTAACTGTAACAAACAGAGAGACTTGCGGGGAAGTTTGTCTGGCACCACGATGAATCAATAATCGAGATATAAAAAATAAATCCTAAGTCCAACTAGTAATCAAAGAGCACACCAAAAATAATCAAACTGCCAATATGCACACAAACAGGATAAAGTGGCTGAAAAGGGCCTCCCTCTCTAAAGTAGGTATGCCTTGCCCAAGAGGGGCTTGAGACTCCTCTGCTAAAGATCAGAGGTAACAAAATCAGTTATAAGGGCCCACATGGGCTTAACAACCAGTCAGTCAGATCCCCCCAGAGAGATAATCCTCCATAAAGGATGTGTGATGTACGACCCTTATCTGACCCAAGGTACCTACAGAATAACCCCTGCAAGTAACCTATGTGGTACCTAAGTCAAAAAACTAAGAAACCATGATATAACTGATGCACAGGTGAACATTCATAATTCAGGTCCACAGAGGTAAGGGTACTAGCAAGATCCCCATATACGAATAGATCCCCAGAAATATATTTGACGCTAAGAAGGTATCGAGGGGATATCCCTTCAACCAACCTCATGTGACCTCATGCTTAACTCCATTGTAAGCGGAGCCTCCTGATATCACCGATTATAAAATGGATTTCTCCAGTCCCTTATTCAGACACATATGTTGATTTAATAGCCTTGGAGAAGTTTACTCACAAAATCTTATTCCAAGGCTCTAAATCCTAAGCTAGTTTGTGCACCCTAGAAAAATAAAATCGTTACTAATCAATTTTAAATCATAGCATTACTTTTAGTGGCCTTGCTTACTCAAAAAGGTGCGATCATGAAACTAGTGATGTTATGACACAACAAGTAAAATAAATGAATATGAATACAATGCAAAGTCCTAACTTCAATTCCCAATAAATCATATGCTTTTCAAAATGCAATTCTCAATTCAGTTATGCAATTCTAAATAAAATGCAATCTTTCTTTACATGTACTAAGATCAATGATAAGGACCTAGAAAATCAAATGCCAACAATGTAAAATGCCTAATATTTTTGTATTTTCAATATAAAAGAATGAAAATGCAAGGATTGAACAACAGTTTGATATAAAAACTCTATTGTATGTAAACAAAGACAAACCAAGTAGGATATAAAGAAGCAAACACCCAACCCAATATGAAAGGACAATTAAAAATGAAAAGGATGATGAGAAAGGCACCGCCCAAAAATTCAACCAAAGAAAGGTTTCATGTCACTCCACAGACACTTAATAGTCATAACAGAGACCCAAGAAGACTCATAAATCATCAAAACCTACCCAACAACCATCAAACCCAACAACCAAACAAAAAAGGGTGATGTACGTGATTATTCAAGGGAAAAGCATGTATATACGCATCTTCCAGAAGGACAACACGCGTATGTACACGACTGTCAGGAAACAACCTGCGTATATGTGTCAAAACACAGCCAGGCTAAGGAGAAGGCTGAGAAAACTCAGACCCAGAATGAACAAAGGCTTTCAAGCAGTCATATGACAAGAAACTCAATATAAACGAGAGCAATCTAAGGAGAAAAACACTCCAAACCCCAAAAAATAAGATTTTATCCCCATTATGGTCGCCAATTTTGTTACGAGGAAAATATCTCTATGGCTAGGGGTAAACCACAACAGACAAAAATGACTGCAAAAATCAACTCTAATCTCATGCATGCTATATAAAAAAATATGCTAGCAAGACAAGATAAAAGGCCTAGCTCGTCCAGACATTTGATGTAGTCCATCGTTGAGCACTTGACTCAAAGCAATATACCTGCAAATTGTCCTCAACAACCAAGAAACACAAGCATATGGTGATAATATATAATGTTAGCACACTCAATAGCATAATCCATCAACATTCATAACAAATACGCCAATGGAATAACAATTCAAATATTTTCAAGATATTAATTGGACGAGAAAAGAGTATTTCTATTAAAATGTAAGTCCCTTCCAGCTGGGTCTCCACCACTTCAATCCTCCACCAAAGGCAAGCTCATATAAGAGAGATAATGAGGTTCTCAGGGAAGATCTTGGGGGTTGAACAATCTATTCATAATTAAAAGGACAAAGGGATGCAAACTCAATATGAAGTGAATAATTTCTCCAAAGTAACTTTACTCTCAAAGTTGAATTCTTCTCTTTTGTTTCCATAGCTCAGATTTGGCCCATTTGTAGCCTTCAATTGGAACTGAAGGGTCGAGTCGAAAAATTTATAGTATATGGAAGGCCAAGGATCATAGATCTTGTGACATGACATGGAAACCCGACATCATTTTTTAATTTTGGGGACAAATCCCAATGTACGCGAGATGTAGTGGTGCAACCTGCATATACGCATGTTGTACTATAGGTAGGGCGCGTATATGTGGAAAAATAATGTTTTTAGCTCTGGGATTTTCAAAAAGGGACTTCAAGTCTGCATATGAAAATGGAAAAAATCCCTCTATGCAATTTTTCATAGGGTGAGGTAAATCTTTCTATAACAGAATGTAACTAGGTTGGATACTTGCACATTGCTAGAGTAATTTCAAATCATCTTTATGGGTTGTGGTTGTAGGCTAACACAACTTTTTGAATGAGTAGAGTCATTATGGAGGTGATAGATGGATTTTGTGTACATTTATCTGAGCTCTCGACCTCTTTCTACTTGGACTTTCTCTGGACCCGTGAAGGGTAGACGAACTTCATCTTGTGGCCCAGAAATCCAAGAACTAACTAGGCAAAGTCCTGCGTCTAGAATTTTTCTCAGTTACTCAATCACTTGAAAACGGTTAGCACCTAGTAATCGCTCCAATGACCAAGACCATTATCATCCTTGTGTTTGGTTTAGCTTGGTTGATAACAAGGAAGACATGGAAAACTACAATTGATAGAGGGGTAAGTCTACATAATGGGCTCGTCGGGTTCAGCAAAGGTGTTAATCCATGGAAGCATGCAAAACAAATGTTGGCTCAAAGAGTTGGTGTACCACAAGAGCTTTGAAGCATAGCTCAAGAAATTGTTTAGCGACACTAGGCATCTTTCTCATGAACTATAGGTTGGGTCCCCTTCCCAACAGTTGTGGTCTTAGCGTCAACCAATGTGAGAACGAAACCTTGGGACTGCATGTCGTCTTCATGGATTGTGGAATGTACAAAATCACATACATGCTAGGAGAAGCCATGGACGAGGGGTATTTGCGATGGAAATAGAATTTTTAGGATAAATGGACCTGATGAGTAAATGGCTGGTGGAACTGCTTAATTGGCAGTTGGTGGGGGATCTATTTATGGAGAAGTGGAGGTTGGCTCCAAATACTATGGTCCTGGTAAGTCATATAAATAGCTGAAAAGACTACCAAAAATTGGTGTCATGATGTTCTCATTTTCCTGTTGGCTCCATGTGTCAATGTTCATGTATTGATACATTGCAATTTGGATCTAGGTTCCTTTAATGATGTGTGTAATGAAAATGATTCGTCGCACTATTGATGGCCCTTGCACAGTGTGGCATCATAACTTTATGCATATATCATACATGTGTGATTTGCTTCGATCGGATTGCTTGACGCTTCGGTACTGCAAAATTTCATGTAATCCTTGGGTCACCCCTTCCAGCATGTCATCATTTCCAATTTCCTATGTGTTTCACATAACTTCACCTGTTAGCTGATATCTACCAAATTTTACAACTTGTCAACTTGTCTTGTTCTCCTATTTGTATGGAGAAAGTCATGTCCTTCTAATGGATGTTTAATAATACTTGTTGTGTGCTTTGCTATCTACTTGGTGTGTTGAGTTGGTGGTATTCTAAACTAGCTTGTGCAACGCTTTGAGACTTCAAAATGAATTTGACTTGTGTTATTCCATCCATAAGTTCTTTGATTCGTTGTTGTTTCACTATCGTTGACTTTTCTACTGATGTGTACCAAAATAAATGGAGCTAGTGGATGCATTGACAACTTCCTGGGGTGTTTGAGGAATTTGTTGCCATATAACAACACCAAACATCCTTCCTATAAAATCTTGTGTTGAATGTTAGGATCTTGCTATGCTTTCTGTGTCTACTTCTCAACCACTTAAATGTATTCAGGCATGGTCCAATAGTTTTACAGTTCCATAATATCATCCAATGGTTGCGGCACCAATTGTTCATTGTTGGTGCATTTCAATCACAATATCTGGTTATAAGTGTTGTGCGAATTCATATAGATATTACAAAATAAGGTGCAAGGTTGTTGCAATGGACATTGCTAAAGAGTCAATGTTGGTTATAAAGTCTATTACAGTTCGCAAATATTTTTCATTTGTAGGCATTTTTGCACTTCAATCTTGTACATATTAACTCTTTTGCACTATTATGTATTATGTGGTGTGCAATGTGATTTTGTGTATTGCTAATGCAACTGGTGTTAGTGAAATCCGACAGACAGAGCTAAATTTAGTTATCTGTCGCTATAATTGGCAGTTCAGTTCTTTTGACCAGACTCTTGTCAAATTGGCAGATTAAGCACTTTTCGTTTTACTAGCGCCCAACGGAAATGTTTTTACACATGATGCTAAACACCTTATAACCACACGGCCTGACCATAACTCAACGGAAAACACCACTGACACTTTTTAGTACTTACCTTCACATCTCCGCTTCCATACACCAGTGAACACGTGGCCTCAGCGGAAATCACCAAACGCATCGGAGTTTGAACCCTCCGTTTTCCGCTGCGATCTGGACCGTCGGCTCTTTGTTGTTTGATTCCGCTCCGATCTCCACCCTTAATCCCAATACTTACAGAATGTAAATATCAGTTCATTACAGATTTGTTTCAATTCCAAGGATCATTAAAATAGTATTGACGGATCATATGTGTTCTATCAACGAGAACAAAATATCATAATCATACACAGATGAAATAGGATTTCCCACATATAAGAATGTTGCATAATAGATGGAAACTTTTATTAATGAATTCTCTTTCTCTCCTCTGCAACAATCTTGTGCATTCTCTCCCCCTTTCCTGTCTCTCTCGTTCCCCCCCCTTTTACAATCGAACTTAGTTTGCTTAAATATAATTCAAACTTAGATTTTCAGATCCACAAAGTCTGGATCGAATCCACTTAGATCCTACAATTTCTGCTTGTAATCCTAACTTCTCCTACAGCTATTACATTGTTAGGATTCGAGATCCTTTGAAAATTTATTCAATTTGAACTGAATACAACAAAGTAAATTTAAGAGCACACACTCTCTTTAGTAAAATTTGGCTTTGACTCTCAACAGCCATAGATCTTCTAGAACTGTGAGCTTATGCTCCTGCATCAATTGCATAGTTAATATGCATCTGGAAAAAAAAAGGGAGAGAAAAAGGAAGGGCATATGTGAATGTAAACATAATATAGAATATATTGTATGTTCTTAGCGTTCACATATTCCATCTTCCAAGCAGGATAATTTGGACTAGCTAGGGAATTATTAGTATTGATGCATCACAAACATCCACCTAGCAACAGAGTCAGAGGTAAATTTCCATAAGATATTTTCCGCCTAGATGTTGTGATAGTAACCAAGACATGGGAAGATATTTATAAACTCTCTCTTTTAGACATGAAAAAAATATAGCGTCAAGTGCTTATGCAATTTTCAAATTGTTGTGTTCAGTTCAAGTGAAATAGGAATTCCTGGAATTGAAGCAATCAATGTTGGAGAGTCAAGTGTAACAAGAACATGCACAAGTGAAGCAAGTATACGTGTGCAACATGAAAAATTGGAAAGGTGTGTATATAAATATGTAATTGTGCAATTGGGAAAAAATGTATGGAAATTGTTGTTCATGTCGCTTATTTCATGTGATTTCTATACGATGATGCAACTCTGCAACTTGGAATATTGTCTCAATATAGGAATTGAAAAGTCACAGAACTAGAGAAGTATTCATTGGAGATGTGATGGTTTTTTACAACACATATTTGGATAAATCGAATAAATCACGCAAAATTTTGTGTGTTGGTATTACATATGAAAATGGCATGATAACAATTACATTGACTATTCCTACACACCTCATTGAAATACATGAGAAAAATATTGTTCTCGGTGTTGGAATATCTATTAAAAAATTCAAAATTCTACCAAAAAATGGTTATGAACGTGGTGATTGTGATCGTGTTAAATCCCTACTTAAATCAAGTGTCATAGAGACAGTTCCTCCAACCTATAAAGAATACAATTTCATACTAGACACAATTATCAAATAATTTGCAAATAATACAGACATGTATCCAATTGTCACTATTGGAGTTGTTGTCACCCTCACTAGAAAAGTTGTTCACACTACAATTTGCATATAAAGATGGCAACAAAGATGATGAAAAAGAAAATATATTTTTTTCCATGGGCAAGGGTTTAGCATTTATATGCTAATATATCTTAAATCAAGCTATATAACAATTATAGTATTTTATATATCAGCCACAGTTGCTTGAGACATATGGGCATTTCTTTGATTCACTGGAACAACAATTGCAGACAAGAAAATTTCTCATTTTTCTATTTTAAAATATAGTCAGGAGGAGAGATGCAAAAGAAAAGGTGTTATTCACAACACAAACTACAATTATAAATGAACTCACAACAGAAGCAGTCAAATATCTAAAAAAACTAACTGGCTCGGAAAATGTTGTAAGTATAGATTCACAATTCTATCTATCTATCTATATATATATATATATATATATATATATTAAATTACTGATTTTTGTATTGTATAAATGGATTGAAGGTACATTGATAGAAGAAAATGCATATTCAACTCCATTTGAACCTGTATGTGCAATCTGCAACTCTCTTGCAGGCACATCTGCTTTGATAAAAAATGCAATGTTTGACTGTGTAATATGTAATCAGAGATTCCATTATATATATAAACATTGTGTAAGTGTTATTATACACATGATGGAAAACAATAGTGTGCAATGCACTGTTAGGGAATCTATACTACACGATTTACTTCTTGGTTTAACATAAATGTCATATAAAATATACTTGCAAAACAAATCAAGTATTGTTTATATGTTGCGCGGTTTTTGAGTGCATGGAAAATTTACATTAAATGAAGACAATGTCGTCTTGCATGTGAGATAGACATTGAATGAAGACAGTGTTGTCCTACATATGCGATGATTTATATGTATTGCCTTTCGATTTCTTTGTACAGATACTAGAACCATAGTTTAATTATTTTTTATATTGATCTAAATGTTGATATGTAATAACATATACATTGTATATACATATTACCTATATAGTTTTTAAATAACAACAATAGCATGTGCATTGTATATACATTTTGACTCCAAAGTATTTATTGAACATTGTTAAGATTGCAGTGTCATTGTATTGAATTTTTGCAATTAAATTATGTCAAACTTTTAATGAACATTGAACTAGATGTTTATATATTATTATTAGGATTACATTGTGATGCTTATGTATTTTCATTAGGGTTATATTGCAATTGGAACAAGTTTTTCTATTGAATGTTTTCAAAATTGTTGTTGACATGAAATTTGTAGTCCATCCTTGATATCTTTAATGATTTGATGTTGTTTGCAAACACCTTGTGCATCTATTCATCGCTTCAAAAGTTACTACTAAAAACGATTTCGCACGATCCTTCCACACTAAATCACAACTATATTTGCTCTACTTTGAGATATTAATGTGGACCTGTATAATGGTCTACTTGTGACCTAGCATGGAATGATCAATGTACTTTCTATTAATTTAAGCAAGTTGTTCTAACTAAATATATTTCTATGTATACAATATCTATGATACATATGTCTCATAATAAACACTAATATTAATATTTGTATTGGCCTAGATAAAACCAAATGAAATCAAACTTCAATAAGAAAAATGATGTTTAATTACTACATTAAGTGTGATATTTATCTTATTCTGTAGTGTATCGTGTACAGATATGTACACAAGGTTCCAAAGGACAAATTATTTGTTTGACATATATGCATATTCATATGGAATTTAAATATCAAATTGAAAATATCATTGTGCAGCTATTTGAAGTATTAAAGTGCGGAAGTGTGAGGTATGGGAGTGTGATGCGGTGACTTGTATCGATTATTCACACATGTGTTGAAAATAGACTAAGTCTTGTCTGTGTGGGGGATATGTCTGTGCAAAATGCAGTAGTGTCGAAGATATAAATGTATGGAGTGCACAAGTGTAGATATGCCCATATGAAAGTGGATCGGTCATATGAATTATTTGCTTAAAGGATGAAAATAAACCAAATATTTCTTGTTCCAGAGACATCTCTACAGACTACACAAGTGTCGAAGATATGGTTGTATGCACTGTAAATATGTGGTCATAGAAAAATCCTATGCACAACCTAAAAAATTGTGAAGTAAAAACATGTATGATTTAGAGGTTGTTGAAAGACAAACATTACCACAGAGTGCAAAAGTACAGAAATGTAGGAGAATAAGTAATATGAATTTTGTTGCAAAGAATTGAAAACAAAGCACCAGAGTGAAGAGGGATGAATCCTATGATTTTTTTGCACAAGGGTTTTAAATAGGTTGTTGTTTGTGCAGGCCATATATGTGTGTGAAGTGCAGACGTGTAGAAGATGTAGTTGTGCAGAATGTGGACACATGGTAATAGAAAAATCCTCTACACAACCTGAAAAATAGTTGGGTCATTGTGCGAAAGATATAGTTGTGCGAAGTGCGAACACATGGTAATGGAAAAATCCTCCACACAACATGGACAATGACTAAGTAATACACTTGCAAACATAATTATATTGCAGAGATTGAATTGATTTAAATCCAATTGCATCACATGAATTTACTAAAAACCATTTCTACACGTGAATTTCCTTCATAATACAAGTAACCATAGATAGGCACCATTGTAAAGGTCATTCAAAGGGAGGACATTTGTTTTGAATTGGTTATAAATGTCTAAATCCCCGCCTTGTCCTCCTGAATTGTAGAAAATTAACATACTATAAATGGGTTGGTTATCGTGCAGATTGCATGCCTTGTCACAATTGCATGATGCAGAGTGTGGGAGGATGGTTGCTATGAATTCTCTTCAAAAAATATAGAAATAAATTATTGTTTGTGCAAGGAATGTATCTATGCAAATTAAAAGAAGAAATGAGTGTTTTCATTCTAGTAGCACATCTACCGAATAATCTACTACAAAATTCTCAATGCAAATCTTGTATAAAATTCTTCTATCAATCCATTATTTTTCGAAAATTTCTTAGTGAAAATCCTTTTTAGTTAGCCATTTTTCACGTTGTGCGGAGAATTTTTCCATGACCATATCCAAGCACTCTGCGCACCTATATTCTGCACATGCACACTCCTCACATATATATAACCTGCACAGTCAAGACTTGTTCTAATTCTATTTTCAACCCTTGTGTAAACAATTCATACCATTGATCCTCCCACAGTCCCGCACTTTCACACCTTCGCATTTGCAATGGTTTCGCAACAACGATTTTGACAAGCCACATAATTTGCATGATAACTGAGTCATTTATGGCACATTGATTTGCTCAGATTTGTGAAAAAATAGAGGTTATTTCGCACTTGTGTGAATTAAATGTCACACTTTTCTTGGAGTTGCTTAATAGTTTCTATTTATCATTCCCCACATTTCATAACTAACTCAGGTGTGGAAAGGACATTTTAGTAAATATGTCCCCTGCACTTCGCCTTAAAGCAATTCGACCTCCATAATGTTTTTATTCATAACTTTCACATATATCAAAGTGCATTTAAAAAAACACATATAGCAAATAGAAAAAGAAAATAGTGTTCGTGTGTCAATAGCTTATGTAACACATCCTCTAGTAACAATATTGCTTCAACAAAATTTTAGAGAAGGCCAATGGACAAACTTTCTTAACAAAATTCAAGAATATAAAATGGACATCAACTTCCGAGAGAGTGTCAGATGACAAGGACTGTAAATTGATTATTGGTATTGAAGTTGTAGATATCCCTCATGCAAATAATGTACTAACTCAAGATGTATCAATCTTCCAAAAAACTCGCCATAAAAAGTATCTTTGCTTGGCCATTTTCCACCTTGTGTCGAAATTTTTTCTACCATCATATCTATGCACTCAACACAACTATATATTCCACAATGACCATCATCTACACATCCAATAGTTTTGCAACACAGATTCGAACAAGCAACGTAATTTTCAATAAAACCAAAGATTTTATGACAAGTTGATTTGCTCCAATTTACGAAGAAAGGGTGGGGATTAGGACTAATGAAAAGTAAATGTCCCACTCTTCTATGAGATACTTAATGTTTTTTGTTTATGATTACACAGGTTTCAAATATAGTTCATATGTGTGGAAAGGACATTCTAGTAAATACACACCATGCAGTTGGATTAAAAGCAATTGGAGCTCGGTAATATATTATTCATAAGTTCACCTTTTTCAAGTCCATTTAAAAAGTAATGTTATGGACAATAGAAGAATAAATGAGCCCTTTTGTGATGATATCGTCAATTCAATAGTGAGAAAAGATAAAAATTTACATTGGTATGCATCCTACCAATGTTTCTTGAACAAGAGTCCAGAATAAAAACAACATGACAGACTATGGACCATAGGGCTCGCCAATGTTGGTTGTGTACCTGAAGTTTTCGACTTCAAGGCACTGGTATCCTAGTGTGCTCAAAGGTTTGATTTCAGGACAAAATTGATTAAAGTCACAACAAAATCAAAGAATCCATTCGTTCTTACTCCCAATATGTTCAATAAAATGATATGTCTTCCTTCTACAAATAAAACTCTTAAGATTACCGATGCAAACGCCTTCTTGGAATATTAGGCAGGAGACTCCAATTTATTGAGAGATTTTTTTCTACTGTCTACAAACATGTCGACCAACCTTTCAGTAATTGATATAACTTTGCTACAAGAACCATACATAGACTTTGCATGGTTGTTCGTGTGTGTAGTTGGGCGGGAGTTGAATTCACACATACCCAAGTCATCTCTATATGCACTGTACTTTTCATCTAAAAAGGATGTCATTTTTTATGGGGTAAAGGTGAAATCAAATGGACTTTGTTTTCAGTTGAGTAACTACTTAAGTACTCAAATATTTTTCATGGTTTCATATTTGGTGTTTGCAATTTTCAAATGTCTTTGATGGTATCCCTATTAAAGCAAGTGTAATTACACAATGAACTAGTTCAATTTTGGCACATGGTATTATGCAGACATAAAGCACCATTCAGTTTTTACATTGTTCAAGATAAGTTTGTCAGATATTTCAGACACATGTTGGTTGGTGCAAATCCCAAGAAAATAACTCAGAAAGCTAAGGGATTTCTCAAGGGAAAGGGAATTTGCATTCAAGAGGAAAACCATCCATACATCTGGTCGTATGGTTGTCAAGAAAACCCCCTTCTACTCCATATATTTGTTTGTGATAGATAGTTTGTCATGGAATTTTTTCGGCAATATAATCCTAGTGTATTTTATTTGACATGAAGATAAAAAAATCAATTCATTACATTCCCTTTTCAAGTTCGTGACACAATTTTCAAGAATATGACGCATATGAAAGAAGTCTCAAAAACACTTGGTGTGTTTAATCTAAAAGAAGCACATCCCCTAGGGATGTTTTACCCCGAGGATCTGTTCTCGCGACATTTAGCATCGATAAGGTACAAAAATCTTTTCACGAGATTTGATGAAGAAACCAATGAAAATCCCTCCACAAAAAAAGACTAGAATCGATGTAGTGATGACTTGTCGACATAATAAAGTTAAAATACAAAAAACCAAAGAAGAGCAAGACAAAGGGAGGAAAGAAATACTAATTTCTAGTCTTCCTTCAATCCCTAGTCACATAAGAGCTCCTCCTCTAGACAAAGAACACAACAGGATAATCTAAATAGATAAGAGACTAATGACTAGTGTGTTGGAGGTGATGGTGGAGAGAAACCAACTCATTTCAATATTGAACGGACACATACAGACTCCTAATAGAAAAGGAAACAAATCCTAAATAAAGACAATTCGCAAGATCCAAGAAGCCTAGGAAATGTTGACGATATGAAAATCGACAGTACAGAACTACCCAACTAGGTAGCTCGAAGAATCATCAAAATCCAAGAGATTAAATAGGACCTCACAACAGAAGAACCCATATTGTTTGAGGGGCATTCCTTGACACTACACAATACTCAATACAAAAAGAATGAAAAGAACTGCAAATATACAAGGTGAGTGTCAAAAACAAAAATTTAGTTCGGAAATTAAGGTTATTGGTTGGTGTCTAAGGAGTTGGACCATCTAGACTCATGAAACTAAATCATTCTACATGAGATTCTCTTGCCCATTCAATTTCAGAGAAAGAGTTGCAGACCATTAAATTGAAGAAGAGAACAAGTGAGCTTGAGGAGGCACTAACTCCCAAACCACTATCTTCACAACCATTAGCCATAATTTCGGCAAAACATAGTCCTCCAAGTACTCTAAGAACCTCAAAATCAATCAGGAAATTGGTTCAATTTTTGAATGGAGTAAATTTCTATGTTACTTAAAACATTAACAGAAGACTCTGGATAATCAAATAGGCATGGGAGGTCAACACCATCTTATGTCATCTTTCACAAAGGATTTCAAATTTTACTGAATATTTGCAACATGATGAAGCCTACTGTAAAAATGAGCCAAACATTTTCATCGCATGGGTCACTATTATGATTGACCATCAAAAAAATCAGCAGGTATTTCTCTCAAACAAAAGAATAAAGCAAATAAAGGTAGGTTGGGAAGCACAAGTAAAAATGTTGCAAGATGCAATTGTTGCTTGTGAAAAAAACAATGAAAGGAGAGGATATGTTTTTTAAAAGCATTTTTTATTGTTGAAGAGTTGCAGGGCCCAGAAATTTTCAGGAATTAAACCATGATCACTAAATAAGAATTTGATAGTCACTTTGCGGCAATGGAAACCTCATTAGCTAATGAATTTGACATCCTTGGCAAGTTTCTTGAAGAAGAATTGAAATAGTGGTTTGTCACATTTGTTAATGACAACGAAGACCACTTTTCATCCATCGACCAACTCCAAGTGGAATGAAAATAATTTGATGAGAAGATTTATGTGCTTTGAGTTAATAAAAAAACAACCATCTTGCCAATCAAGGACTATATTGATAACTAGCTCAAGAACGCCTTGGAACATATTGTTAACCCAAAATAACCACTAGAGGCAGTTACTTCAACAGAATTTCAGTGAAACAAATCTTATAAATGCATATACACAACAACAACAGACAAATGAGAGTAACAAAACATTTCATTTTTGGTAAGTACTCAAGCATCCATCACATCTTCTTTTGTTCTTCTTTTCTTTTGTTGACTTGGTAAGTCCTCATAATTATTTGTTTTATGATCTGTGAAAACCTAAGACCCGTTTCTAACTATCTTTCTTTATTTCTTCCAGGCCTTTCTTCTATTTAATGGTCAACAAGAGCCCTAATATCAATCCATTTAGACAAACGTCTTTACTTTTTACAGACATTATTTAAAAGACAATTGTTTATTTTTTGATATTGTCGCAGAACTGTTTTGGCATACATGGCTAGTGATTTTCCATACATTCAATTTCAAATTGAATTTTCAAGTCTTTGTTCACTCTTTATGATTTTTCAATGAAATATCATGTTAAGTTCTATACATATGTGGTCATTCACTTTCGTTCTTCCAAATGATATTTTGAACTTCATGTTATGATTTGTAAATTTGTATCATATTGTGAATACTCAATAAAATAGTTCCTGGTCCTTTCTCGAGCCTTTCTTTCTTTGTGAATTTTTGTTTAACAACCCTGCTCTATTCTCAAGTTTTTTTTTAATTTTGTGTATGATGAGAATTTATGCTACTCCATTTAATTGTTTGTGTAACTGAGTGGAATCTCCTTTGCATATATTTCTTTGTGTGGAATGAGTTTATCTTGGCACACTGCAGTTCTTGTTAAAATGATTTTGGATGTTAGGAAGGATTGGCTACCCACACATATGTTTCGGTTATTCATATATTAATGGTGTTTCTTTACTATTGAAATAATTCTAAGTATAAGAAAAACGCAGACATAAATAAGTAACAAACAAAACTAAGTGAAAGACTAGCCCAGGTTGAGTAATTCGATTTGGTTTTGTTGTTGAATGAAAGATGTTGGTGTTGCATGGTGACTAGGAGCGTTAGGTGTTTTTGTCATCCACCCTTAATCTCACCAGGCCCGTGATGGGTGGTATCAGAGAAACATTTTGTGCAGACTTTGGATAACATTCAGGGAGCTCTTCACCATTATCACTGTCGTGATAGGTGGTATCGAAGTTGATTCTTTCAGAGTTTGAAGAAGAGTCAATGAACTCTTCACCGTTGTCACTCCCATGATAGGTTGATGCAGGAGAATCGCTCCACGTCAGCAATGCACCAGCTAGCCAGCACATCCAAGCGCATTCAAGGAGGGGAGAGGCGTGAGCCCTCTCATTTTGCCCTCATTTTTAAATTTCAAATGTAAAATTAAATGCAATTAAATGTTGAAAGGTTGGAAGATCCAAGTCGATGCCTTTGTGTAGGTAGGAGATGATGTCACCTTTAATGGTTGGCATGATGATGACATCTAGATCCGATTCGGACTAGATGGCCATTGAATGAAATTCAATGTAATTAATGAGATTTAGGTAGCTTGGAGGGAAAGGCTCAAGGAGCCCCTTTTTTGTAAAAATATCTTTGTATCTGATTTCAAAAAAAAAAAAAACTAAGAAGGAAACTAAGGAGAAAGCACTAGCATGTAGAGGAGAGTAAGGAGAGGAGAGAGCATTGAGACTCTATTGCATTCCAACCTTTGTAAACATCTATATAGACATTCAAATATAATACAAAAAGCACTTTTTATTTCAGATGATTATGTGTGCGTTTCCATGTGTTTTATGAGTGTCATCTGTATGTGTTTATGGATGTATGTTGTAGATGTATATGAGTAGTTTCCATATGCAAGGTGAAGATAGATTCCACTATCTTTGAGAGTTTGTTAAACCTGTTCTGGGTTATTTAGGCTAAGTGCAAGGAGTGCATGACAAAGTGTTGAAGACTCTATGAGCCAACACAAGGAGTGTGTATCTGAATTCTTCATCGAATTCAGGAAAGAACATGCCAGGAGGGCACACCGGGATAGTTTGTAGAGTCAAGGTTACTGAACACCTTGGAGGAGAGGTTGTGCAGAGGAGGCACATAGAGACAGAGTCACTGAGAACTCTGTAGAGCTCTGTCAAGAGGGCATCAAGCAGGTTCAAGGTGTGCACAGGTGAATTCTATTTTGAGTTCTGAGAAGAGGAATGTCAAGGAGAAGACACTCACAGAGTTACTGAACACTCTGTAAGCTCAGCAAGGAGGGATTGAGTGGAAGTTTCCAAAAGGGCACATATATCCGTTCAAGGATCAAAAGGGACAAAGACCGTTGAGGTCTGAACAGTTGAAGCTCAAGGTTGAACAGAGTTGTTGAACACTCTGGAGGAAGACTTGTGCAAGGAGTGTACCAGAACAACACTCAAACGAAGTGTTGAAAGATAGTCATATGAAGGCTAGTCAAGTGCAAGGAGTGCGCATAGAAGTGAACTGATTCCGAGTTCAAGAATATCAGGAAGAGTAGAGAAAAAGTGAACACAGAGCACAAGTGTGCACTATGGAGAAGTCAAAATCCATTGACAAAAGCTCAGGAGAAGAAGCACTGACGAGACTCAAAGTAGTCGAGCTCATAAGAGAACGTTCAAAGTCCAAACCCTTTGAACACCGAAAACATTCTTCCAAGTCGGGAGAAAGAGCAAGCTCAGGAGGAGGAGTGACAACTGTCGTCAGATCAGCTGCAAGGAGGATATTTGGACCATTAGAATTCATGTCTAGACACCCAGAAGAGTGCACAGGAGGAGAACAGATCTCATCCATTAGATCTAAGCGTGAAGGACCAACAATCATTGGATTCATAGGTAAGTGCACATGACTTAAACTATTTTAAGTGCATGAGGAGAAGCGGATTTGTGAAGTCTTGAAGAGGTTAGGGATCGTCCATCGTCGAAGCTAACAAGTGGTGAAAGATCATAAGATCTGGTGGATAGAGCTACGAGAAATTTGCAAAGAGAAAGGTGAAATCTTCGTGAAGTCGTGAAGGATGGAGAATATTTGGAGCCATTGGATCCATAGCATATTGTCAACTTCAGGAAGGGACACTTCGGAGGAATTGAAGTGTCGAGATTCGAAAGCTCCCAAAGCCCGAAGCAACGAAGAAGATCTCAATCGTCCATCAGTTGGAGACACGTGGTGGGAGATCCTGCATTCTAGAGGAGTAGGTGCAGAGTTGGGAGAATAACCGAAGAGCTAGGGGCCGAAGTAATAATGGTCGTCCATTGAGATAGGACATGTGGCAAGATATCAATGCTTCATTGATTCACTAATCGGGAAATCCATAAGTAGGAGAAGTGAAAACTCGCGAAGTCCGAAGTCACAAGGTCATCAAAACCATCCGTGAAGAGAGGACACTTGGCGGAGGATTTGCTAGTCTGGAGAATTAGCACTCCAGAGTTTCTGTGGAGAATTTTTTCGCAATTACCCGAAGCGTAGGAGTTTGAACAAATTTGGGGTCATTGATCTAAAGAAGTAGCGGGGACCATTGATCCCCATGCCAGTTATATTTGTGGTTCAGGGTTCGAAG
This sequence comes from Picea sitchensis, assembly GCA_010110895.2. NCBI lineage: Eukaryota > Viridiplantae > Streptophyta > Pinopsida > Pinales > Pinaceae > Picea > Picea sitchensis. The sequence goes on along the minus strand of SNQJ01S0000068.1, from coordinate 180,717 downwards.
AAATTGGTGATGACTGCAGTTGAAACAGTCGAAGCTTGAAGTCCGGAGCACCCAGGAGATTAAGCCTTGGGTCATAGCCCAAGGTCATATGAGGAGAGGGACTAGCAAAAAGGAGCTAGCTCCCACCAGCATAAAATTGTCAAGAGCACTAGAAAAAGGGCCTGTGGGTTCCACAAGACCCGAGCCTTAGGGAAAAAGGGGGCCTATACAAATTGATTTGGGTTCAAGAAGGAGCCTGAAGAGTTGATCTGACTCAATATATTGAATTATCCTAGACCGAGAGGTCACAGAACCCTAGGAGGGGAGGGGGGATGATTCCAGAGGAGCAGGAGGATAGCTCCAAAGGAGAGTTTGGGATCCAGGGGGATTTCAACAATGGAGTAGAGTGAGCCACGAGCATGAGATCATGATTTTCCCAAAAGTGGAGTATGATGCAGGATCATTGATCCACCTTAGCAATGTGCCCGCTAGCCATCACATCAAATCACATTCAAGGAGGGGAGAGGTGACAACCCTCTCATTTTTCCCTCATTTTTAAATTTCAAATGTAAAATTAAATGCAATTAAATGTTGATGCCTTTGTGCAAGCAAGAGATGATGTCGCCTTTAATGGCTGACAAAATGATGAGAACTAGATCTTATTCAGACTATATGGCCATTGAATGAAATTCAATGTAATTAATGAGAGTTAGGTAGCTTGGAGGGAAAGGCTCGAGGAGCCTCTCTTTTGTAAAAATATCTTGGTATCTGATTTCAAAAAAAAAAAAAACTAAGAAGGAAGCTAAGGAGAAAGCACTAGCATGTAGAGGAGAGAGAAATGAGACTCTGTTGCAGTCCAACCTTTGAAAACATTTGTATAGACATTCAAAGATAATACAAAAAGCAGTTTTTCCTGCATATGATTCTGTGTGTGTTTCTGTGTGTTTTATGAGTGTCATTTGTATGTGTTTATGGATGTATGTTGCATATGTGTATGAGTAGTTTCCATATGCAGGGTGAAGATAGATTCCACTATATTTGAGAGTTTGTTAAACATGTTCTTGGTTCTTTAAGCTAAGTGCGAGGAGTGAACGATAGAGTGTTGAAGAATCTGTGAGCCAATGCAATGAGTGTGTATCTGAATTCTTCTTCGAATTCAGGAAAGAACGTGCCAGGAGGGCACACCAGGATAGTTTGCAAACTCAAGAGGATCCTCAAGGTTATTGAACACCTTGGAGGAGAGGTTGTGCAGAGGAGGAATAGAGAGACAGATTCATTGAGAACTCTGTAGAGCTCTACCATGAGGGCATCAAGCAGGTGTAAGGTGTGCACAGGTGAATTCTATTTCGAGTTTTGAGAAGAGGGGTGTCAAGGAGAAGACACTCACAAAGTTACTAAACACTTTGTAAGCTCATCAAGGAGGGATTGAGAAGAAGTTTCTGAAAGGGAAAATATATCCCTTCGAGGATCAAAAGGGACAAAGACCATTGAGGTATGAACAGTTGAAGCTCAAGGTGGAACAGAGTTGTTGAACACTCTGCAGGAAGACCTGTGTAAGGAGTGCACCAGACCAACACTCAGACGAAGTGTTGAAAGACAACCATCTGAAGGCCATTCAAGCATAAGGAGTGCGTGTAGAAGCGAACCGATTCCAAGTTCAAGAAGCTCAAGAGGATTAGTGAAAAAGTGCATGCAGAGCGCAAGTGTGCTCTAGGTTGAGGTCAAAATCCATTGAAAAAATCTCAGGAGAAGAAGCACTGACGAGACTCAAAGTAGTCAAGCTCGTAGGAGAACGTTCAAAGGCCAAACCCTTTGAACACTGACAAAATTCTTCCAATTCGGGAGAAAGTGCAAGCTCAGGAGGAGGAGCGACAATTGCCATCAGATCAGCTGGAAGGAGGAGATCTAGACCATTAGAATTCACGTCTAGACACCCAAAAGAGTGTGCAGGAGGAGAACAGATCTCAGTCATTATATTTGAGCGCGAAGGACCAACATTCGTTGGATTCAGAGGTAAGTGCACGAGACTTAAACTCTTTTAAGTGCATGAGGAGAAGAGGTTTTTTGAAGTCCTGAAGAGGTTAGGGACTGTCCATCGTCGAAGTTGACAGGTGGTGAAAGATCAGAAGATCCGGGGGATAGAGCTCTAGGAAATTTGCAAAGAGCTAGGTGAAATCTTCGCGAAGTCACAAAGGGCGAAGAAGATCTGGACCCATTCGATCCAAAGCATATTGTCAACTTCGAGAAGATCCACTTTGGAGGAATTGAGGTGTCGAGCTTAGAAATCTCCTGAAGCCCGAATTAGCGAAGAATATCTTAGTTGTTCATCAGTTGGAGACACGTGGTGGGAGATCCTGCATTCCAAAGGAGTAGGTGCAGAGTTGGGAGAATAACCGAAGGGCTAGGGGTTGAAGTAATCATGGTCATTCATTGAGATAGGAAATGTGGAGAGAGATTAGCGCTTCATTGATTCTCTAATTGGGAAAGCCAGAGGTAGGAGAAATGAAAACTCATGAAGTCCGAAGTTGCGAGGTCATCAGAGCCATCCGTGAAAAGAGGACACTTAGCGGAGGATCTACTAGTCTGTAGACTTACCACTAGGTTCTGTGGAGAAGTGTTTTGAAATTACCTGAAGAATCGGAGCCTGAAACAGTTGGGGTCGTTGATCTGAAGAAGTAGTGGGGACCATTGATCCTCGCGCCAATTATATTTGCAGTTCGGGGTTCAGAGAAATTGGTAACGACTGCAGTTGAAACGATCAAAGCCCGGAGTCCAGAGCACCTAGGATATTAATCCCCAGGTCATAGCTCGAGGTCATATGAGGAGAGGGACTAGCAAAAAGGAGCTAGTGCCCACCAACATAAAATTGTCAAGAGCGCTAGAGAAAGTGCCTGCGGGTTCCACAGGACCTACGCCTTAAGAAAAAAGGGGGCTTGTACAAATTGATTTGGGTTCAAGCAGGAGCCCAAAGAGTCGATCTGACTCAACAGATTGAAATATCCTATACCGGGAGTTCGCAGAACCCCAAGAGGGGAGGGGGGCAGCATCACAGGTGGTATCAAAGAAGCATTTTGTGTAGACTTTGGAGAAGAGTCATCAAGCTCAGAGCGCACAACTGAAGTAGTCAAGTAGGGTGAAGTTGGGTTTGTTGAGCAGTTGGTAATTGTGAAAGCAGTTCTATGGTGACAAAAGGAAGCATCATCACAGATTTGCAACAACAATTGCAGAAGGCATACATGTGTGAAAAGAGTGGCGAACACATGATGGAAACGATGAATGATGATAGAGCGAAGACGAACCTTGATGAATAAGTGAGAAGGTACATGGAAGCAGTCGGCATAATTTTATATAATATGAGGTCGATCACCTCATGGTGGGATGCATGGGATGAAAGATGGAAATATCTCTTAGCAGACGAAGGTTTCCAAGTCTCAGTGACATACTTTCCCAAGGAAAGGGAAACCATATCCACGATCATTGACATCATCAAACAGTAGAGTTCATTTGAAGGAATCAACTCTATCATTTGTGAAGTATGTTCAGGTCACCATTTCGCAAGGTATTGCCCAAAGATGAAGAAATATAGCGAATGGCAAGAATCATGTAGAAAAGATCTAATGGATGGAACTAAATCATTGAACTCTGAAAGGGTCGATTCTCACTACATGAAGGGGGATTCCCATGATATAGGTGAAGTCATAGCCGAGAAGCAAGATGAATTACTTGACCGCAAAGGTACACCAATTCATTGTTTCTTGTGCAACCTTAATCATTTCTCAAGAAATTGTTTGTTGAAGGAACGGGTTGAATGGATGGAAGAACTCCAAGAGCATCTTGTGAAGAGGGAGCTCACATCCTTGGAAGAAGTAATACAACCACAACCAGAATTGACAAAGGAAATGGTGGAAGGGTTAGAGGCATTAACAAAGCATTTGGACGAGTTCAAGAGGAGGGACCATGGACAACGTTCGGAGCAGCACCAATGTCTTTCATTCGGTGGCAAGACCGAACCGAATTACTCAACCTAGACTATGCCTTTACTTAGTATTGTTTGTTACTTATTTATGTCTGTGTTTTTCTTATACTTATACTATTTCAACAATAAAGAAACACTATTCATACATGAACAACCGAAACATATGTGTGGGCGGCCAAACTTACCTAAAACCCAAAATCATTTATTAACAAGAACTACAGTGTGTCGAGCTAAAATCATTCCACAAAAATATTTTTTTTACAAGGATCTTCCACTCATTATAAGAACCTATTGCAAAAACCATACTGATCTACTTCACTGAGATTCCCTTGGGTGCCCTTCCTTCGTTTCCTGAGACTTAACGAAACTTCATACTTTGTTTCATGTAGACTACTTCTCTTGCCTCAGTGCGCCTACCCCATTTCTAGGTTCAGATGTCTCTTTGCATCGGATTGGAGTGACTTCCCTTTGCTACAACATTTTGTTTGTTCTGTTGCTCCATTCAAGAAACAATTTCTCAAACCTGCACTTTGGTTCTGCCTCCCCAAGGCAACCCAAGTTACCCTCAAGCATCTACTTGGCTCCTTGGGGAGTATCTCTCCCCTCCTTGGTCGCTAGCTTAGAACCTCGAATATGAAATTGTGAAGATGTTTCTCCTTTCCTAGGATGATTTACCAAATGCTTAACTCACTTGGTTATATAGGCGTGCACCGTTGCCAAGCAACGTGCCCCTTTAACCAATGCGCCCCTTTGTCACCGAACATACGTGCCCCTTTCGTTCATTTTGTCCACTTAGAAATTTTGAGCCAACTTGTCAAAGGGCATGCTCCATTTTCTTGGGCACTCTCGTCCTTGGCCGACTTCTTCCTTTTCAATTTTGGGCACCCAAGTCACCTGGGCATCCGTTCATTATTTATGTCATTGTTTGGTCATCCCCGCTTGGCATGGCATGCGCCAAAGGCATCCGAGCTTCCCCAACCTTCATTCTTCGTCTGATTAGTTGGGCACTCATGTTGTTAGAGCGCTCGTTGTCTCCAACCTTTGGTGGGGCACCCATGACTCCCATGGGCCACCCACCTAACTTGTTTCCTTAGTTAACCTTCATCCACAATGTTTCTTGGTGAAGTCATCCTTGGCATGACAACGCATGCCCAAGGAAACCAACTTTACTATATAAGACACCTTTCGTTTCCATCAATTAAATCGAGGGCTCTCTTTCCCAACTCGTTCGTCTAGGAATTTGGTGGAGGAGCACGTGTGCTCATACCATCTCTGGAGGTATTATACCTTCCCCCATTCAAATTCATCATCGTCTCAAAAATCCAAACATGCTTCATCTGCTACGATCACCGATGACATTCGTTTTCTACTCTATTGCGATCACAAGTTTTGTTGCAACCTCAACTAGAACAGAAAAATGTCTAAGTGTTGAACCTTCATTATTTTTTATGCACCCATACTTCAACCATTCCTTGCATGCATATGTACATTATGCACCCAAATTCCTACATTGATTGGGTAGATAGTCCAACAGTCACGCATAAGTCATGGTATGTACTTCCTCATGTTGAAACTTAGTCATTTTTTTTTGCATTGTTCTCACCTTGTCCAACCCAGAAACATAAAGGGAAGGTTCCACTTGGCCCTTCATTTTTATCTTCATTCAACTTTTTTAAGAAACTCCTCCGCAACAGCCAAACTTTTCACAAACAAATTGTTGTGCTTGAAGTATGACCCCTTAGCCATGTTGTTTTGCACTAGCCCGTCCAAAGGTCGGATTGGTTGGATGGCCAGTCCAACCATCTGATCATCTGCATGATGGCCCAAATCGATGTCAAATTGATCTCCTCCCATATGCATCTTGAATATTCTATAAAAAACTGGCCAAGGAAAACTCTCTTTCCTCACTATGTTGTGATGTCACCCGAAAACGAAGTCTTTCTTCATTTATCTTGTGAACGTTGTTGTCACTTCCTTCTATTTTTGCACCCATCTCATCGCATATCCAAGATATTTGAAACCTCAAGGAGATCTGTCCATGTCTGTCACACATGCGGCCAACTGAATTCACTCTCTTTACTCATCCCACATATTGTAGGATCCCCAAGACTGCCTCATCACTGTTGCAATTTTTCCCTCCATTGCACATTGATTCTCTTTGACAAGTCTTCCCAATTCAAGTATGAGCATGGCTTCATCGTTCAACCTCCCATATTCTTAGTCACATGTCCACAAAATGTCTAAGTGCAAAAGTCTCACACATCCAACAGTCCCCTCCTCATCACTTCATCATTAATGCTTTGTTTCATCCTATCTGTGTGATCCTCCAATCTATATAAGTCCACAAACGGCCTTCACAAGTTTTTCAATGTATTATCCAAATGGTTCCAATTTGAACGAGCCACCGAAATACTTCCATGCCAAAACATGTCTGAGCCAATTCTTTTGTCAATTCCAACCAACGATCCTTGGATATCTAAGTCATTCCATTTTCATCCACAAGCATCCTGAGAATTCCCTACCTCTCACATGTCCCATACCATGAGTAGGAGCACATCACTCAATCTACTCGGACTATGTTTTGACCCATCTCAGTTGTCTATCAATAGTTCCTTTGGTCGACTCCTTATTTACTTCGTTCGTCTCTTGGAATGAATCATCTTACCTCTTCCAAGACATTTCATCGTTTGGATATCCGATACAAAATTCAAGTCACCTCATTACCCAACCAATGTGTCTAAGGCACTCATGCATCAAAGTAACTCATCCAACATTTTCTCAAATGAAATGTGTGTCTCATTGTCTTCTTCGTCACAATAATCCCTTCAATGCACTTTGCAAAAGAGTTATCCAATAATCCAACTCGTCCCCATGTTTGGTCACCAAGTCTGTCTATGTCCACTTCTTGGACTCGCCCAAGTATATTTTTCCAAGCCCTGATTCACATATTCCACCCTCAAGTCGCTCTAGATTGTTCATGATTCCAATGAAGGTCACAACACCTGGACCTATCCCATTTCTACGATGAGAACAGGTCGCCCTTGTCTTCAATGAAGTCTCCCCATTCACCCTTCAACGGAACCAATGAAACAAACTAGATCTTCCAAGAACTTGAATCAATCCAAATTATTCACGACATCTTCACCAACCAATGGTTCAATTCTTCATACTGTCATAATTATGCAACTCCTCTTAACCATCAAGTGTGATTTCACAAACGAACCTCCTTGTTGTGGCTAAAATCAAGTTCAAATTTTCATCTAAGTCAAAGACTTATGATGTGTCGAGCCACACACTTCCACCAATTTGTTGTCCAAAAACCTCATTTTTACTTCATCGCCGAGGTGACAAGCTTCACAACACACTCCATCACATTCGTCCATTGTTGCAACCAAAAGTGAAGCCCAACATGGACTCATCTCGGTCATGTGCGTCCAGCATGTTCACATTAAGCCTCCAACTCAACTCAGTGATATGCAAAACTCCATCAAGTCACATGCATTCAAATGAAACCGTTGTATCCATCTGTTATATTCACGCCCTGAAATGCTTCCACACCAAGACACTATGCATAAACCCATCGATCGTTAAGTCACCTGTTGTTAACTGATTTGCATGACTCTACAACGAGTCAGCTCCTTTGAAATTTGTGATCGTCATTAACAACCCAACCAACCCAAATGTTTCTTCGGTGGTGCAAAACACAAAGTTGGCACAATGGAAAATGTGCTCGTCTCTCTGCCCTACGACCCAAGATTCGTTTCACTATCTCAAGCCAAGCCATACATCAAAGTCTAATCTGATATGCGCTCTGATACCACCTGTCATGACAGTGACAGTGGTGAAGACAATTTTGAGTCTTCTTCAAATTCTGCACAAAACGTTGCTCTAATACCACCTGTCACAGGCCTGGCAGATATCCAACTAGGTGGCGGAAAACACCCAATGTTCCTAGTCACTGTGAGGAAACAACGTATTTCATTTGGTGTCAAGACCAAACCGAATTACTCAACCTCGTCTAAACCTTCACTTAGTTTCATTTGTTACTTATTTATGTCTGTGTTTTTCTTATATTTAGATTATTTTAACAATAAATAAATACCATTCATACATGAAAAACCGAAACATATGTGTGGGTGGCCAAACCGGCCTATAACCCAAAATAGTTTATTAACAAGCATTGTATTGTGTCGAGTTAAACTCACGCCACACAAAGAAAGAGTTTACAAGGATCTTTTGTTCATTACAAGAACCTGATGTGAAAACCATATAGCTTTACTTCACTAGTCTTCCCTTGGACGCCCTTCCTTCATTACCTCGGACTTCACGAAACTTCATACTTTGTTTCATGTATCTTGTTCCTATTGCCTCAACATGCCTACCCCCTTTCTTGGTCCAAACTTCTCTTTGCCTCAGATTGGAGCAACCTCCCTTCGCTACCACAACTCATTTGTTTTGTTGCTCCCTTCAAGAAAGACTTTCCCAGACATGCACTTCAGTTCTACCTCCCCAAGATAGCCCAACTTACCCTCAAGGGTCTACTTCATTCCTTGGGGAGTAGCTCACCCCTCCTTCTTGGATGATACCTCAGAAACTCCAATCTGTGATTGTGAAGATGTATTTCCCTTCCTTGGGTGATTTTACAAATTCCTAGCACACTTGGTTATATAGGCACGTGCCCTTTCCAAGTGACACACCCCTTTAACCGACACATCCCTTCGTCACTAAGTCGATGTGCCCCTTTCGGTCATTTTTTCCACTTAGCATATTTCAGTCGACTTTCCTAAGGGCATGCTCCATTTGCGTGGGTGTGCTCTTCCTTGGTCAACTTCCTCATTTTCAGTTTTGGGAGCCCAACTCACCTAGGCATTTGTTCGTTGTTTTCGTCGTCGTTTGGCCAACTCTCCTTGGCACGGCATGTGCACAATGCATCTGATCTGCCCCAACCTTCATTCTTTGTCTGGTTAGCTAGGTGCTCATTCTCAGTGTTTCATGGAAACATGCACAGGAGACCTATCTATAGCATACACAAACAAAGATTATCAAGAAAAGGAATAGAGATACACAATGAAGAATGAGAATCAATGTATATTATTATCTTAATCAATGAGTGAGTGATCTTCACTCATATAGGCAATGACATCCTATAATTAGGAATGCATGCATAATAGTGATGGTCTAAGATTATAAATTCTAAAATAGAACTAGTTAGTTAACTCCCACTTAAATAGTGTTACCCCACTGAACTAGTGTGCCGAATATAGAAATTTCTCCAACACCCCCACTAAACATCACTATGGAGTAAAAAATGAGTTCTGACTACTAGGCCATTTTAGGTACTCATGTATAATGCAACTAATGAAAACTGAATAAAAACGAGGAAAGAGGGAAAACCATGTGGGAACAAAACCCCCCCTCAAAAGACAATGTATCAAAAGAAGAAAATGGCAGTTGTTAGGCAACTGTGTTCTTCACTGCAAGAAGATCCCACAAAGTCTGCAACTTTTTCTCACTGAAAGTCTTCATGAAGATGTAGAAATATTTATGGATCTGATGAAGTCCTTTGGCAACCTGTCGAGCCTTGTACCTCTTGATCCTGTGGACCCATCTGCACCTGAAAATATTCATTTCTGGTGGAAGTGGAACCAGATGCCAAGTTTCATTCTCTAGGAGAGAGTCATGTTCCTCCTGCATGGTTACTTGCCATAATGGATTACCCACAGCCTTATTGTAGTTCTGCAGATCAACATATTGAACCATATATCAATGCATGGGCATCGTAGGTTTTGAAGATGAAAATTCATGAGAAGACTCCTCATGTTGAGATCGAGTCCTCCTCAAATCCAATGGATTCCCTGCAAGGTTTCCTGCTTCCTGAAGTGTGTCGTGTGCCTTCTTGGGCATCTACTAAAGCTTCGACGTTGGATTCTTATCTGGATGTACTACCTTCTTATTTCGATTTACAGAATCTAAGTGTATGGAATCATCTCTGATGTCTAAAACTGATGGAAGCACAAGAGTATATGCATGTTGCACTGGATTTGCATGAAAAGTACTCTCCTTATGTGTAAGTAGAATAGAGGAGTCATCGTCATAAAACTTAGTGAATTTATACAACCTTGACTTGTGATCCACCTCACCAATTGCAATGATGGAATTGTCATGCATGTCAATTACTGAAACTGAATCTGTTATAAATTCAACCTTTTTACCTTTCTGAGTGATCTGATATACTGATAGCAGATTGATAGAAATCTTTGGAACATGTAAAACATTCTCAAAACTGCCATTGTGGAATTCCACTCTCCCTTCTCCTGCTACTGCTACTGGAGTATCATCCCCCATGAGAATAGGGGGTCTTGAGCATGGACTAAAGGAAGAGAAAACTTCCTCTTTCGCTGCCATATGATGGGATGCACTAGAATCTATAATCCATGAATCAGATGAGGAATTAATTTCAACGAGAGCATGATGATTACCTTTCATAGGAGCAGGATATTCTTCCTTCCACTTCTTGACTCCCTTTGGAATGAACTTTCCAAGGTTGTTTTGTTGAAGTGCTTGTGCCATAAGATCGATATGTTTCTTCATGCATGTGGATTCTTCATGATTCGGTTTATTGCAGTAAGTGCACTACTTTCCCTTCTTCTTCTTCTTGGAATCTGAAGAGTATTTGCAAACTGAAGAATCATTAGAGGGTTTGGAATATCCCTCCTTCCTGTTCTGTTTGGATGACCCTTTTCCATCATGCATGGTTAGTGCATGTGCTTTGGGATCTTTCTTGAGGCCCATTTGTATGAGTTTTATATAGTCTTGTGTGAGAGACTCAATGAACTGAGCCATCGTAGGGATTTTCCAATTTGCGCCCAAACAACATCTGCCAGAATGGAAATTGGAGACATATACAACATATTTTGGTCCTAGCTTGGCCAAGATTGTTAGAATAAGTTGTTTCTCTTGTGTAGACTTGTCAATACCACATCCACCCAAGCTAAAAATGAAAGATTTAAATTTAGTAAAGAAATCATGTATATTATCAAAACTTTTAGGGTCTAAGGTATTTGACTCTACCCCAAGAATATGACCTCGCATCTCATCATACTTTCCAAAGAGTCCTTCCAAGGTGGTCTAGATCTCGTTTGGAGTTTTGCATGTGGCAACATGAAACCATAGATCAGTGGAGATTAACTCAAGAAGTAGTCATGTGGACTCATCCTTACGGTTCGTCCATCTCATCTTATCAATTGTTGATGCAGGTTATGTTTCTTCCGCCATCGTCAAATTATACAGTCCTTTCCTTCTGAGTTGGAATTCTGCCTTGGGCTTCCAATCAAAATAATTGTATGGTGTGAGGATTACCACAAAGTTTGCTTGTATAATAGTTGTCCTATCCATCTCTCCCACTGTTTCTAAGAACCCCTAAAAATTTACTCTCAATCTGCAAGTGAAAAATTAAGAAATCACGGCAGAAATGACACTTTAAGTGAAAATTTGTATCAGTTTCAGGAGACGATCTTCCGACTTACTTTTTGAGAAAACGGTGAGGAATCTCGTCAAATGATTGAAAACCCACTTGCAGAATGGGTCGATTTACTTCATATGCGAGTCGTTTCCTCAAAACCTTAATATTTTGGGAGCAACCATTGTAGAAAGGTACAACCACAGATTCGTATCGGTTTCAGAAGGCCATCTTGCGGCTTACTTTCTGAGAAAACGGTGAGGAATCTCACCAAACGGTTGAAAACCCACTTGCAGAATGGGTCGATTTACTTCTCCCATGAGTCGTTTCCTCAAAAACTTAATATTTTTTTAGAAATCACTGCTGAAAGGTACGACCAGGGATTTAGCTCGCCGAAACTCCGATTTTCCTTATTCTTTGGCTTGTCTGGCTTGCTCCAAGCAGCGTAGCTCTGATACAATATCAGTGTTTCATGGAAACCTGCACAGGAAACCTAGCTAAAGCATACACAAACAAAGCTTATCAAGAAAATGAAGAGAGATACACAATGAAGAATGAGAATCAATGTATATTATTATCTTAATCAATGAGTGAGTGATCTTCACTGATATAGGCAATGACATCCTATAATTATGAATGCATGCATAATAGTGATGGTCTAATATTATAAATTATAAAATAGAACTAGTCAGTTAACTCTCACTGAACTAGTGTGCCAAAAATAGAAATTTTTCCAACACTCATGTTGTCGAAGCGTCCGTTGTCTCCAACTTTCGGTGGGGCACCCATGGCTCCCATGGGATTCCCACCTAGCTCGTTTCTTCAATTAAACTTCATTTGCAAGTATTCTTGTTGAATTTGTCCTTGGCATGGCGACGTGAGCCCAAGGATCCCAACTTCACTATATAAGACATCTTTTATTTCCATCAATCGAACCGAGCGTTCTCTTTCCCATCTCATTCGTCCAAGACTTCGGTGGAGGAGCGTGCACGCTCATGCTATCTCTAGAGTTCTTGCACCCTCCCCCACTCAAATTCATTTTCGTCATGACAATCTCAATATATTTCATTTGATGCGATAACCGATGAACTTCGTTCGTTTCTCTGCTACAATCGCAAGTTTTGTCATAACCTCAACTAGAATAGAAAAATGTCTAAGTGTTGAACCTTCATGGCTTTTTTTGCACCCATACTTCAACCATTCCTCTCATGCATCTATACATTGCACACCTCGATTCCTTCACTGGTTGGGTATTTATTCCAACCATCACGCACAAGTCCGAAGATGTACTTCCTCATGTTGAAACTTAGTCATTTTTGTCTGCATCGTTATCACCTTGTCCAAACCAGAAACATGAAATCAATATCACCCTTTCCCCTTCGCTTATATCATCTTTCAACTTCGTTAAGAAACTCTTTTCCAACAGCTAAGTGTTGCACAAATGAATCACTATGCTTGGAGTCTGACCCCTTCGCCATGTTGGTGTGCACTAGCTAGTCCAAAGGTTGGATTGGTTGGATGCTTAGTCCAACCATATGATCACCTACATGATGGCCCAACTCCATGTCAAATTGATCTCCTCCCATCCGCATATGGACTCTTCTATGCCAAACTTACCATGGAAAACTCTCTTGCCCCACCATGTTGCGATGTCACCCCAAAACGATGTCTTCCTTCATTTTTGTTGTGAAATATGTTGTCACTTCCTTCTATCATTGCACCCAGCTCATCTCATATCCAAGCTATTCAAAACCTCAATGAGATCACTGGATGTCTTCCACACATACGACCAACCGAATTCACTCTTTTTACTCATCCCACAAATTGTAGGATCCCCAAGATTGTCTCATCGTTGTTGCAACCGTGCCCTCCATGGCACCATGGTTCTCTTTGACAAGTATGCCCAAGTCAAGTATGAGCAAGGCTTCATCAGTCAACCTCACATATTCTTCATCACCTATCCACGAAACTTATAAGTGCACAAGTCTCACGCATCCAACAATCCCCTCCACATTACTTCATCATTTGTGCTTTGTTTCATCCTATCTGTGTGATCCTCCGATCTGTATAAGCCCACAAATTGCCTTCACAAGTTTTCCAAAGTACTATCCAAATGGTTCCAAGTGGAATGAGTCACCCAAAGAACTCCATGCCAAAACATGTCAAGGCCAACATTCTGTCAATTCCAACCAATGATCCTTGGATCTCTGATTCATACCAACATCATCTACAAGCATCCTGAGAATTCCATGCCTCTCCAATGTCCCATACCATGATCAAGAGCACATCACTCAATATACTCAGTATGTGTTCTGACCCATCTCAATTGTCTATCAACAATTCCCTTGGTTAACTCCTTGTTGCCTTCATTTGCCTCTTGGAATTAATCTTCTTGCCTCTGCCAAGAGACTTCATCGTTTGGATATCCATTGTAACAATCAAGTCATCTCATGACCCAACCAATGTGTCTAAGGAACTCAATCATCAAAGTGCATCCTACCTCCCTTCAAACGAAATTCATGTCTTGTTGTCTTCTTCATCACAACGAGCCCTTCAATGCACTTAGCAAAATAATTAGCCAATAATCCAACTCGTCCTCATCTTTGTCACCAAGTCTGTCTAAGCCCACTTCTTAGTGTTGGTTGTGGAGCCTGATTATCTTCCTGATTCAGAGGTCTTTTCTTTTCAACCGTGTTTATACCCCATGAAGAATTTACACCCGAGAAGAATGTACACTCCTCCACACGGGGGAGTCCAGGGGGGGGATTACCCCCCCTGTGGGGTCCGGGGGAAAGAAACCCCTTGGCGGGGGTTTGGGGGAGAAGCCCTCGAAGGAAAAATTGCCTTGTAAATGTATATTATAATTTCATAGTAAATTTGGACCATTCATTATAAGGTCGCAGATCTAACAGTAGTGGTTATGTTAGGGTTTTTTCCCTAGAAGGAAACCCTCTTTTATGAGGGAAATGTATTGAGGCTATGCATCATTGTGAATATTGTATTCTAGGTGAGGAAACTATGAGACAAAGAAGAGGAAGTTACAGCAGGTGTGTTGTAGGCTGTATCCCTTCATTTGTTGGATAATAATAAAGGAAGAACCTGGGAATTTATATGGTGGACGTAGCCCACACTAGGTGAACCACATATATCTATGTCTCTATTATATTGTGTATCTTTTATATTTTATTTCCGCATTTGTTTTATTTTATTTCTCTGCGATCATGCTTTTCTAACAACTAGTATCATGGTGAAAGGTAACTTGTAGGAAAAGAGGGTTTCTGGTTCAAGTGGGAGCAATGGCGGAAGATGGAAAGTTTAGGGTCGATAACTTTAATGGCCAAAACTACCAGTTATGGAAGATGCATATGGAAGATTATTTATATCAGAAGAATGTATTCCTACCATTGGGTGGAGTAGCAAAGAAGTCGACAGCCATCAAGGACAAAGAATGGGAGGTTATTGATATAAAGGCACTAGGAACGATACAACTAAGCTTGATACATAAAACTTTCAAGAAGTTCAAGAGGAAGGACAAGAAGACCGCTACAGTGATGAGAGAAGGAGGAAAACCATCTTGCACTCATTGCAAGAAGGGTGGTCACGATGAAGAACACTGTTGGAAACTGCATCAATAAAAGAAACCGAAACAGTTCGGTGGAAAGGAGAAGACAAATACTATTCTTACAGTGCGGCAAGATCTTGGTTCTGAATCAGAGGATGAAGGAAAGATCACAGCGGCGAGAGTACAAGTTAAATATTTTCTTCAGGCTAGTTCAAGTTCCAATAATGAATCTCATATTGATGAACGAAAGAGGAATGCGTTATTTCATACAAGAGTTGTATCTAAACATACTAAGATAAATACATTATTTGATCTAAGTTCCCAAGTAAACTTAATATATAAAGCACTTGTCAAGAAGATGGATCTTGTAATGAACCCACATCCAAAGCCTTATCCTCTTGGTTGGGTATGTGATCAAGCAAAACTTAATGTCACCAAACAATGTAGAATCAGATTTTCTATTGCTTTGAAGTTGATCGACGAAGTGGATTTGGATGTTGTACCACTTGATATATGTGGCATAGTGTTGGGAAGTCTTTATCTTTATGATAGAAAAGTATTCTTCTTTCATCATGAAAACAAATACCACCTTACTAAGGGGGGAGTGGAATATATCGTTAGAGTTCACAGCATGAGGGTAAATATGACACTTGTCAGTGCAGGACAAATGAAAAGAATAATAACCACTAATAAGATATATGTACTCATGGTCGTCAAGGAGAAAGATGTCGGGACATCCGACACTTTCCAAGGATGTGATCCGTCTCATTAAAGGAATTAATTGATATTGTTTCTAAGTATGATGATATATTTCAGGAATCAAATGGATTACCTCCTAGGAGGGAAATCTAGCATGAGATACATCTTCATCAGGATTCTCCTCTCCCTAATGTGGGCATGTACAGGATATCAGTTGTGGAGATGACAGAGATCAAGAACTAGGTACAGGACTTATTGGATCAAGGGGTCATCAAGACCAGTTCATCTCCTTGTGGTTCTCCGATCGTGATGGTACAAAAGAAAGATGGCACATGGAGAACGGTTGTCGATTAACGGGCTTTAAATAAAATCACGGTGAAAAATTTATACCCTCTTCCTCGTATAGATGATTTACTTGATCAGTTGAAGAATGTTGTTTATTTCACTAAGTTGGATTTGCGGAGTGGATATCATCAAATCAGGGTTGTAGAATAGGATGCATGGAAAACTGCCTTTAAAACCAAATAGGGATTGTTTGAGTGGTTAGTTATGACGTTTGGGATTTGTATTGCTCCGACAACTTTCATGTGTGTGATGAATGATGTATTCAGGCCTTTCCTGAATGACTTTGTGATTGTATATTTAGACAACATTCTTGTTTTTAGTAGGACTTGGGATGAACATGTAAGGCATGTAAAACAAGTATTGGATACTTTGCAAAGGGAAAAGTTGTATGTGAAAATGTCTAAATGTGAATTTGGCAATATTGCACTTGTATAATTAGGTCATATTGTGGAAGGAGGACAATTGAGGATTGATCCTTCCAAAATTGAAGTAATTGTAAAATGGCCTGAGCCAAAAATTGTGACCGAGATCCGAAGCTTCTTGGGTGCAGTCTAGTATTGGAGGAGATTCATTCCCAAATTCTCCTTTATAGCAGATCCTTTTCATGCCTTAACCAGTGTGAAGAACACTTTTCAGTGGGAAGGAAAGAAACAAAACGTTTTTGACACTTTGAAGGAGAAGATCAGTACCGCATGAGTATTAGCACTGTCGAATCTTCAACAGTCTTTTGAGATCGAGACAAATTCCAGCAGATACACCATGAGTGCAGTATTGATGCAATACCATAAGCCTATATGTTACCACTCTGGGACTTTTAACCAAATTGTTGTTAACTATCCTAAATATGATAAAGAGTTGTATGCATTAGTTCAAAGCGTAAAGAAATGGAAGCACTACTTTTTAAGGAAGGAAAAAATTATACATACAGATCACCATCCCTTACAGTATCTTCAAGCACATACCAAAATGAAAAAATCTCAGCACTACAGATGGATGGGTTTTCTACAACAATTTCACTTGGTAATCAAGTACAAGAAGGGTACAAGTAACAAGGTAGTTGATATGCTTTCTAGACCTCCTATTATTGCTTCTATTATTTTGAAGAATACTTATTTATCTCATGATAGTTATGTAGAGCAATATGCCATCGATGAAGATTTTAAAGAAGTATATGAGAATCTAACCCATGGTGCACAGATAGAGAACTATTGTCTACAAGAAAATTTTCTCTATCATCTTGGGAAGCTATGTATTCCTACAAGTGAATGAGTCCATGTGATACGATAAGCTCACACTTTTCTTGTGTCTGGGAATTTTGGGGTAGGAAAAAATATGGCTCATTTGCAGAGGTTTTGTTATTGGCCTCAAATGAAAGAAATTGTAAGTAAATATGTAAAGGGGTGTGTGATGTGTTCTACTTGTAAGCCCACTAATAGAAAATTGGGGATATACTCACCACGTCATGTCCCATCCCATCCATGGGAAATCATTTCCATGGATTTTGTAGGGGGTTTACCAATGACCAAAGGGGGTCTTGATTGTTTGTATGTCGTAGTGGATAGGTTCAGAAAGATGTGTATATTGATGCCATGTAAAAAGTAGATCACTACTAAGCAGACTGTTAATATCTTCTTTCAGTATGTTGGGTTCACTTTGGGTTACCCACGTCCATTGTCTTGGATCAAGATACTCAATTCCTTAGGGATTTTTGGACTGGCTTATGGAGAATGATGGACACCAAATTGAAGAAGAGCATTGTTTTTCATCCGCAGACCGGCGGACAGACATAGGTGGTAAACATAACAGTGGTACTTTTTCTTCGAGGCTACTGCAACAAGCATCCTAAGTTATGGGAAGAACAGATACCCTATGTACAACATGCTTATAACCGAGATTTACATACATCCACTCAGAGTTCACCTTTTGATACGTGTTTTGGGTACCTACCAAAGGTTCCTTTGTACTTGATGTATGGGAGAGATGTTGATGTGAATGAAGAATCAACAGAGGACAGTGCCCATAATTTTGTCCAAAGGATTCAGCAGATAGAAGAGGCATTCAGAGAACATTTGGAGAAAAGTCAAGCACAGGGTTGATCATTAGTTCCAGGTTAGAGACCAGGTATGGATTCACATCAGCAAGGAACGATTGATAGGTGAAGGTAAGAAACTCAAGCCCTTCCGATATGGACCATTCAGTATTTTGGAGAAAAACGACACTAATGCTTTTCGTTTAGATCTTCCACCGTATATGTAAATTTACTCCATTGTGAACGTAGAGAACTTGAAACTTTTTGAGCCTCCCATGATCATGGATCGGGATGAGGAAGTTTTAATACCTTCAGTTGATGAGTTTGCACCTAAGTACTTGGATGAGTTACAGGAATATATCATCCTGGACATAAGGAAGAGGAATTCACATAGAGGTGATGTTGATTATCTTCGAGTAGGCTTAAAGGGCAGACATCCAAATAGGGAAAAGTGGATTGAGAAGGAAAACGTGAAGGTACTCTTCCCTCACTTGCCAGTTGATTGATGAAAGCTTTTGGTGGTCCAAAAAGCTCTCAGTGGGAAGGCGTGATCCAAAAAGGATCCATAGAAGGATAAGAACAACTTAGAACACGCAGAGGCAACTCAGGACGCTCATAATGGCTTCAACAGAGAGAGAAAGGGAAAATATTCAAATTTCCCAAAACTCAATTAAAATGGCATGATCGTGAAGATCCTGTTGCAATATTTCTAACGGTGCAAATGGCTCGTCAAACGGAGTTATGGATCAAAAGATATAAGTGGTCAAAGTTCAGGTCAAACTTGGTCAAAAAGTCAAAAGGTCAAGGTGGCGCGTGTCACCACTACAAGGGTGACACATGGCACATTTGTACAGCTGATGTGGCAGAGTTTTGAGTTGGCATGGGATGACATGGAAATATCGTACAAGTCTGATGGTAGACACATGGGCAAATTAAGTTGTGACAAGTGGCATTTTATTGAGCAAATGATATGGTGCCATGTGGCCTAGTCATGGGCTGCCACGTGACACCCCTCCAGTGGTTGGTATGTGTAAAATTTATATGACTCCATCAGAGTCGAACCCGTAATCCCTTAGCCCAATAAACCTCACAACTTCACACTAGCCAACCTTCTACTCTATGGTCGAACCCATAACCCCTTAGCCCAATAAACCTCACAACTTCACACTAGCCAACCTTCTACTCTATGGTTCTTGTTTGTAATATGACGTGCATTTAATTTAATTTTAGTAATGTTTATGTTGGCGGAGGAAAAGGGCTAGGCCCTTAGCCCAACCCTTTTTTATATGTTAACCCACACAACCACAACATATCCGCCACATATGGAATCTCCGCCATTTTAGTAACCGCCTCTGCCAGAAATAGTATAACGCTCTGTCATATTTGGTAGTTGCGCGCCAAATTGTTCGCTATATTTAGCAGCGTGCACCAACTTTTGTTAAAACTGTGAATTAAAAATCAAATTCCACGGGATTCGATCCCGAGACCTCCGCTAACCAAATGACTTAAAATAGCTCCACCTACCAGCGCACCAAGCACCTTCATCAATGCATAACCGCCTACTTTTTGTATAAGAATAGACTTTCCACCAATGTTCGACACAGAGGAGAACCAAGCGCGCCCGTATGGATTGGTACAGATTTTGGCATGCATTTCGAGATTTTCCATTCATTTATTGCAAAGGCAGTGGCGTGAAAACTGAGGCAGGGGTGTCTATTGGGCCTGAAAGTGTCAGACTCAAATCGAGGCGTGGAGACAGTCATTTTTAGGTAAAACAACGCCACGAACGTAATGGTGATGTTATTTTTCTGATCTGAGGAAAGATTCTATAACTTAACTACAAAATGAGGTATGTTTATGTATTTTTCCTAATTCTTTTGTGGAGTTAATAAAAATACATACCCATTTGAGAGTAGGACTCGGAGACGTAGTCCACCAGTGACGAACTTCGTTATCAAGTTCTTTGTGTTCATATTTCATGATTATGTCTCTTTCCTTTGATTTTTTCCTTCTTTATGGTGAACTTTAGTTTATGCTCATTTTATGCAATTATTTAATAAGTCACCTGACGAAAATATCCTGGATCACATTGTCTCAAGATGAGTACATAGAGAAGATGTTGGAGAGGTTTAGAATGCAGAATGCAAAACCAGTTAGTACACCTTTGGGCGTCCATTTCAAATTAACTAAGGAAATGTGTCCCAAGACACAGGAAGAGATAGAATACATGTCCAAGGTCTCTTATTCATCAGTAGTTGGCAGCTTGATGTATGTGATGGTTTGCACAAGACCAGATATTGCACATGCAATGGGAGTTGTGAGCAGGTATATGAACTATCTCGGTAGAGAACATTGGGAGGCAGTAAAGTGGATTCTCAGGTATTTGAGAGGTAATGTTACTCATGCATTATGTTTTGAAGGTTTAGACATTGTTCTACAAGGATATGTTGATTCAGATGTGGGAGGTTATAAATATAGCAAGAAGAACACCATAGGGTATGTTTTTATTGTAGGTGGAACAACAGTAAGTTGGATTTTGAAACTACAAAAGGTTGTTTCACTTTCAACAATAGAGGTAGAGTATGTTGTTGCTACAGAAGCTAGTAAAGAGATAATTTTTTTACAGAGGTTTATGGAGGTGTTATCACTCCAAGAGTCTTTCCCTGACTATGAATAGAAAAATCTTGGTAACTTAATCAAATGTTTAATGGTGTATAAATTGGATCAATTTGGATGACTTGATATTCTCTCATTCACTCATAACACACATGGATACACTTAAAAGTAAAAGTCCTTCAACTATACTTTTTCAGAAAGTTTGATTAAGATGTGGACATGTGAAGAATGCTCATCATATTAGTAGAAACACACACACACACAACTGCATATGTGAATGACCAATTACAACAGGTAGAATACTTATGATCTAAGTCTATCAATGAAAAGAGAAGATGACAATTATTTGTCATTAGATAAACATAAATAAATGCACATAACATATATCATAATCATAGTAAAGACAAAAGATGAAAATATGAACAATTTACAGTGAAAGAAGCTTCTAGCTCAATATGTATTCAAATGTCTCTCATACATGAATAGCAGCCAAATCTCCAAAGTTGAGCCTCTTCAGTCACTAGTACCGAACAACCCCCCCCTTCTTTGTGAAAATTGGGTGGGATAAATAGCCTTTACATATACTGTAGAAAATTGGTGGGATAAATAGCCTTTACATATTTGTTATAGATCCTAAGAAATTGGAGCTTAAGCTACAAGTCAAAAAGAGTTTAACCTAATTACAACAAAAAAAAAGAGATTATATCTTTAAGGGATACGAATCTCTCTCAAAAACTAAGTCTTCAACTGCCACTCGATCTTTTGGGAGAATATAAATGCCTTCTCGAATAATCTTTAACACCCCCCTTGAATTATTCCTTCTTTGACTGAGAGAGAGTTCCACTTTGACTTTGCTTGCTTTTAAGCAGAAAACAACACTGTTGGTAGCGCAATACACTGTAAAACTGCCTTGTGCACTACCAACTTCTTGTAGGATGCTTTTACACAGTTTTTCCAAAAGCTATAAAACCAAAATAATAGTTGGAAGAAACTTCACCTTCTTGTTGATTATTGAGAGGTACCTTTGACTCTTGTGTCTGTGTCTATCTTAAATTTGATTCCCTGAAAATACTTAGTCATACCTAGAATTTGATATGCCTAACCTAATCCAGGAAAACCCAAAACCCAAAAATATTGTAGTGGATTTCTGTATAAGGAATTCATGGCTTTGAATAGGGTAAGCTAGTGTCAAGCAATAGTCTTATGGGCAGGTCTACCTTGGTTAAAGGAATTCAAGAGGAGAGTCTATGATAAAACATTCCTTGAGATATAAATCCACCCGAAGCCAATAACTTGGGATAGGAGAAAGGAGCTCCATGTCTGGATACTCATTTTTGTAAGGAAACTTCTCATATCAATATTTGTAAAATAAAACCACCTCCAAGAATTACCAATACTCTTCTTTTCCTAGATACATACATTCTCTTTTTGTTTTTCAGCCTTGGATAAATAGCAAACTTTCAACTCTGTAGAAAATAACATAGTTTCCATGATCTGCAATCAAAACATTGTATGCCTTAGAAATACCCTTGATGAACTCTTGATAAAAAATAACCTCTGCTTCAAAATCAGGTGCCTTGTTTCCAACCAATGGAAGCTTACTAGCATTAACAATCCTAAGGAGCTAAACTTGCTAGTCTCTCTTCCCTGGGCTCTAGGTTCTTTTCCATCTGGATGTTTTCCTCTAGTTGTTTCTCCAACTGGTTCATGTCAAAATTCCTTTTAACCATCTCCTGAAGAACTTCTTCAACAATCTTTTTTGCTTATTGAACTGTATCAGGTGGGGTAACTACCAAATAGCGTGGAATTTTTTCTTTAAATCATGGATGTTGACGAATCTCTGATATGGCCATCCTTTTCATGGGATCGACAATGAGCATCTTTTGTAACTCAAATAGATGATCTGAAGACAGTGGCAGAGTACTATTACTTGCGGGATGAAAACCATGAGAATATGGAGATGAGTCGATGATAATGTTGGATAAAAACAAGACAGTAAATGCAACCAAAATCCCTACACATAATCATATCTGATCATATGATGGCCCCAGTATGATTTGACGAAATCCTTTACAGATCCTTCTATGTGCGTAGGATGAGCATCCAAATTGAAAGCCAGATCGTTAACAATTTTACTCCTTGAAAATTGTGATTGTCTGCAATATTTGTAACAGTAAGCGATATACTCTGCAACCTTAAAATCGGATATAGCAACCTCTGAGACTAAAGTTTCCAATTTTCAGGTGTTGAAGAACCTCCAGACATGTGTTTCCTCTTTGTAATGGCATCTGGAAAATTCTTGAAACCTGGATACTCATTCACCTCTGAATGGTCATGTTGACATCTTTACTGAGAAAAATATGATCGAATAACTACCACTTCTGCCTCTGCAATGTTGGATATCTAAATAAACCATTGCACGATCTCTATATCCTTCTCTTGTTTCATAGTATATCGATGAGACATATGGAGTGTCGTCTTGGTGCTTATGCTTGCATTGGGCTTGTATGTTGACTTGTGGCTTGTCTTGTATTGGTTGTGAAATTTGGTATATGCGCTTGACATGTGGATTTTGGTGTGTGATATGACTTAGCTTAGGATTAGTCCTAGTTCACTCGAGCACACACCACTTTTGGGTAAAAATTACAAAAAGAAAATATATTTTCTTTTTGCAAATCTAAAGAGGCATAAAACTAGGGTTTTAGGAAATACTAACAAATATTTTAGAATGCAGGTCAAAAGGCGGAGTCAAAAGGATCTTAGGAAAAAGTGATCAAATCAATATTTTCAAGGCTCAATGAAAGATTTAAGGATTATAACAATGAGCAAAATACCAAATAAATATGATAATTTAGCATGAAATGATGAAGGCACTTAAAAATTTAAAAGGACATTTTGAGCACTAACATCTGGCTCCAACTGGGATGGAGACCTCCCTGTGAGGCTCCAAGAACCCGACAGACCGTGTGCCTTTACCATTGGGCTATGGAGTCAACATTCAACCATCCTCTGCACACCATAACCTTCCTTTATTCCAGTAAACTAACTACTACTGTTGTTGTAAAATGAAAGAAAAGAAATGCTCGGAAAAAGAGCTTATTTCCTACACTACCCTATTCTGACCAGATCTACAACTCTGTCAAGTAAAGGAATATTTCCATAACATCCACTCAAGTAGTTTCAAAACTGAAAATATTCCGTCCATACTATTAATCAATAGATGATGTCTGAATTGAAACAACAGTGATAAAAACTCCTTCAGGAAACAAGACTCACCTGGAAGTGATGATGAGTAAAATAAATCTGAAATTTTCATGTACTCTGAACCATATGACTCCATCAAGGCTGCAACCAGATCCTTGAAACCAAGATCAAAAACATATTGATCGATGAATGCCTCTCTGGTTGCAAACAGTTGACTTTCTAGTTCTCTTGTGATCAAATCTTGATCATCATTAGCAACAATCATTTCTTCATAATGATGCTCATAAGATAATGACAAAACAAGTTTTACATCATATGGATTTTGATCAACTAAGAGCATATAATTGTCAATGCAGTCATCAACTATTTCATCCTCAAAATTGTTTGAAAATTGCTCATGAAATTGACATGCATACCTGTCCATAGAAGTATCTGCAAACTTGGAACAATCTGATCAACAATCTGAAATATACTTACACCCCTGTTGTTGTTCCAAATATTCTTCATATTCATTACCTTCTTGCTCAAAATCTGAAATATACTGACAGTTTCCTTGCTCATATGTCTGCAAACTTTCAAAGCAAACCTGATCTCAGATCCTCCTGGAAGCACGGATGTTTTCCTCAATTTCTTGGGCATCTTCAAACAAGCATCTTAGGGATGAATACTTCCTTTCTAGCAGGAGAATAACAAGCTTTGAATGTTGCGCCATAACATAGTATACCATGGCAGTGATCTCAGTAGGTCAGATATCTAAGGGCATGCTCTGATAAGTGTTATAAAATATTTTTTTGAAGATAGACGAAGCTTCTTCCTCCTCTCTTCTCAAGGCATAAAACTCAGCGAGGTATAAATCAAAATATTTTTTCTTACCCTAGTTCTTTGAAAAAGCATTAGACAACTCGATCCAAGAGCCAATAGAATCAGCTCTCAAACTCTTAAACCATACTGCAACATGTTTGAACAAATTTTTGGAAAATAATCTCATTCTAACATCATCATGAACTATTTCAAACTGATCAAAAAAAAATTCAAAGGCCTCCAAATGCCTCTCAACTGAGACATGATCCTCTCCAGAAAATCGTGGAAGATATTCAAAGAAATCCAAAGGATAGGGGTTAAGGTGATATGGTAGCCTTAAAGGCTTGAACATATTCATTATGATTATAGTTTGAAAAGCAGTGGGATGATCATGAGGATTAACAAGTTGAATGGAAGGCTCAATAATAAAAGCAGAAGGTGATGAGATATGGATAGGTTTTGAAACAACTTCAATCTTTTTGAGGTTACATGGTTGATCAGATTCAAGAGATTTTTGAATACAATGATCATCTTTAACAACTGGATGAGGTAAAGATATTGAATCAACATCTACAATACAAGCAGTATGCAGATCTTCTTCTTCTAAAGATGGATATATAAAAGAAGGATGATGATCATACAAATATACAAAACATAAGATGATTCTCTTAATGTGTGAATGGAAGATCATAAATGAGTTAATAAAGAACAACAACAATTCATGAAGAAGGCTCATAAACTGATACCTGGATTTACATTTATTCCCCTTCATCTTTCTGTCAACATGATCCTCCCCAGTGGAGTCTTTAATTGTGGAGTCGCCAGGAAGATTGTTACAGTCAATTTTTGTGTCCTTCTCTTGTCTACCATCAAAAGTCATATCTTTGTCATTCTCCCAGGGAAACTAGCTCACTTTCATCCCCGGCAACGGCGCCATTTTGTTATCACTCCAAGAGTCTTTCGTTGATTGTGAAGGAAAAAATCTTGGTAACTTAATAAAATGTTTAATGGTGTATAAACTGGATCAATTTGGATGACTTGATATGCTCTCATTCACTCATAACACACATGGATACACTCAAAATTAAAAGGCCTTCAACTATACTTGTTTAGAAAGTTTGATTAAGATGTGGACATGTGAAGAATGCTCATCATATTAGTAGAAACACACACACACAGTTGCATATGTGAATGACCAATTACAACAGGAAGAATACTTATGAACTTAGTCTATCAATGAAGAGACAAGATGACAATTATCTGTCATTAGATAAACATAAACAAATGCACATAACATTTATCATAAGCATAGTAAAGACATAAGATGAAAATCTGAACAATTTACAGTGAAAGAAGCTTCTAGCTCAATATGTATTCAAATGTCTCTCATACATGAATAGTAGCCAAATATCCAAAGTCGATCCTCTTCAGACACCAGGATTGAACTTAGACCTTTCCATTGTAGAAAAATGATGGGCTAAATAGCCTTTAATTTCACTGTAGAAAAATGATGGGCTAAATAGCCTTTAAATCTTTGTTACAGATCCCAAGAAATTGGATCTTAAGCTACATGTCAAAAAGAGTTTAACCTAATTACAACAAAAAAAGAAGAGATCCTATCTTTAAGGGATAAGAATCCCTATCAACAACTAAGTCTTCAACTTCCACTCGAGCCTTTGGAAGAAGATAAAGGCCTTCTCGAATCATATTTAACACCCCCCTCGAATTATTCCTTCTTTGACTGAGAGAGAGTTCCACTTTGACTTTGCTTGCTTTTAAGTAGAAAACAACATTGTTGGTAGTGCATATATACTGTAAAACTGCCATGTGTGCTACTAACTTCCTGTAGGATGCTTTTACACAGTTTTTCCAAAAGCTATAAAAACAAAATAATAGTTGGAAGAAACTTCACCTTCTTGTTGATTGTTGAGAGGTACCTTTGACTCTTGTGTATGTGTCTATCTTAAATTTGATTCCCTAAAAATACTTAGTCAGACCTAGAATTTGATATACCTAACCGAATCCAAGAAAACCTAAAACCCACAAATCTTGTAGTGGCTTTCTATATAAGGAATCCATGTGTGCTTATGGTCAGGTCTACCTTGGTTAAAGGAATTCAAGAGGAGAGTCTATGATAAAACATTCCCTGAGATATAAATCCACCCAAAGCCAATAACTTGGGATAGGAGACAGGAGGTCCATGTCTGGATACTCTTTTTTGTAAGGAAACTTCTCATATCAGTATTTGTAAAATCAAACCACCTCCAAGAATTACTTATACTCTTCTTTTCCTAGATACATACATTCTCTTTTTGTTTTTCAGCCTTGGATAAATAGCAAACACTCAACTATGTAGAAAATAACATAGTTTCCACGATCTGCAATCAAAACATTGTATGCCTTCGAAATACCCTTGATGAACTCTTGATCAAAAATAACATCTGCTTCAAAATCAGGTGCCTTGTTTCCAACCAATGGAAGCTTACCAGCGTTAATAATCTTGAGGACCTAAACTTGATGGTCTCTCTTCCCTGGGCTCTAGGTTCTTTTCCATCTGGATGTTTTCCTCTAGTTGTTTCTCCAACTGGTTCATGTCAAAATTCCTTTTAACCATCTCCTGAAGAACTTCTTCATCAATCTTTTTTTCTTGTTGAACTGTATCAGGTGGGGTAACTGTGAAATAGCGTCGAAGTTTTTCTTGAAATCATGGATGCTAACGAATCTCTGATATGGTCATTCTTTTCATGGGATCGACAACAAGCATCCTTTGTAACTCAAATAGATGATCTGAAGACAGTGGCAGAGTACTATTACTTGTGGGATGAAAACCATGAGAATATGGATGAGTCGATGACAATGTTGGAGAAAAACAGGACACTAAATGCAACCAAAATCCCTACATGGAGTCATATCTAATCATGTGATGGCACAAGTATGATTTGACGAAATCCTTTACAGATCCTTTTGTGTGCATAGGATGAGCATCCAAATTGAAAACCAGATTGTTAATAGTTTTACTCCTTGAAAAATGTGTTTGTCTGTAATATTTATAACAGTAATTGATATACTATGCAACCTTAAAATCTGATATAGAAACATCTGAAACTAAAGTTTCCAATTTGTAGGTGTTTAAGAACCTCCATACATGTGTTTCCTCTTTGTAATGACAACTGGAAAATTCTTGAAACCTTGATATTCATTCACCTATGAACGGTCTTGTTGACATCTTTACTAAGAAAACTATGATCGAATGACTACCACTTTTGCCTTTGCAATGTTGGATATCAAAATCAACCTCTGCATGATCTCTATGTCCATCTCTTGTTTCATAGTATATCGATGAGACATGTGGAGTGTGATCTTGGCGCTTGCACTGGGCTTGTATGTTGACTTGTGGCTTGGCTTGTATTGGTTGTGAACTTTTGTATATGCGCTTGACATGTGGATTTTGGTGTGTGATATGAATTAGCTTAGGATTAGACCTAGTTCACTCGAGCACACACCACTTTTGGGTAAAAATTACAAAAAGAAAATATATTTTCTTTTTGCAAATCTAAAGAGTCATAAAAATAGGGTTTTAGGCAATACTAACAAAGCTTTTGGAATGCAAGTCAAAAGGCAGAGTCAAAAGGATCTTAGGAAAAAGTTATCAAATCAAGATTGTCAAGGCTCAATGGAATATTTAAGGATTATAACAATGGGCAAAATACCAAAGAAATATGATAATTTAGCATGAAATGATGAAGGTGCTTAAAAATTTAAAAGGACATTATGAGCACTAACAGGAGGAATTGGGAAAGAAGAAAGAGAATAGCAGGTTGCACTGTTATAGTGAGAGTGTCACTCATCTTGAAAAGAACTCGACCTTCCATTTGAATACTAAACATATACAGCTCATATACCATTTCATATGATCCATCTTGAAAGATGGACATTTGAAGTTGGAAAAGATACACACTAGCCAAAATCCTGCAGACATGTTAACTAAGGGAGTAACCAAGGAGAAATTGAGTTCCTGCTTAGTTTCAGTTGGTCTTCAAGCATGAATATGTAGATGAGAAATTTTCCAGGTCCAAGAAGGATCATAGTCCAGCAAATACAATAGCGGTGGAGTTGTTGAGATCAGTCTCCAAGTGTGAGATTGTTGGTTGTGGAGCCTGATTATCTTTTTGATTCAGAGGTCTTTTTTTTTTCAGTCGTGTTTATACCCCATGAAGACTTTACACCCCGGAAGAATGTACACTCCTCCACGTGGGGGAGTGCAGGGGGGTTACCTCCCCTGCGGGGTCCGAGAGCAAGCAAGCCCCCGGCGAGGGTGCCCCCGAAGGAAATTTTTTCTTGTAAATGTATATTGTAATTTCATAGTAAATCTGGACCATTCATTATAAGGTCACAAATTTGATGGTAGAGGTTATGTTAGAGTTTTTTCCCTAGAAGGCAACCCTCTTTTATGAGGGAAATGTATTGTGGTTATGCATTATTGTGAATATTGTATTCTGAGTGAGGAGACTATGAGAGAAAGAAGAGGAAGTTACAATGGGTGAGTGGTAGGTTGTATCCCTTCATTCGCTGGATAATAATAAAGGAAGGACCTGGCAATTTCTCTGTTGGATGTAGCCCACACTAGGTGAACCACGTATATCTGTGTCTCTATTGTATTGAGTATCGTTTGTGTTTTATTTCCTCATTTGTTTTATTTTGTTGCTCAGCAATCTTATTTTTCTAACACTAGGGCTCGTCCAAGTATGTTATTCCAAGTCATATTCGCATTTTCCTCCCTCGGGGCGCTCTGAACTATTAATGACTCCAAAGAAGGTCACAACACTTGACACTCACCAAGTCTTCAATGGAACAGGTCTCCCTAGTCTTCAACCAAGTCTCCCCATTCACTCTTAAACGGAACCAACGAAACAACTCAGATATGCCATGAGCTTGAATCAATCATACTTAGTCACGACATCTTCGACAACCAAAGGTTCAAGTCTTTATACTCTCATAAGTATGCAACTCGTTTGAACCACCAAGTCTGATTTCGCAAACGAACCTCCGTATTGTGGCTCAAAGAAAGTTCAAATTTTCAGCTAAGTCAAATACTTATGATGTGCCCAACCACACACTTCCACCAATTTGCTGTCCAAAAATCTCAATTTTACTTCGTCACCAAGGTGCCAAGCTTAATGGAACACTATGTCACATTCATCTGTTGTTGCAACCAAAAGTTTGCAACCATAGGACCCAACCTCTTCATGTAGCGAAGTCCAACATGGACTCATCTCAGTCATGTGCGTCCATCATGTTCACATCAAGCCTCCAACTCAAATCTACGATATGCCTCTGCAATATGCAAAACTCCATCAAGTCATATGCATTCAACCGAACCTATTTTCTTCATATGTTATCTTCGTGCCCTGAAATGCTTCCACACCAGGACACCATACATAAACCCATCGATCGTTAAGTCACTTTTTGTTAACCAATTTGCATGACTTTGCGACGAGTCACTTCGCTTGGAAGTTGTGATCGTCATTTGCAACCCAACCGACCCAATTGTTTCTTTGATAGTGCACGACACAAAGTTGGCATGGTCGAAAATGTGTTTGTTTGTCTTCCCTATGACCCAAGCTTTGTTTCACTATCTCAAGCCAAGCCATCCATCAAATTATGCTCTAATACCACCTGCCACGACATTGGAAGTGGTGAAGAGTTCACTGACCTTCTCCAAAGTCTGAACGAATCGGCTCTAATACTACATGTCATGGTAGTGACAATGGTGAAGAGCTTGTTGACTCTTCTTCAAAGTCTCCTATCCTCACAGGTGTTGAACAAATCAACTCATTCACTTGCTTCACCATAGAGTTGATTGTTTTAAAGGGGAAAAAATAATGGATAACCATTGGAATTAATGGATAAACAAGACATGTTATTTAAAATTTACATCATTAAATACAATTGCACTTGGTCCAATGAAGTTGGAGTAATGGAGTGTGGAAAGTTGAAAGATTATAGGATATCATTAATAGGGATGCTAAAATTTGGTAAACATTATGCATCCAATGATATATATGTTTGGATATATACAATTTCATCCAAAACACCTTTAGATCGAACAATATATATCCCAACATATATAACATTAAATGCTCTGCTACAAGATACATATTAATAGTCAGAAAATTTTCCCTTTCAAATAATTGTATGACTGTATCTAAAAATAAATTATCTAACATAAATATAATATATGTGCCAATCTTCCACAAGCATAATCATAATCCACTTGCAAGTGTGGATCAATTCAAAAAATTGAAGCTTAACGCTGTGAGAATACGAGAAGTCCATGGTTGACATCCAAGCACAAATCAATAGGAAATCCAACAACACCATTGTGGATCCAAACCTAGAATTTCAAATTTACACGCATGTCAAGTGAAAATTTGATAATGGTCATTCATTGTTCATACCTGTTGTTTTACGTTTTACCCAGATTCATGAGTGTCAAAGTTTACGATAATACCTTAATTCTAGAATTAATATACCTAGTTAAGCCTTCCAGGCCAAGCTCACTAAGAGAGCAAGGGGTAAGAAAGTGTATCCGCTTGCATGCCTAAAGGTATAATTTCAAAATGGAGGAAAAGCATTTATGTGTGCTAAGGACAGACCCATACTTTTCTCCAATATATGGGTCTAATGTGATCCAGGTGGATATTCAATTAATCATTAACATTGTATGCGCACTGAGAATATGGGACTAATTAAATTTTGTTTATCATTATATTTACTTCTCCAACAAACCTCTTTCCAACCCATGTCATTTCCCAGCGTAGGTAGGTTACACACTATATCTATAGTAAACTAAGTATCTAGAATTTATGACGGGTCGCTATCGAGTCGAACATCGATTTGATAGATTCAATTTTTTTATGTTGGTAAGTATTGATGTGTAGATTTTGTATCCACATATCAAATACATCTAAAACCGAAAATAAATAAATAAAAAATAAATAAAATCATATGAGATATCAAATTCCAAGCATGAGTGGATCCATGACATTCAAATATGGCTTAAATTAATGTTGGTGGGACTTCTTAATCAAAGAGGTAATTAATGTGAATGTGAATCAATCCGATTAAATTTTAACGGTTGCAACTATTGGTATTATCAATAAATTGTATAAAATTTATATTTGCTGTGAAAACATACATAAATTAATGGATGAATGAGTTATGGCTTAAATTAAGGTAGCTAGGACTTCTTAATCAAAGAGATCATTAATGTGAATGTGAATCAATCCGATTAAAATTTTAACGGTTGCAACTATTGGTATTATCATCAATAAATTGTATAAAATTTCTATTTGTTGTGAAACATACATTTAGTTTTAAATAAAAAGATTTATGAATCAATGAGTAGGTGAGAAATTTCAAAAAAAATATGAAAATAAAAATTTTAGAAAATTTTTCAAGTGATAATATTATTTAATTTTATATAATTAATTATTATTAATTGTTAGAATGTGTTAAGTATAAAAAATAATATTATATATTCTAATATAATTTAATCTTATATAATTAATTGTAATTAGTTATTATAATGTATTATTAAAAAAAATTAACAATACACATTTTCGAAATTAGAGAACATCACAAATCATGAATCTATTTATAAATATATAAACTTAACATTCGCATTGTATGCAAAATGAATAATACTTGCATTGTATGTCAAATGAATAATATTATTTATATTCATTATCTCAAATGACTTCTTAAATTTGATGATGATGATGATGATTAACGTCCACTAAGATCGAATTGGTCTATCAAATCTTAAAAGAGTAAGTGATTACTTGTGATTCTTTAAAATTTTGTTTATATGCTCAAAAAGCATTAAGAGAAGCTTTCCAAGATCGCCATACTTTTGTTGAGTTAAGAGGTTAGGAAGGTTGGTAGTGAGAAATATTTTGAAAATGAAATCTAATATGGGTATAGGTTGGACAATCTAAGAGAAAGTGTTTTTCATATTCAACATTTTTAGTGTCACAAAGCTAACACACTCTTTCATCCCATGGCGTTTTAAGAATTGATCAACACTCAATTTCACTATGGAGCTCGTGAGAATTTGTTCTTATCTTAGCAATGCTTATTTTTTTCTTTACACTTGGCAAAACAAATAGATAATTTTGATCTTCTAGATTATGATTGATTACATATTTATAATACCTTAATTTTATTTTTTTCTCTTAACTTTTTATCACACCACATTTTATCATTAAATTTTGATTTGACGTTTTTTTTAATAGTATCTTTATTCTACAAAATGATTTATTCCATGATTTCCCAATAGTTTAGCCAATATCGGGCGTCTTTATGCCATCGTCGCTTGAGTCGTCGATGGTTATAACTTGATTTTGAAACAATTTTATGTAGTCTCTTGTCTTCCATATTGTTTAACTTATTCTTATACGTTAAGATATCTAGTCATAGCCATGCTCTCAATGAGGGAGACGTTTGTTTCTAAGAGGAGGATGGGATAAGGCATATTTCCTTTAATTTTAAGATTATAGGTTATAAAATTCTTATGTATTTGTTCTATCTTTCTCCAGGATTCACAAGAGATACTACAACCCCATACTTCACATCCATAAAGAATAACATGTGTAACAAGAGTCTCAAAGAGGAGTTTCTTCTTATCCCAACTTCAAACATCCGCTGATTTATAATTGTTTTCAAACCCATAATAAGTTTTCCATCCCCCAATAATCATTTTCTCAATGTTATAATTCCAATTGAGCTTGTGGTGAATATCAATTCCAAGATATTTGTATGAAGTCACTTCCTCCAAGTTGTTGTTGTCATATACAAAAGTATCATAAGGAATCTTATTGGATTTAATAATCATGACCTTAGTTTTATCAGTGTTAACAGTCATACCCATATTGGAGAAAATGTCCTTGAGGATTCTTAATTGGTTTTCAAGATCATGGGGACTCATTGCCATAAAAACGATAGCATCGGCATAAAGAAGAAGATTGATGACTATACCAGTGAGAGTAGGGCCAACACAACCTGGTTTTTCCAAGCAATCTTCTAACTTGTCATTGTATATGCCAAAAAGGGTAGGAGACAAGGAACAACCTTGTTTGACTCCGATATTGCAGTTAATCTCTTTTGACCAACCCTCGATGTTTTTAAACTTAGCAATAGCGTTCTCATACATCCTTATTGCAGCGGCCCCTCAACTCGAGAGACACTTTTCTCTCTTCCAACCTATTCCAAAGGTTTTTCCTAAGAACCATGTCAAAATATTTTCTAAAGTCAACAAAACAACAAAAAAGATTGGTTTTAATATTGCGGAACTACTCTACAATGATCCTAAAGATAACAAAATGGTCCACAGTTGAATGATATCTCCTAAACCCGACCTGGTCTTTAGCTCTTTTATCGTGACTTTCTAGCCAAAGACTAATCTTTTTTTCCAAAATAATTCCATAAAGCTTGGCTAAAATCGAACTATTCATAATGGTCTTATAATTAGAGGGGATGTTTTTATTCCCATTTTTAAAAATAGGAACAATGAGGCTTTGCATCCAGGGTTTAGAGAAGCCATGTTTGACCGCTAAATTGAAAAACTTGTGTATGTGAGGGATAAGGCTTGACCCTCCAATTTTAAAAATTTCAGCTTGATAGCCTTCAATGTCCTTAGTTTTCCCATTTGCAAGCCGCTTAACCCCAAACTCTGTCACCTAAAGAAAAAACTTATTCCTTTGTAGAGACAATAAAAATGGTGTCCATGGCCTTGGGAAACTCGTAAAGACTTTTAAGATGAGAATTTCAGTGCCTTAAAGGGAATCCTATTATTTTCTTTAGTATTGCGTTTTAAAATTTGACTCCAAAACTTCTTAGGATCCAACGTGTATAGTTGTGAAAATTGCTCGTCTTTTATTGATATAGTATCTTTTTTATCTTTTAATTAAAACTTTGTACATATTGATCTTATCAAGTTTTAAGGACTCATTAGAAGCATCCCTAATGGATTTTCTAGCCATTTTACATTCTTTATCATACCAAGGGTTGGTATGATAAAGAATAGGACATCTCGAAAAAGAACTTGTTAATAAAAGTGGAAAAAATAGTTGTAAAATTGTGATAGAATTCTTCAATGTTGTCTTTATAAGTTAGGAGGTTTAATTTACTATTTAAATCTTTTAAGAAAATGTCAACTTTACTTTTGTCAAATATAAATTCCTTTGATTATCAAAATTCTATTCAATGGTGCTCTTATGCATGGAAAATTTTAAAGTTAGGGTTAAAAGTTTATGATCAAAATTAAGCTCATAGTCATTTAAAAGATCAAAAGTTGTTATTTAGTTGAAAAAGGGATATCATATATCACATAATCTACAACACTACTACCTAGCCCTAACCCATGAATACAAGTCATCTGATTAGAGTTTGACCACTTCATTACTCCATAACAAATTATTAAGTCTTCAGAACTGAACTAAATCAACACCAAACAAATTTAATAATTTGAAAAATGTTATGGTTGTGCATAAAATTATATTAAATCAATGTAATGAGTTGAAATGTGTCTCTAGCTACATCTTCGAATAATTAGAACGAAATTCTCCAAATTTACTTTAGAAAGAATTGAAACTCTTGAAGGTGTAAGTAATAACTTTAAAACTCAGGTTTGAGGTTTTGAAATCATCAATGACGAAAAAGAAGAAAATTTGAAAGCAAAATCCCCAATGTGAAGAAAGAATTGAAAATCTTGGAAGTTGTAAGTAACAACTTTCAAACTGCTTGAGGTTTTGAAATTCACCAATGACTTAAAAAAAAATTAGAAAATTTGAAAGTAAAATAACCTCGACATAATTTTTTTAAAATTGGAGTATCAAAATCAATATATTCGGATTAAAAAAAACAACAAAATTATAAAGTTGGGATATCAAAATCCAAAAAAATGGATAAATTTTAAATGTTAATAACTTCCAGACATCTATAAAATAATTGTAAACAACACCAGTAGAAAACAATAAAAATACTGCCTTGTAAGGGATGTTATGTTCTTTTTCTAAATATTCAGGGGTTCCCTTTTATAAATCAAATTTAAAAAGAGATGTGAAAATAGCTCAGAAAATCAAATTCAGGGGTTGATTTATCCCTATCCAGAGTAGCGAGCAAAGCAACGGAAAATCAAATTCTGGGGTTGATTTATTCCCTATCCAGAATAGTGAGCAAAGCAACGGAAAATCAGGTCCAAACAGTAGGAAACAGATAAATATTTCTCTAAACCAATGCATTTTCTATGCTAAAAGCACATTCACACACATACAGCACTTTCAAAATGAGCTATGTATTCATAATTTGACTAAGACCATGCGAACGGGGCTTCAAATCGTATAAATAGCTTCACAAATTGTCCCACATTCGTCATATCTTGATCTTTGAAATGCAAGCTTCTTACAATTTTATACATAGCTCTGCAATTTTTTTCCCACATGTTTTTTATCTTTCAGATGCTCATTAACAATTTCATCAATAGAGGAAGTTATACATAGCTCTGCAATTTTTTTCCCACATGTTTTTTATCTTTCAGATGCTCATTAACAATTTCATCAATAGAGGAAGTTTTGCTAAGCTGTGAAGCAGTATTCACCCCTTTAAGGAAGAAGGACCCATTCACACTCCCTGAATGAGGCAGTCAATGAAATACAATTCAGGACACCAATAGATTGTCCATGGCCCTTGCTTGATAGCTTAATTTCTTGATAATATCTACAAATTACGGAAGCTTGATCTTAGGCAGGATACATGGAAGTTACAGATGCTTGATATTTACACAGAAGCTTCTTGAAAAGTTCAAAGGCAGGTCTAGCAGCATCCATGGAAATTACAGAATGTTTGATGTTAACACAGAAGCTTTAAGACTTGGCAGGATTCATGACAGTCCTTTCTGAACTGCAAAACCAGTCCAACATCTTTGTATCATTTATATTTAAATTGCAAGGCAATACATATGAATAAAGTTCCTCTCAAAAACAAGAATCTTAATGGATTGATTTCACACAAAAATCTCCTTACAGAAATCAATACCCAATGTAACAAAGGTCACTTCTACCCTACCAATTAACCAGACAATGTTTACAACTAATCCTAGAAAATCACCAGGGAATAGATGAATTACAAAGTGCAGTCAGAGTAGAAAAGGATTTCCATCTATATTTATGAGTAATCTAATCCGGCACAAGTGATCTCTACACATTGAACACCGTTCAGATTCTTTCCAACATCAGTCACTTATATATGTGATAGTGACCAAAATTGCACACAGATTTACAGATAAGCGATATGGGAAGATAAAACACCATTAGATGCAATTCAAGGAAGTTCAATGCCCATGGAGCTTCTCTGCAACTTGCAAAGTAATAAATAGAAATGCATACTGTACATATCCATCTCATAAAGTATTTATTATACCATAGAAAATTAAAGATGTAACTAATTCAAACAAAGTTGCAAGTTTCACATTTTCTGTCAAAGACAATGCAGCAAATATAGAATATGAAACTTAATTATTCCAAATTATTGCAGTCTTCACAACAAATGAATCCAGGTATTCATGAACACCATCACAATACATAAATAGTCCAGCTAAACGCTAGATCCTTTTACATCTATATTCACTAGTAGCCAAGATTCTCTGGCAGGAGAACCCATGAGAAAAGCAGTAGCGTGACTCAGCCAAAAAGCCAGAACAGAGAGTAACCATGAAAAACCCGGAAACAGACACAAATTCATAGAGAGAACATAAAAACCTAGTCAGAGTCCCCATATATATTATATTCTGCCATCACAGCCTGACAAGCAGAGTGGGTTGTGGTAGATCTGTAGGCAAAAGGCCCAGTCTTTCTTTCGTCCGAATTGATACCGT